>OY998175.1:102735130-103335130 GCA_963921935.1 Galeruca laticollis
TCTCTCTCTCTCTCTCTCTCTCTCTCTCCTCTTCTCTCCTCTCCCTCCCTCTCTCCTCTCTCTCTCTCTCTCTCTCTCTCTCTTCTCTCCCTCTTCTCTCCTCTCTCTCTCTCTCTCTCTCTCTCTCTCTCTCTCTCTCTCTCTCTCTCTCTCTCTCTCTCTCTCTCTCTCTCTCTCTCTAATTCTAATGATTAGGATCTGTGATTAGGATGTCAACATGTGGTTCTAAATTGTAAATGTGTTCTAAATGTTATTGAAAATCAATCTAACCTAACCTATCCTTTATCTATGCTAAATGTTGGTTATGTATATTTCTATATGGATTAATATTGTGCTGTTTGGAATATTATATAAGGTAAGCTTCCTTTTTTATATTAATTTCAACAATCTATCTAAATATATAAAATCCTTAAAACTAATAATTATGACTAACAAATAAATGAGGAATCAGTTGATTTATGAGAGTTCATTTGTAGGTTATCTTGATTCATAATATAAATAAAATTCACGAAGTCTTTGTATTGGACCAAATAACATCAGAGCTGCACACATATGTTATATACACTTCGGTAGAAAATGAAATTTTTCTTTCTTTACTTGGAATAAGTAATATAGTAGTTGATATAATTTCCAGTCAATAAAAATGATAAATTTCTTACCCACTTTTCTGGTTTAAATTACATAGGATGTCTCACAGGTTAGTTTTCTTCACTATATTTGTTCTGGTCTTATTTTTAACTTTTTATTTTTTATTTACAACTTTTTAAAAAGAATCCAATTTCATGACTTCTCCTGCCATCTTTTCATCTCATCCTCTACCAACAACGCCGTTTTTCAATTTTTTTGTCAACAACATTTGTGTTTTATTTCTGTCATTGTAAAGATAATGTCACATGTTTATTCGCGGCTACTATCTATCACTTCACCAATTAAAATTAAGGATTTATTTGTTTAGATACAATGATTATTTACACTATATGCAAACAGTGTATTAAAGTTTAAACTATTTGTATAGGTTTATAAAGATAATTCTGATATTTTCATATTTGCTATGGCTTCTAAATTTTTGTCTTTTCCTTTTTTAAATATTGTTAGACTATATAGTGTGTCCCAAAATCAATAATAATTATAATATTCTGTAATGAAAACATAATAATTAAACTTATTACTTATATTCCTTTTTTAGTTATGTAACCTTCAATTGGACTTACCAACTTTAGATGGGTTTCAATAAATATATATATATATATATATATATATATATATATATATATAAAAATTAGATAATTTAACGAATTAATCACAGATGCCTCCATAGAAGAGGTAGAAGGTCGAAACAGTCCATCCTGAGCCACAACCAAGGGCATTTTTTACTCCTTAAAATATGCCAACCTCTAAGGGTGGAGGTGTTATATTTGGTAACCTCATATATGATTGAACACCGTAGATGCTGACAGCGGATTTCATTATTTTGTTTATTGCTGACTTGCTTATTTTATATATGTTATTGCTGATAGAGATAGTTTTGCTAATTAATCAATTCATAATACATATACAGTCTAATGTCAACTTTTAAATAATATATATATATATATATATATATATATATATATATAAACAAAGAGCAAACAACAAGTGTTATCATGGGAAAGCACGCAAAAGTATATATATATATATATATATATATATATATATATATATATATATATATATATATATATATATATATATATATATATATATATATATCGTATTAATAAAATAATATTATTTAATTAATTTTTGATAGTAATTGTATTGAAGTATTTAAATTGTTTTAAAAAATAAGTTCTCAATACGGAGACCATAAGTCCGGTAATCTTCACCTGTTGAGGCAATTACTGATAATGTTAGGCAAGGCGCGCACTGAAGTAGTTAGCAAGTGGCGTGGAAGTGGCGGGGTGGTCGACTGGCAGGTGAAATCACTAAAGCTCATGTAAACAAGTGAAGGTGCGTGCATCAAAATGGCGTAGCAGTGACGTGGAATTTTGCAGGTGGCGTGATGTCAGTCACAGTCTGATGCCACTAGCCTCGAACAATTTTAATTTTCAACTGGCAAGCGGCTGGTGACGACGTAGGTTTTTCAATGCAATATTTATTTTATTTACCCGGATTTGGAGTGAATTAATATAAAATTAAAAACATGAAATGCGATCAAGAATTTACCATAAAATTTGTAATCATAAGCATATCGGGAAGATTATCATTTGAACCATGTGCAAGAGAGTGTTTGGGCCCAAATTGCATAAAACATTGAAGCAGAACATTATTTGTACGACAAAATTGGAAAATATTTTTATTTGACAGTATAGCTTGGCTAAAATGTTAATATTTTTGTCTTCATACACAAAATCTTTTTTGATCTTTAAATGAGCCGTCCACTGTGTAATAATTGCTAGATTTGTAGCTCTTTTTTGATTTCAGTCTCTTAGATCAGAGGATATTTTGGTGAGTGGGTGGCACCATATCATTGTTTGTCACTGAAATGGGCTTATAATCCCTTTCATACCGCTTCGCCGCTATTCCATCGCCACGCCACTATTGCGCCATCCCTATGCCTCGCACCATTAAAATACCACACTACTTCAGTGCGCGTCGCCTAGCCTCACAGCATCGTTTTCGGTTGATGACTCAAATAAGCTCGTTCGAAATTTAGTTCAAAGATATTGGACGATGTCTAATCTGTACTGGGGACCTGTAAATACAACATACCCCATCAATCTGATATTGATATTGTTAAAGAATTGATTAGATTTAGCGCATTGCCATTATATAACATATAATAAGGTCACAGATGATAATGTATCTTTAAATATATGGCGTGAGATGACTTTCTTGTAGTTTCAATTGAAAAATAAACTTTTTCTACATCCCATAACGAGTTTAAGCTTCCGATTACTCCCTCATACTTGGTTTATGATGGTGATGATAAGCATATAGCAAATAAATCTTATCAGGGATTGAACAAATAATTAACTTGTCTAAAGCAACTACACAATTCCCAAGGCTATGACAAATGCTGCTTCCAGAGACAGAGTTTTCTTTTACTCCACCAGTTACTACCGAAGTGAAATTCCAGAGATTTTTGCTGACTAATTCAAATTTTTCCAAAGTAGTGATTTTATCCTTTGAATCGTTACAGCTTTGTTAAAATATTTCTGGAAATCACTATATACTGTCAGCTGGTAAGCAAATCAAACATAAATCAGTCACATTATTATTTGGAATGACTACTACAGTGGAAGGAAACATTTTGGAATTTGTTTCTAAAAGGTTCATAGGACACTAATATGTTTCTAACAAGTTAATATAGCACCTACCTGTAAAAACGGTGAATCTCAGAAACAGGGTATCTGACTTATTATTATCATCTCTAGGTTCTAACTTTTGAATCTTGAAATTTTTACTAGGCACATATTTTATTTCTTGTACTGCTGAGCTGTTGTTATCCATTGATTCTCGTGGATGTATGTTCACCAATGTTCTGTTGACAAAAATTAAGATTAACTGATAATTATAAGTGACTAATTCTAAGAAGAATAAAATAATGAAGACGCAAATATTCATGGAAATATCAATGATAGAAGTTAAACCGAGAAAAAGACAACAACGGGATGAGACATTGAGCTAAACTTGGAGACGCCTGTATTCACATTTTGAGGAGAAAGAAGGGATCTAGATAGAGTACTGTTATTATTATTATTATTATTATTATTATTATTATTTCTATATTTTTTTCCTCTCTCCTTACTATAGATTTGGCGGTAAAATAGGTGAATACAGTTCTCAACTAGAGATTAAAGTCATTCATCCTAGCACCTTTCTTATTATGTGAGCAGTTCCCATGAGTGCAATGTTTTGCACTTCATACATGGATGGTTTACCTGGGATCATCTCTAAGTATGTTTTTAAACTTTCCCGCATCATTCCCAATGCTCCTACAATAACGGGTACCACTTTGGTTTTTGTATTCCACATCCGGCTTATCTCGATTTCTAGATCTTTATACTTGCTTATTTCTTCGTTTTCTTTGTTCACTATATTGCTATCATCTGGGACAGATATTTCGATCAAAAGACATGTATTTATGTTCTTATCATAAAGTATTATGTCCGGTCTATTTGCCAGTATTGTTCTATCAGTTCTATTATTATTATTATTATATTTAGACAGGGCAGAGGGACAGGTCCCTATTGTGCCCAAAATAGATAATTATATAAGTGACCTACTAGTGAGTAAATAACAGAAAAAAGAGAAAAATAACTACAATATATACAATATACCAAATAAACTATAGGTGCTCTAGCAGCGTACGATCAAGTCTGTTTTTAAACAAGTTAGTAGATGGTGCAGAAACTATGGATACATCAAGATTATTCCAGCTGTCGAATACCATGTTTGGTAATAAGTTCTGTCTTGATCTTACGGTAAAGTTTTCTTTTTTGAGTTTAAAAAGGTGTCCTCTAAGGCGGTCATCTGGATTTAAGTTGAACATCATATCAAGATTACCAAAATTAAATTTTAATATTTTAAAAGTGGTAATGAGGTATCCGCGGTGTCTGCGAAGTTCAACGGAAGTTAGGTTGGCCATGGATAGTCTTTCTTCGTAGGAAGGTCTTCGCTGTCCCAGGGATAGTCCAGTGGCTCTTCTTTGAACATTTTCCAATAGATTTTTATCGCGAACTAGGTCTGGGTACCACGTTAGACCGGCGTACTCGAGAATTGGTCGGACATAGATAGTATTCAGTTTGCAAAACGACTGAAACGAAACACTCGAAAAGCACTTAAGAATGAGATACAGTCTGGTGTTCGCGCGCTTACAGACTGAAGTTATATGATCAGGCCATTTTAGGTTGATATTTACGATAGCTCCGAGGTCGTTATAGGAAATCACAGAATTTAAAAAACTTGTGAGAAAGCTAAAGAGAGCGTCTCAGAAGACTCTTTATTAGAAGAGCATACAGTATGGTCGGGTTTTTGAAGTAGGGGAATGAAAACTTTTGATGATAGGGAAGATCGTATATATTGGAAAACCTTTTTGTTGTTACCACTGGAAATGATGTTTTCTTCAAAATTTTGTCTTAAAGTTTGAGAGATAGTTGAAGGGTATTTGAAAATCTGCGGTAGTTCAGGAAGTTAGTCAGAAGCTGTGTGCACTGATATTTATGCCAGAGGCGCCGTTTGTGATTGATACGTTGTAGTGGTACGTGGTTTATCTAGGATTTGAGATTGTTTTTATAAATCTCACGGACAGTAGTATGTACAGAGATTATCCTGAGAGTAGTATCATGAAATGCGTCCCACATTAACGAAGGATGGGATAAATTTGTGGAAATTAATCAATCAAGTCGAGACAGCTGTGAATCAACTTCAGAAAAATCAGTAGTAGTATAAGTTGTGATTTTATTTTTGCCCGGTAATATCTGGATAAACTGAACATGGGCAGTTATGACTGCATGGTCTGATTTTCCAACAGGAGAGCTTATTTCAAGAGATGAGATTAGCTGTTGTTCATTAGTGAGTATGAGATTTATAATGAAAGGTAGATTATTAATTCTGAATCTTGTGGGTTCTGTAATAAGTTGAGTGAGGTTCGAGTTTGCAACAAAGTTTTCAAATAAGTTGTGTGAATTTACAACATCTGACAATGATGTTATCGGCCAAGATATCACTGGGAAGTTAATATTTCCAGCAATGATGAGATTATCAAGAAATGATAACTCTTCAAGTTTTTCAAACAATATGTAGTCCATCGCAAGTTGTGTATCAGGGGGGCGATATATGCATACCAGATTAAGAGAAAGTAAATTTTTAGCAATATTTACGTGTATAATATCTATCCCAGGTATATCTTATAGTTTAATTTTAGTAGATAAAGTTGTAATAATATCGTCGGATAAATAAATGCATACACCTCCTCCGACACGATTTTCTCTATCTTTACGATAGATTGTATAGCCAGTAATGTTAATTAAGGAGTCTGGAGCTTAAGGTTTCGGTAATAAAAATAATTTGTGGTTTAAGAAGTTGCACTGTGCATGTGAATTCGTCAAGTTTAGCGTAAAGTTAGTTTAAATTTGTGTATAAAAAGAGATAGTAGTCATTTAATTTGCGGGTAGATAAGTTATGAACGAAATTTCGAGATTTTTGGGATGCCGTTAGTGTACCTGATTGTCAGATCATCTTCGCCATTATTTTAACGGGTATCTAGTTCACTTCGGAGTTCTCTTAATCGTTGTTGTTGTGTGGGCGTCTTGTCATCTATCATAGAAAAATTTTCAGTACGCTTTTCTTCGAGAAGTTTGGATTTATCCCTCAATATGTTTTTGGCATGATGTTCTGAAGGCATTACTACTTTGATCATGCGTGGAAACTTCTGGTTGAGTTTGCCGACTCTGTAAAAGGTGATCGGGGTTTCATGACATCCAACAGTATCCAAGACAAGCTTAATTTTATTCGTGTCATCATCTTTTCTAAGCTGAGCATTCTCAGAGGAGGGTTCAGGTACGTCTCTGATTATAATATTTTTGACTCGCACTATGCGATCTACCGCCTCATGTGCGATGTTATCAGTGAATTCAGTCAAATTAAATGTATCGAACTGACTCAGTTTATTATTTAATTGAGTTAATTTATCACCAAATTTGTTTATTTTCTTGTGAATTTCTGTTTTTAAATCTAGCAGGAGCTTTTAACTCCGAGAAATTTGAAACATTTGAACTGCAATTGTTGCAGTGGATAGACAAGCCACGAACCCTTAATTGAATTCCAAATAAATTGTTCAATTGTCTGATAATAATTGGAACAATTTTGTTCATATCTACCATCCACAAGTCCTCAAAATTAAAAAAGTCTTTTATTCTCTGAATCCTCACGAATCTGTAAAATTATGAAAGAACCGATAAAACATTGATCTACTTATTTCTTTCATGTGATGTTGAGTTTTTTATTATGAATGTCGTTGACAGACACGAATCTTCAAATGATCTTGGCAATTGATTTTTACATCACTTTGTTCTATTTTGTTAATTTTCCTCTTATGACAATAGTTGCAAATTTATTCACACCCTATTGTTCCTAGAATCGCCATTCAAGTCCCTTTAAAATCACCCCCTTCTTCCCAAAGTCGTCATTATACTCCGAAAATTAATCGAACAAAAGTAAATCCAATTTTAAATTCATTAGGCATCTAAATTTGGTATCACATAAATAAGTATAAATAAGCATGGAAAACTCAGAAGTTCCAGCAACAGTGGAAAAATATTACCCATATTCCAAAAAGAGAACATGTTGCAAAACTATTAATACTATTGTTCAGTTCTAAAAGAGTAGGCACTAAATTCTCAGAAATATTGCATGAATAAACCGACAACAACTGTAATTTAGTCAGGCTATGATACTAAATATTTATTTTAGCATCTTCTATTTTAGTCATTCACATGCCGCTAAATAGCCATAGATTAACCGGCAACGTTAATCATTTCTGACAATTTACTGACTACTATTTTGGAATTGTAGTATAACTTCGATTGTACTTTAATATACTTATTTCAACAGATCAAATACAACGTGGCACTTGATAGATTTATAGGTTGGGAACTGTCAGTATAAGGATTCTTTTTAATGATTATTACTATCAATCTATTATTACTAACATTGATAATACTTTTAATATTCTTTGGCTTCAGATTTAATCCAGTACATCTAATTTCGTTTACATGAGACACCCGGACCAAAATCGTTTAAATCTGAAAATTGATGGGGCCTAGGTACTGGGGTATTATTTAATTTACTAAAATTCCCCGGCCTTGCGGGGGCGGCAACCCACCCAAAAACCACCCCAAAAGTACATGTCTCAATATTTTAAAGAGCGCCTTCTTGAATTTTATTTTTTGAAAAATTGCAGGATACATAATTTGAAACCTATAAAATTTCCTACATATGGTGAATAAAAAATTGTGATTGAGATAAGCCGCTATCGTTCTACACACGGTTGAAATAACTTAGAAACACGAAATTCTTAAATAATTATATTTTTAAAGCCTATTTTAGCAATGTAAATCAACATTACAGCTATAAAATGACTGTGTACATGTTATATAAAAAAAGAAGAGCCGCTTCCTCTGCGACCTTGTCTAAAGTGAACATAGTAAGCCCGGAATTCGTACGTGAAGGAAACACAAAACAAAACAAACCCCAAACAATGCCTTCCTTTGCTGTTTGGCAATTGTCGTGATTTTTTCGCCTGCGACGGCTAGATTCTTATGGAATTAGCCTATGAGTTGATTTCAAGCAAATGATTTAACAGACAATGTGTTGGCAAAATGGGTATCGGCTATGCCAGTATGTTCCAAAATATGTGAAGCAGGTGAAACTTTTTTAAGCGTAAAAACAATCTTTTCAGAGCAACTTCTGGAACTTCGAAATTCCTGAGAAGTACGAGATTTGAACGATATAAATAAATTACTCGAATGGCTAGAAATGCATTCGCCTCTTGCTGTGACGACCACAAAACTAGTATCTTCGTCATCAGGAATTGTGGCAAATAAGAGATAAATTGCGATTCAGCAGCATAAAAAGTTGAAGTTATCATGGTAGGACACATAGTCGAAAGTTTTGGAGATATTCGTCTTAGGGGGTCTAACGAAGTAAAAAATTTATAATTCATAAATAAAACCATTAGTCTATATAACAAAACTTCTTCTGTTAAACCTAGTCAACTTTAAACCAGAATTATATGCACACACAAATCAAAAGATGAGCTTGAATGCGTCATTTCGCTCCCTTGGTGTATAAGGTACTAATAGTGCTGGTGATTTTCAAATGAAACTGGGCACAAATTAATACAATGTACAAGGCTTTTCATTATATATGGACCCTTCCATATCTCACTTATTATTTGTTACAATCAAAAATGTCTTAAATAAGAGTTGAATGGTTATTAAAGTAGTTTTTAAAATCCAACAAAAATATTATACAGAATGTCCCAAAAAAGAGGGTCAGAGCCAAAGTGTTCTTTCTTGAATGGGACTCACCATATATTTTTATATTTTTAAACTGTTCACTTCAATCCGAATTCAACAATATATAATTGTTATAGTCTAACCTTAACAGTTCAGAAAATATATACGACACAGTAAGATGTAGTAATCTATCGATTGGAATTCAGTAAATTTATTTACGAAATAAAGTAATCTCAAACTAAGTAAGCCCAAATGAAACTATAAATATTGTTCAAAATGACCCCCCATATTGCCAATGCATAGTTATCTTTGGCGTAAATTTTCTAAGCATTTATAAATAATATCAGCATGATTATTTAAGTTATTAATTTCGCCTTGAATCTTTTCCTGAATTATCTCAAGATTGTTATTTTCGCCAAAGTTAACTATATCTTTCCGCATCCCCCACAAAAAAGAATCTAAGGGAGTTAGGTCGGGGCTATTAGGAGTCCATAGAATTGTCCCATTATTTCCGATCCACTCTGGAAACTGATTGTTGAAATGTTCTCTCACCTCTAATACATTATGGGGTGATGCCCCATCTTGGTGCCAGATCATAGTATTTAATTGGTCAGCTGTAAATTCATTTTCAAGTATTTCACTTATTTTGGGTATTATGCAGTTTAGGTAAGTTCTTCCTGTTAACTTATAATTGAAAAATATTGGCCCAACCACTTTATTTTGGAATATTCCACACCAAACTTTAATTGATTTCCGTCCAGATTTCTTTATTTGTTGCACTTTCCGCTGTCTCTGATTTTCATTTTCCCATGAACGTCTATTTTTTCTATTAAACACGCCAGCTGTAGAAAAACTGGATTCATCTGTCCAACAGATTGTCTGAAGGATATCTGGAGTTTCATTGAAGCGACGAAGCATTTCCTGACAAAATATTAACCGTTTCCGTTTGTGCAATTCAGTAAGAGCCTGCACGGGAAGTATCTTATATGGTTTATAATTGTGTCTTTTCAGAGTCCTAAAAACTTTTATAGGATGTTTTTGTAATATATTGGAGCTGGTCACTAACGAGTCTTCAGAGTTTTCTGCAAAAAAGTAGTAGCGCAAAAATTATTCCTTCTTATTCAACTACCATAAAATCCAAAGAAATATATATTTTTTTACCTTCAAAATGCAGAAGTGTATCTAAGTCATCCTCCTCATTAGTTACACACGTTCGTTTTCTCCTAGAAAAGTTCTTAGTTGTCATTACATGCTGGTATATTCTGTTGAACGTATTTTTGCTAGGAGCATGCCGATTTGGATATAATTCCATAAATTCTCTCCTTGCATCTAATTTGTTATTATTATTTTTTACAAATAGAGAAAATATTTCTATCTTTTCATCATCTGTATACCGCATTCTCCAAGCTATCGAATACAATGTTTTATAATGGTGTAAATAACTACTTGTCAAATATGACAATGCTTTCATTGCCCGTTGTTTATAGTTGGTTTTCATCCCACAGTAAACGATTTTTAAATGAATATATTTTCTGAACTGTTAAGGTTAGACTATAATAATTATATATTGCTGAATTCGGATTGAAGTGAACAGTTTAAAAATATAAAAATATATAGGGTGTCCCATTTAAGAAAGAACACTTTGGCTCTGACCCTCTTTTCTGGGACACCCTGTATAACATTTTTGTTGAATTTTAAAAACTACATTAATAACCCTTTAATTCTTATTTGAAACATTGTTATCTGCATCAAATAATAAGTGAGATATAGAAGGGTCCATATATAATGAAAAACCCTGTACATATCATAATAATTTCGTGTTTTTAATTGTAATGATTTGATTTTTAGTTCAAAATTAGCATTTAACTACCACTCAAGTGCGTAGATTTTTAGGGATGGTTTCTTATTATCGACGCTTCCTAAAAGATTTTTTTTCTTTATTTGCCTCAATTTCCAATCTTATACATGACCGAAAAAAACATCAATCTATTACATGTACAGCACAGGCAAATCAGGCTTTTGAATAGGTGAAAACAGTCACTACCGCACCTATCTTAAGTAGTCCCAACTTTACCAAATCCTTTTTTCTTATGATGGATGCTAGTGATGTTGGCATAGGAAGTGTTCTTTCCCAGTTGGAAGACGGACTAGACCATCCCATAGTTAATATGAGTAAAAAACTCACTAAAGAGCAGAAAAAGTTTAGTACCATTCTTCCCTTGTTTGGCTGAATAATATGAAAAAACTTTCTCCTCGCTTAGCTAGATGGATATTACAATTATCTCGATACAACTTCTTTATCGTACACCGTAAATCTAACGGAACGGGAGTTGCGGATGCCTTATCTCGTTTACCGGAAGTTCGTATTTTAGATTCATCTACTTTATATCCTGATAAGTGGTATTGATATGCTTTCAAATGTTCATCAATTTCCTGAAAAATATCCAAATTTTAGAGTAGATCATAATATTTTATATAAACATGTCTTTAACAAACTTGGACCCATCAGTAATGTTTCTGATTGGAAAATTGTCGTCCCGACTAAAAACCGAGTGGAAATTCTACGGTATTCTCATGATAGTTCAACTGCTTCTCATTTTGGTGTCTTTAAAACACTGGAAAGAATTACTGTACTATATTGTTACGAACTCGCACACCGAAGCAGATACTAAGTACGGTCCTGTAACGTTATGTTAACGGAGTTAAAAAATGGCGAGCGCGCCGAATTCTGAGAAGGTCTATTGGGATTTATTGTGACCGTTTTTATAGACATGTTGTCGGAAGGTCTTTTAAAGATTAAGCCGGCAATCAAGAAATATCGAGAAAGGCATTTGTTTTTGTGTAAGCCGCAGTCCGGAATGTTCTAGTAAAAAAGGCTTTGATATAAATAAAGGACCGATCAGTGGATGAGTTAGTTTATAATTTGACATCGTGAGTTAAACAGTAAATAAGTGCATATAAATTAAGTGATTATATAAATTAGTTTAAGTGAATGTACTGAGTATATATAAATTAAGTGTTAGTGATTAGTTTAGTGTTTGAATAAATTAAGTAAATGAACCTACCGCGTGTTTAAAATTTATCCCACGCGTTTATTGGAAAATACCTGTCCAAAGTAGTATCCAGCCATCAGAGAGATTGGGACCAGTATCTTTCCCTATTTGCATTGGCTTATCGATCTGCCGTCAATGAGTCCACGGGTGAAACACCGGCGAAAATCCTGTTTGGACGTGAAATGAAGCTTCCTTGTGACCCGGAATTTGGCTGTCGGCCTGGAGAAGATCTAGCAGGAGTAAAGGAGTAAACCTTATTGGAGATGTGTCTGACCCCAGCTTCGATGAATTTATGGGGACGTATGGAGGTACCGGAAAAGCTAGACATGGAGTCACTTCGGAACAACAACAAGATTTGTTCACTCTCCCGGAAGATTATTCACTGGCATACAACATCCCCGCCCGTATCAAGAGCGCACGAGGGTTGGCAACCGTCTTTCGAAAGAAGTTCGGGCAAAACTTGAAGACAAGATTCCAGTCCCTGGCAAGACACTGAAACTGAAACATAATTCGCGGTACGTCTTCTACGTGGTAACTAAAAATGAATTTCAAGATCGATCTACCTACCGTGATGTGTGGGAAGCACTTCGAAAAATACGAGACCATGTGTTGGAATCCAGCGTGAAAAAACTTGCGATGCCTAAGATAGCGAGTAACCAGTTACATTGGCGAATCATTAGGAACATGGTAGAAGTTATCTCTAGAGATACCGGTGTCCAGATATTAATTTGCAGCTACAACCCCCTTTATCAGTATCCGATGAAGTCGATGCCCTGCTATTTCCATAAGATTGTAAGGTGTAGAAATGGAGTCAGTTGCCGATTCAAACATGCAGTCTCGGCTACTCAAAAGTTCTAGGCGGAACTTTCATTTAAGGAGGGGGTAATTTTACGAACTCGCACACCGAAGCAGATACTAAGTGCGGTCCTCTAACGTTATGTTATCGGAAATAAAAAAATGGCGAGCGCGCCGAATTCTGAGAAGGGCTATTGGGATTTAGTGTGACCGTTTTTATAGACATGTTCTCGGATGGTCTTTTAAGGATTAAGCCGGCAATCGAGAAATATCGCGAAATGCATTTGTTTTTGTGTAAGCCGCAGTCCGGAATGTTCTAGTAAAAAAAGGCTTTCATATAAATAAGGGACCGATCAGCGGATGAGTTAGTTTATAATTTGACATCGTGAGTTAAACAGTAAATAAGTGCATATAAATTAAGTGATTATATAAATTAGTTTAAGTGAATGTACTGAGTATATATAAATTAAGTGTTAGTGATTAGTTTAATGTTTAAATAAATTAAGTAAGTGAACCTACCGTATGTTTAAAATTTATCCCACCCGTTTATTGTTTAAATAAATAACAAAAACATTACATTGATGTCAGAAGTGGGATAATATAAATAAATTGCTACGCAAAAGTGGCCAAGAGACTATGTGACCTCAAAGTGGCGGAACTAAGAGCAGAATTGGAAGATCGTGAGCTGGAAACGTCCGGTAGGAAAAGCGAATTGGTAGAACGACTTAAAGTGGCACTGGAAAATTACGGTTTTGATCCAGAAACAGTTCTATTTAATGACGAGGCTTCCACCTTAATCTCGTCAATCTCTGCTAACATGGACGAGAAGATTTCTGCTATGGAAGAAAAGATTTCGACTAATGTGAAATACGATATCTCTGCTAACATGGACAAACTTTCTGCTGATAACCTATTAATGAAAAATGACGTTGCCGCTGACGTGGAAAATAAAATTTCGTCTCTTAAATCGGATATTGAGAATAAAATCACAACGATGGACGAGAAAATGGAGAATAAAATGACAACTATGGACGAAAAAATCAAGGAGTAAGAGAGTAAGATAACAGATTTAAGAACACAAGACACGCGAGCAGAACAAAAGAAGCCGAAGAAAATCAGGTGCTGTAATTGTGGCGAGCTAGAGCATCCACGCAGTTCGTGTAAGCGTCCTACGACTCCTGTAAACCAAGAACGTCTTAAATGCAAAGCAGCCAAGAAAAGCTCGCGGTACAACAAATGTAGGACCATGCAGGAAGAAGATGACGATGACAAACTTGATCAGATCGTCAACTTGTTGAAAGGTATGGCAGACAAGAGGCCGAAGAAGATCAAATGCCGGAAGTGTGGCGAGCTAGAGCACGTACGCAGTCCGCCTAAGCGCCCCAAAACTCCTATAACCCAAGAACTCCAGACACAGGGGAAATCAGACAGGGGTGAACATCCAGGTGATGTGAATCACCGAAAAGCTGACTCCATGCCCAACAGACTGCTCCCACTGCAACAAGGTGGAATCTAGGGAAGCTGCAGTTTCAATAACTACTGTAGTCAACGAGGAATGGTCACCCACCAGGATAAGAGAAAATCAGGAGAATGATCCTCACCTGAAGATGATCCGGCAATGGAAGAAAGAAAATCAGCGACCTACCTGGCAAGAAGTGTCAAAATTTTCACCGAAACTCAAGGCGTATTGGGCTCAGTGGGACTCCCTTGTCCTGGAAGAAGGGCTGTTGAAAAGAGTCCTTGAAAACGATTATGGTTCTGAGATGAAGAGACAGTTAGTGATCCCGAGAACAAGAGTAGCTGAGGTACTGAAGAAGTTACACGACAGTCCATCGGGAGGTCATCTGGGAGTGAAGAAAACCCTTCAGCAAGTCCGTGAAAGGTTTTATTGGATGAACAGCTCCGACGATGTGAAGGACTGGTGTAAGAAATGTATGACTTGTTCTACGAGTAATGGACCACATCGCAAGAGAAAGGCACCTATGAAACAATATAATGCTGGAAGCCCCTTCGAAAGGGGACGCTGGACCATTTCAGACGACAGAAAATGGTAGCAAATACATACTGGTTGTAATGTATTATTTCACAAAGTGGGTGGAAATTTACGCTATCCCGAACCAAGAGGCCACAACTGTAGCAGATGTATTGGTGAAAGAATTTATCAGCCGATATGGAGTGCCCTTGGAAGTCCACAGCGACCAGGGAAGAAATTTCGAACGTCATCTATTCCAGGAGATTTGCGAGAAGGTGTGAATGAAGAAGACCAGGACAACAGCATTACATCCACAGTCAGATGGAATGGTCGAGAGAATGAACAGGACTATTGGAAAATACCTGTCCAAAGTAGTATCCAGCCATCAGAGAGATTGAGACCAGTATCTTTCCCTATTTGCATTGGCTTATCGATCTGCCGTCAATGAGTCCACAGGTGAAACACCGGCGAAAACCCTGTTTGGACGTGAAATGAGGCTTCCTTGTGACCTGGAATTTGGCTGTCGGCCTGGAGAAGATCTAGCAGGAGTAAAGGAGTAAACCTTATTCGAGATGTGTCTGACCCTAGCTTCGATGAATTTATGGGCACGTATGGAGGTACCGGGAAAGCTAGACATGGAGTCACTTCGGAACAACAACAAGATTTGTTCACTCTCCCGGAAGATTATTCAATGGCATACAACATACCCGCCCGTATCAAGAGCACACGAGGGCTGGCAACCGTCTTTCGAAAGAAGTTCGGGCAATTATAAAAACTTGAAGACCAGATTCCAGCCCCTGGCAAGACACTGAAACTGAAACATAATTCGCGGTACGTCTTCTACGTGGTAACTAAAAATGAATTTCAAGATCGATCTACCTACCGCGATGTGTGGGAAGCACTTCGAAATATACGAGACCATGTGTTGGAATCCAGCGTGAAAAAACTTGCGATGCCTAAGATAGCGAGTAACCAGTTGGATTGGCGAATCATTAGGAACATGGTAGAAGTTATCTTTAGATATACCGGTGTCCAGATATTAATTTGCAGCTACAACCCCCGTTATCAGTATCCGATGAAGACGATGCCGTGCTATTTCCATAAGATTGTAAGGTGTAGAAATGGAGTCAGTTGCCGATTCAAACATGCAGTCTCGGCTACTCAAAAGTTCTAGGCGGAACTTTCATTTAAGGAGGGGGTAATTTTACGAACTCGCACACCAAAGCAGATACTAAGTGCGGTCCTGTAACGTTATGTTAACGGAGTTTAAAAAATGGCGAGCGCGCCGAATTCTGAGAAAATCTATTGGGATTTATTGTGACCGTTTTTATAGACATGTTCTCGGAGGTCTTTTAAGGATTAAGCCGGCAATCGAGAAATATCGCGTCCGGAATGTTCTAGTAAAAAAGGCTTTCATATAAATAAAGGACCGATCAGCGGATGAGTTAGTTTATAATTTGACATCGTGAGTTAAACAGTAAATAAGTGCATATTAATTAAGTGATTATATAAATTAGTTTAAGTGAATGTACTGAGTATATATAAATTAAGTGTTAGTGATTAGTTTAGTGTTTAAATAAATAAGGTAAATGAACCTACCGTGTGTTTAAAATTTATCCCACCCGTTTATTGTTTAAATAAATAACAAAAACATTACAATATTATTGGCCTAACCTTAGGAAGTCAGTTTACAAGTACGTAAGACGCTGTAAAATTTGTGCTGCATGTAAACGGTCTAACCCACCTCAAGCCGGACTTACGGGACAATATCGTAATATAAAGTTTCCTTTCCAATTTATTTCTTGCGATCTTGTAAGGCCATATCCTCGATCTCGTAAGGGCAATCAATTTGTTCTTGTCGTTGTAGATTGGTTTACTAAATTTGTCTTAGTTCATCCGTTACATCAAGCTACATCCCGTAAAATAGGAAATTTCTTAGAAAAGCATGTCTTTAATGTTTTCGGAACACCTCAAATTGTTTCTTGTGATAACGGAAAACAATTCACGAGTCAAATATTCAAAGATCTCATGGATGAGTATTGTAATAAATGCGAATAACAAAGAGATAAATTTATTGTAGAAAATTTCAGAACACACGGTAAAACATATTTTATTTTAAATCAAAATAAAAAAATGGAATGCGACCCACATTTTGTTTAGAAAAATAATACGAAATCAAAACAGATTAGAACAAATAAAACATTTTACTGGGTCAAAGCAAAATAATTGTTTTGAATACAATTATTTTGATAACGAAAAATTAGCACGCTTCAAAACATAAAAAGTTGATTTTGCAATTCGACAAAAAAAACCCAAACCTAATTCGGGGGAAGATAAAAATCGAGGTGCAGAGAGCGGCAGCAGTGAGTGCCGGTCGAAAACGCGAAGGGAGAAGTCCTTTCCCTGTTACGGTAACGGTGGTAGTTTTTTTTAGTGTTAGCGGTATCAGAGGTAAAGTTCTCTCCGTTGTGTCAGGGTGTAATAGGGATACTGAGATATCCTTGACGGTGAACACTTACCCCCGTTTCGAGACACAAAACGGTAGAATCCCCCTCTACGCTAAGTTCTTTTCAACATAGCACGATACCGGTTATTGGCACTACCCGCGGTGGCTAAAAAGATAGCGAAGAATAAGCAGTATCCAGGCCAGAGAAAGGAAGTTTTCCAACGCCGTAAGTTTTTGAACAAGTTGAGATTTAAACTTTGTTTCATGTTGAGACATTTATTAGTTATTATTTGCGCTGGATTCTGAACTTGGGAGTTATAATTCAAATGTTATACATAGGGAGTAGCGATAACAAATATATTTAGTTGATTTTCTGATCTTTCAAGGGGACTGGACACATCTGGTCGTTCCCAGTTAAACATTGCATGTCCAGGCTCACAAATTTTGGAGGCACAGCTCGTTCTGTAATATATATAATTTACCGTGTGTGATGATATAATCAATTTTGCAGATTTTCGTCAACCTGACAAGAGTTAGGTTTTTTTCCTAATTAGTAGTTAGTATTTTGTTGTGCCACATAATTCGCTTCCACCTTGTAGGTAGGACGGAGATATAAATTTACGCGAGGATAATTTGTACGTGGTATCAAGAAGGCCGGAGCGTATGATTTTCCATTTTCCTTAGGTTTCAGCGAACTTGTGCTGATAAATAATATAATATAAAAAAATTGTTGTTTTTTGTTCAGACGTGATCCGAAATTTCGTATTTATTAGTAAAACACATAAATATTGTAGGTGATTCCAAGACTTGGAATTTCGCAACTTGAAACGCCAGTGTCGATAAATATTTTATTGTTCTTAGCTCAGCAGTATTTTGTACCAATAAATTTTACTTTCATTATTCTATCAAGGTCAATGGCGAAAAACCATTGTAAGCTGGAATAACATTTCGGTTTAAAAGGTAAATACATATAATATTTTATTTTTCGTCTCGACACCGGTGAATATTACATTTAGGAGAAAATAAAACATAAGCCTCTCATGCACTTTGGAAATACCAAAACGATAAGGAGTTAGTTTAGTTGTTCTAACGCAAGGCGAGGGCTTTGTCATAATTTTGTTTTGTGGGATAGTTACATGTTATACAGGGGTGGGTTAGGATGCACAATTCATAGATAAATTGTATAGGTAGTCTTATACCGGGGGACTTTATTTATTTGGGTAATATCGGGATTTTGTTTTATATTTACATATATATATAACAACAAGATGTACGAATAGTGCGTGACAGATAAACAATAAGTAACGAATAGATTAATGGGTATTTCACGCAAATAGAAGGAGGGGCTACTGAAACAAGTGGTAACTGCAGACATGCATACATACTCAGAGAAACTTTTATTATATTTTTTTATACAACTTTGTGATTCCACCATATTTTATTTATCATCCCTACCCCGGAATTCCCCCTAGAGAGTGTAACAACCTTGGATGTGAGACAGAACCGGGAGAACAATCCTGTCCTGGCAAAGGAGTATCAAACCGACAAAAAATACAAGGCAATCAACTCTAGAATAATAACAATCACGATAAAATTGAACGAAAGAGATACCGTTAATATCACACACATATATGCACCAGTAGAAGAAGTAACGGAGGAGGAAATGGAAGAATGTAACATTGACATGCAAAGTGTATTAGACGAGATGCAAGAAGAAAATGAAATAACAATAATAATGGGAGACTGGAATAGAAGAGTAAGCAAAGGACTAGGTTTTATGGAAGTCAACGGACATGAAATACTGGACAGGAAAGGAACAAAGATGATAGATTTTTTTAGACCAAACCCTAGGCAATTTGATGTTGTGGCAAAAAACTAGATGAAAAATAAACATTTGTGGCATTCGAAAGAGAGTTTGATGAAGCAAATAGTACAAACACAATATTTAAATTAAGAGAATGGAGAGAAGAAAATAACCAGAAATGGGATGAATTACATGCTAGTGGTAGCAAATTGGCTAGTAAGATGAGGATAATAGAAGTACCGGAAAATAGCAGAATCTCATTACAAAATCATAATAAGAAAGAAAGTAGGAGCAGATATGAACAAATTACAGATATGGAGTTTCAAAAACTGGATGGAGAAATACACTGGAAGAAAAATAGTCAAAAGGGCAGCAGAGAATATATGCACTGCTAATGCCATAACTTCTTATTTGAGCATGTAAGGCTTGTTGGCTAATTTTCTCAAAAATATTTAATAAATCAATCAGTTACTTACGAGTAGATGTTTTTATTGAAAACGGTGAAACTATTATGATTTTATTTGTGACTGCTTTCCAAAAAGATACATAATTGTTGTCGCATTACCATAACGAGTTCATTATAATTTTAATCAACTTATCAAAGCAGAACGCTGTGCCAACAAAATTTGAATACGCTGTCCTTAAATCGAGCAAAATAATATAATTATATTACAAAATATTCATATTGTGGCAAATATTTAATCTACCAAAATATGCTCTAATATTTTAAAATTGTAGATTTAAGGTAGGGCCACACGCTCCGATTCACACCGAAAGCATCCATCCAGTGGACGGATGTTTTCATGAATCTCTTCATCAACGAATATTTTGTTCACTTGTGTCAGTAGCAGTGCAGTCAGTGCATAAATAATGTCGTTTAATGTGCCTTCGTGTGAAAGTGATTTGTCAAAAAGTATCCCGTGGCTTCATAACTGCAGCTCTAGTGACAATGATGAACTTATTATTCTATTGTATTGTGTAAATAACAATTGTTCTCATTGGGTGCACCCAATCAACAAGAGAAGGAAAAAGTTCGCGAAGTTTCAGCATTTGATGACCGATTTGGAACTAGACGAAGAAAAATTTAAAGGATATTTCAGATTTACCTTATCCTTGGGGACGAAGCATTTCCACTGAAACGTTATTTATTACGCTATTTATTACGCCTTTTTCCCAAAGATGTAGAATTTGACATTGAAAAACGTATATACAACTACAGGCATTGTCACTGCAGAAGATGTGTAGAAAATGCTTTTGGCATACTTGCCCAAATATGGCGTGTTTATTTCAGACCTCTTTACTGTAAATATGCCACTACAGTTAAAATTACCAAAGCCACAAAAATCCCTCACAATTATTTGATATGTAAGGGGGATAAGGCATATGTTGGAACTCCCGAAGAAATTCGTCAGGCTTACGAAACTTGGTGGAAACCCTTTCTGCACTATAGTACTCGAACATCTGAGGAGGCGAAGAATGTGAGAGAAGAATTTGTTGATTACCTCTACACAAAATAGGGAACTGTGAATTGGCAGTGGGAGCACTTATGAAATTTCCGTGTCTGTAGAGCCTAATTGATTAGGCCTAGGTTTATGAAAAATACCAAGAATAAAAACTTTCAACTCTTTTATCTCTGCTTAGCTCATTTATGATCGCAGATATGGAAAATCTGATTTTATATCTTGTTCATATTTGGATTTTTAAAAAATGTCCGCCGTGTTGAAATGGCTAGACCGATTTCAATGAAGTTTTAATCTCATACTAAAGTGTTATATTTCAGTTTTATGACAATATCTTAAAAACTGTATGAGTCAGGCTTGCTAGAAGTTATTAAAAATAACCGAAAATCTTTAGGAAATTCGCTAATAAATTATCACATTGAGTTCTCTATACTCACAATATTATAGTCTATAGCTATTGGTTAAGGTGTGGCTAGGGGATTGAGTACCAAGATTTGGATCACTAGGCACGGAATTACTACCCTTATCCTCAAAAAGCTTGACCTTATTCTGATAATCAGGAACAAGTTCTGATAAAGAAATTAGTAATTTTGACCTATCTTCTGAAATACTGTCATCATTATCTGAAATTTTACCAATTCTACCCATTAAATGAGCAAACTTTGTTTCAATTTTTTTAACTTGGCTTGAAGAGCCACTAAAGGAAAAAACATGATCACGCAATTCATCTAATTTTTTTTGACATTCTGTAATTTCCAATATAGGGTCCAAATTACATTTTCCCTTAAGGGAACTATTGGATTTTTCTAAATCTAAAATACTTCTAAGGTGTTTCCGCAATGAGTCAACATTACCATGATGAGAAATACCCCTAACTGACAATTCGTACTCGAGTTCATCTTTAACCAAGTTATTAACCTGTATTTGAAACATGTTTGTATTTAACTCTTAAGAGAAATACACCAAGATCAAAATGGGAATATTTCTGTAAAATAATCAATTGAAAACTGTTTTCTCGATTCTCATTACCAAAATTTCAAAATCGGGAAATATAATAATGACCAAAAAAAACAATAATTTTTTATACTCAAATTTACAAATAAGTGGGATGCCAGTTATTATAGTCTTCAGCTGTCATTAGGGTTGCCCCAATCTTAACTAAAGAATTATTAAGGTTAGCTAAGGTTACCAGTGGATATATTAAGCATTATGTAATTAACCTTTACCCAAAAAGTCGATTGTTACTAGTGTTCTTGAGAACAATTTATTACTAAGATATAATTTTCACAGTATACAAAAAAAAACTATCCGAATAATATCGTAGGTCTACTCGTTATTCATAGTCACAAAAAAAAATATCAAACTAGATTCTTTTGGGTAATACTGGAGTACAAAAATAAATAAATAATCGCTGCTTATATAAGGTGTTATCGCCGATGATTACCCGTGCTAAATAAAAGAATTACAGTGATTAAACTATGTCTGGAGAAAAATAATTAAGAACTATACCTCAGGGAATAATATGGGGTTCTTTGTATTATTGTTTCTTGGTCATATATTTAAGTTAAATCCGTGAATAGGTGCCACCGAATTTTAGAAACTATAATGCTGAAGGCGATCAAAAAAAACATTATAGAAGTAGCCAAAACGCGGAAAAATATATGTACACAACTAACGTATAAGTAAATAAATAAATACTAGTACAGGCCAATCGTTTATTGCGAATAAGCAAATCGGCAATACGAAGCTCCTGTTACAAGTAAATGCAAAAGAAAATAAGTCAAATATCAATTACCAATACAAAAATATTGTAGGTATAAAACAAAAGAGTAATCGATTTAGTAGGAGTTATAGCGTGGTATGATCATACATGTATGTACCCTGTATCTATAAGTATCACAAGCCGTATAATTATCTAAAACATTGTAAATACCACACTTCTCAATGCTTTGATGTAGGATTCCAGCCCAAATCAAGCCGCAAATGTTCAATTGTACGAATATATAAATTAATATTAGTAGATATAACTAATATAAAATCACTTAATAATCACGAGTGATAATGAGAATCATAAAACGATAATATAAGTCTTTATTGAGAGGTGATTCAGCAAAACGAAATTCTCTTTTAATATTAGCTGGATGGCACGGTTTGGGTTCCAACCAAACGTCCACAAGGTCACAATCGGGAGTAGATATCTGGTAAATCTTCAGGGATCGTCTCGGCCGGGAATAATTTTTGCTAATATATAGTAGGTCGAACCAGGTGTGAAATCGAGTACAAAATCCAATCTCGATAATCAAGAGACTCCAAAATGAATCCCAAAATAGACGGGAATTTATAACGTAGAAGTAGGAAACCAAAAATAGAAACCCTACAACAAGGAGAGAAAATAATCAATCTCACCATCTACAAAGTTGTAATTTGTGAAAACTAAAAATAACTCACCTCAATTTATCAATGAGGGTTCTCAAAATTCCAATATCCAGCCACGTGGAATTAATCAATCAAAAGGCTCCACCAATAGGCTTACAAAATGGCAAATTCTTGCAGATATTGAAAGAAAGTTGATTCGATCTTAGTGAATCGTGGTTCCAGTGCAAAATAATATCCCTTAACGGCGGAAAATCGACTTCCAAACTAATTGCTTCCTCAAAATAGTCGGATTTCCAAACAATTTGTGCAAATTATATCCCCCAATTAGGGTAAATGAGAATGAAACCAAGAAAATAACTCGCACAAAGCACCGAAACCTTTTCGTTCCTCAAACCATACAATACACACCTTCCTTCTCGTCGTTTCCAAAGAAAAGGTGGCTTCAAAACCAATGATACAAACAATATCAAAAGTTTTTAAAATTCGAAATAACCAAAAGTCCGTAAATAAAAACTATTAAAATCTAGGCTTTAAATTATTACAGTTGGTAAACATGTATTTCTCGAGCACAATGGAGAAACAAACGAAGTGCGTCCAAATTTCCTACATTCTCCTTCCTTATTGTCGCTTTAATAAATAATTTTTTCTACAACTACTATGCAAAACACGCTTTTCTACACAAATTTTTATGCGCAAAGCAATCCTTTTCTTAATTAGTTTGATATCCGTTAGAAAAGTAATAATGTAGAGTGTGGGAAAAGTACACGTTATGGTACTTTTCCGCACGGAAATGCCACTTTGCCCACGGAAATGTCAATGTCAATTTTTTTTGACAATACTTTATAGTGGATTTCTGGGTGCTCAAATTTTAAATTTAAACTAAAAATTCTGTAAGTAAACTATTTTTTAGATTATGTATTTCAGTTTATTGATTATAGATTATAAACAAATTCATTTATTACCCATTATTTTAGGAACTATGAACCGTTCTGTTTAAGTTAAATAAAATACATATATAAGTTACTTTTTTCTTTAATTAATAAACGTAGTTGTAAAAAAATATTGTGTACAACTCGTACGAAAAGCACTTTTCTCGCTCGCTGGATTTGTGGCACTCGCCTTACGGCTCGTGTCACAAACTTCTGCGCTCGTGGGGAAAGTAACGCTTTACGCACTTGTTGTACAAACTACTAATACATGTTGTGAAAATCAAAACCGTTCTTGTAGCGACGTAATTTCGGCGAGTCGGAGAATAATACCAGCCGTGTAGAAGGGATACGAGTTTTACCGATCACCGAAGCATTTTTAGATTTATTAACTATACAGAGTGTCCCAAAATATTAAATAGTCCACAACAGTCAATAAAAGAATGCATATTAAGAAAAAAAATCAAGACGAACTATAATTACCTACAGGAAATGAATGTGCAATGTTATTTTTATTATCCACACATACCAATTTGAAATTTGTTTAATTATTCTTATATTAATGAATGTATTTAAGAAATAATGTAAGTAAGAATTTTATTCTAAATTCAGACCATAACAACAAGATCTCGTGTCCCACAGCGCGGTATGGTTTCTCACCTCTTCAATTAGCAGCTCCATTATTGCCAAAATAAACTTGTACACTCAAAACTTGAACATGTAAACATAAACTGAACGTAAATGAAATAAACAAAATAAACTTGGTGCAAAACTGGTATACTTGTGAAAACAATGTGAGAATACTACACGAATATGTTTTCAGAGAAACCATGTGGACTAGGTTAGTTTTCTCTGATACCGAGTGGAGCGCGTGTGACCAGACCCAGAGCTCATGCGCTGGAGAAACGTCCATGCGGATGCGAAGGAAAAATCGCTCACCCGGCGATTCCAAAATATCCATCCATTGGACGTTTTAAACGTCCAGCGGACGGATGTATGTCTGTCTGCGTTGCGCTATTTGCCAAACTGGCGAGCGATCTTTTTTGAACATCCAGTCCGTCCATGGATGGATGTTTGGTGTGGCTTGGCCTTTAGTCAAACGATCTTGTGAACATTGATCTCTCATGAACAGAGGGCGTATATATGCTTACACGCACGTACGTCAACAAACTTCATTAACCGGTGCACATATGTGAAATAGTAGTTGTTGAGCTTTATGAACTTTTAAATAAATTTGGCTACGCCGCCTTAAAACTAAAAGGGAAGGGCCTGAGATTGAGAAGCGAGGGAACGAGCCGGCAGAAGTGCAGAGAGCGCCAAGAGAGACGGAGTCACCGACAGACCACTTGCTCTTACCATTTTAAGTTATTATTTTTTTCTATAGTTTAAATTAGTTAGAAATGTATGTAAAGTTTTCTTGTGTAATGATACAGTCCTCGAGGTAAAATATGTTAAACCAGAAAGAGTTTAACTGGTCCTTCATCAAAATCCAACAGTAGTTGTTTAGTTAGAAAATCGAGAAAGTCCAGGTGCTAAGTATTAAAAATTTTAATAGTGATGTTCACCTTCCAGCGGGCGCGCTGTCGTAATATTTACGACAAATGGGCCTTATCGCTTCCCACATTTTTACCACTTAGTTGCATGCTCTGAGCTATTAGCTATTCCAGGGTCATTGTGTCTCTAAACTACAGACGTACCGGGTGTACTTAGAAGTTTTTGTTATTCATTGATATTTGGAAACGAAATGGATACTGACTCCAGAAAGCCTCAGGTTATTCTGGATTACAACGAAACCAAAGGCGGAGTGGATACAGTTGACAAAATGTGAGCCGCTTACTCGATCTCTAGAATAACAAAGAGATTGCCATGTGTAGTTTTTTACACTTTAATGAGTATTGGTGGCATAAATTCTCAAATGTTATGCAAATTTGCCTATCCAGGAAAGGGCTCCAAGACATCGAAGAATTTTTCTAAAAAATTTGGCATTGACCATGATGAAAGAGCATCTTACCTTCAGATCAAATATAAAACATTTACCGCAAGATTGTAATATGTCGCTGAGACATGTTTCTATTTCCATCAATTTTTTTTGGAGCGTTTCTTATTCGTAGTCCACTCCCACCTCTAATTCCAAATCCTCTTATTTCAAATATTAGTAACATATCGGTGATCATTTTTACCATCGTTAAATATCTACTTAAACTACGATTCAAGTCGAATTCGCCCTCTTTTGTTCATTCTTCGCTGATAATCAACTTCAGCATTCAGTTTCCAAATAATTTTGTGGGAGATATTAATTCTTCTTGCTGGTAAGTTATCTATATCTTTTCAAATTGTGATTGTGTGCTTACAAATCATTCTATTTTAATTTTTCTATTTAGCTAAAATATTTGGTTTTTTAAAAACAATATTTTTGTTATGGTGTTTCCAGTTTTTTCGCCGTTATTATCTTTCTTTAAAAAGTCTGGTGGCGTCCAAACTCATTTTATGAAGCGAATTTATAACAGATTCTTTATGGTTATTTTCTACTGATTCAATTTTGCTTTTTCTGATTATTTTGGGAACAGGACGGATGAGAATGAGCAGATTTTTGTGGTTTTATTGTGAAAATTAGATTCTTTTTTATATGTATTGAAGTACAAGCTCCTCACCTGTTCACGCCCACGTTGGGCGCCATTGTCACAATACTAAGTTACCCGACCTTGGCACTTTCCTCAAGTGGTGAATTCGGCCTTAGTTACACTATTTTTTATTACCTCAATTGGGATAAGGTGAATCAACAAACAAAATTTCGGGACAAATGGATTTATTTGACACAAAAATAAATTTGCATAAGCCGTATATTCTCGATACAATACGAACAAGGATCGGTGATTACAATAAAAATGTCCAACTCAATATTTTATATCTACCAAAAATAAGTTAGGGACTTATCTTGGGAAGACTCGGGACATACAGCTCGCAGGACTATCCACGGGTTCTTGAGCCGTCTGATGTGGAAGAGTTGAATTGTTGGTAGGGTCCGTCAGGTCCTTGAAGTGAACTTTCCGTAAGGGCTCTAGGAGTGAACGGTCCTTAAGGCTTGGAGAGAACTGTCCGTAAAACTTGGAGAAAACTTTCCGCAAGGCTTGGAGAGAACGGTCCGTAAAGGTGCATAGAGGTCCGTACAGGCTGCAGAGCTGTAGGGAAAGAAATAAAAAAACAGGTGAAACAGTAGAAAATTGGAAAGGGGGAATAAAATTAACAGGTGAGGAGCTTATACTCCAATACATATAAAAATTGAATTTAATTTTCAAAATAAAACCACAGCAATCTGTTCATTCTTATCTGTCCTGTTCCCAAAATAATCAGAAAAAGCAAATTTAAATCAGTGGAAAATAACCATGAAGAATCTGTTATAAATTCGCTTCATAAAATAAATTTTGACGCCACCAGATTTTTTAAAGATAATAACGGCGAAAAAACTGGAAACGCCATAACAAAAATATTGTTTTTAAAAAAAGAAATATTTTAGCTAAATAGAAAAATCGAGATAGAATGATTTGTAAGCACACAATTACAATTTGAAATGATATAGATAACTTACCAGTAAGAAGATGTAACTATTTATGTTTGAGGGCGCCAGTTTGTAAAGCTTTATCGTTCACTTGAACAAAATCCCGGCATGCGACTTCTCAAGGGTGGTTCAACTCCAAGTTAATGACACACTTTGTATAACAGAGGATGATCAGACTGTGAGATTTCAGGGCGCCACCACCTTTTGAAACGTTACGAAATAATACAAATAATGCAAACAAAACTAGGTGATAAAGGTAGAAACACCTTGTGAAAGAATTTACTCTGAATTAAAAATTGATATTAAAAATGTGGAAATAAAATGTGCACAAAC
The DNA here is from genome assembly GCA_963921935.1 of Galeruca laticollis. Taxonomy (NCBI): domain Eukaryota; kingdom Metazoa; phylum Arthropoda; class Insecta; order Coleoptera; family Chrysomelidae; genus Galeruca; species Galeruca laticollis. Next base: position 102,762,854 of record OY998175.1, read on the forward strand.
TTAATCAAACCCGGACACGATACCCTGTGGCTCTCACAGCCGGGTAGATTAGAAATAAAAGAGAATATGTATAAAATTGAATTTAATTCTGCCTTGAAATGGAACGGAAAAATACAGGAGGTACTTAACTGACGGTACTCTGGTGGTTTAGATGTTCTGAAGGAATGGAAGCGGTGTTTTCTATGGTGAAGATGTCTCGGACCAGTGGAAGCTGTCTTCAACGGTAAAGGTGTCTTACATAAATGGAAGCTGTCTTCAGCGGTAAAGGTGTCTTACATAAATGGAGACTGTCTTCAACGGTAAAGGTGTCTCCAACGGTAAAGGTGTCTTCAACGGTAAAGGTGTCTTACATAAATGGAGACTGTTACGTAGCTCTGACGTAGCTGTCACGTAGCTCTGACGTAGCTGTCACGTAGCTCTGACGTAGCTGTCACGTAGCTCTCACGTAGCTGCTGTGCTTATCTAAGAGTACACAAGAATCAGGGATATGTAGGAACTTGATCGTAATGGGGCACATTGTGTTGGTTCAGCTTTTCAGGTTTAAAAAGGAAGGCAGTTATTTGAATTTACAAAAATAAAATTCACTGAAAGCTTCCCAACATATATGTCTCCCATATTGAAACAATAAAAAACAATTTAACTAAATTAGTAGTATACTAATGTTCTGAAAAACTTATGAGAGCCAAAAAATTCTTATCTGAATAAATAACGTGCTTTAAAAAATATATCTGAAACCTGTAGTGTCAGCATCCTTCATACGAATGAATATTCTATGGGTTTTAAAAATGTAATTAAAATGTTCTTTATATTGAAAAAATATATTTTGCAACATAAAAAGCTCTCAAGTATTTGCACAAATTAAGCAATGATTTGTATTTATTTTAAAATGAATATATAGGTATAAAATAATGATTCCGTGACCACGTGCAACTGTAATTTACCTCTGAATATGTGAAAGAACAGAAATGAGAGAAATGCAATAAAAATAATCTCAGCGATTATATCGAATGAAGCTTAGAGATTATAAAATATAACTTTCAACTTACCACAGCAAATTAAGAAAACTTTCAGAACAAGAGAAAACGCGAATACGTGTTTTCTCTTCAACGTCGGTATCGGAAAAGGGAGGATTTTCAGCTTGTAGCGAACAGGGGGAAATTGATAAACGTCAATTGTCTCAACGTTCAGTTTTAATTCTATGGTTGGGAGTGGCTAATGAGACGGCAAGCGGAAATTACACGGAATTTATTATATTAGATCGAAACAGGTCGATGAACATGTTACAAAGAATTAATATCACCCACAAAATTATTTGGAAACTGAATGCTGAAGTTGATTATAAGCGACGAATGAACAAAAGAGAGCGAATTCGACTTGAATCGTAGTTTAAGTAGATATTTAACGATGGTAAAAATGATCACCAATATGTTACTAATATTTGAAATAAAAGGATTTGGAATTAGAGGTGGGAGTAGCCGACGAATAAGTAACGCTCCAACATAATTGATAAAAAACTTGTCTCAGCGACAGGTTACAAGATATAAGTGCTTTTCTCAAAGTGAATTACGGTCGGGATGTTGAACCGATAACAGAATGAAAAAGAAGCCCTCCAAAACGCGGTGTTTGTCGGCCATGTACACTGGAGAAGAAAATATCCTCAGTATCAATGGGATGATGTCACGGTTTGATTTTACTAATAAACATTCATACATAAATTATAATTCTTATTATTTTAGTATAATCACGATATATTCAAGTGAAATATCTGGTTAATTTACCCACAACTGACTGCTATTATACACATTTCACTTTCTACTTCTGCAACTCTTAATACTAAATCGGGATTTAACCTTTATAATTCAAATATCTATTAAATGTTTCGTTTCATGTTAGTTGCATACAGGCAAATAGCATTGTGTTTTGCTAAAATCAACATTTGTTTACGAATCAATTCGGTAAAATGTAGGGTTTTATAATAAAGGAAATTGTAATCTATTATTTTGAAACAATGCGTGTATACAGGCCTTCCCTTTAGTTTCTACACTTTCGTTATTTACCAAGCGGATTAGTTTTTGCCATCTAATGTCTTTTTATTTGATTTATTTTTATCTGTGTTTGTGAGAACGAAATTGTAAGAGAATTTTTATTTCTCTTCACTTCGAGAGTTGTGTTCGGCTGGTTGGAGATTTAATACCCCGTATTTTGTCATTTTTTTGTGGATTTTTGGGCTTTTTCTTCGAAGAAATCTTCATGGTTGGTTAGTTCTGAACTGGTTCTTTGGTTGAATACGTGAAGATTTATCTGAAATTCAGGATTTTGAGACCACCGATTACACATTTCTTTGGAACCCCTATAAACCATCCCAGGAGTTTTAAGCACGGGCTACAAGGTTTTGAGCAAGGTATTATTAAAAGTAGCATCTGATTGAAATACAGCTACATCAATACGTTTCACCAGCTCCCAGCTATTGGTACTACCCGGCTGCATATTCGTTAACTGCACCCATTATAGACCATTCGGAAATCCGAACGTTGCCTTGTTAACTGCAGACGATATAGATAAACTTCGCAATTATATCGTCTGCAGTTAACTTATTCTGCAATATTGGTATTCTGTCATTTATGAAGTAAACTACCGAAGTTAGGAAAAACATTTGTTATTATAGTATCCGCGCGACCGTGATAAGTAATTAATAGTCAAATTTTCAGAAGCATGGATTCATTGCCAACAGATTTTCACTATCATAAAACTGATAGTACTACGATTAGGACAACTTTAGGAGACAAAGAGGCAGTAGAGGTAGGCGAAATATTACTTTAAAACTACAATAATATGCTAAGATAATTTATTCCTGTAAAAAAAACACGGTGTTCATAACATAACCTAGGTTTTTCGATCTCACTTGGTCTACCAGTTATAGTTTTTGTGCTGGTGTTATGTAGCTAATTGATAATTAACTATTCTACCTCAATAACAATCATTAAAGTTAAGTTTAAAAGCTAGTAGTGAAAAAATCAAATATTTTTTATACGCGACAATGAATAGTTGTTGTCTACTCGGTTCATTTCGCGCATTGGCTTACATTAAGGGGAAGCTAAATGGGTTTGATAATTTTAAAAAATCGTAAAAAATAGACGATTAATCTAATCCAAATAAAATTTTTGCATTTAGGTTAAATAGAGGGCCTTTATAATCACACACGTAATTAAAGTAATTGGTGTATGTTAAAGGGGTGTTAATAAAGAGGTTTGAAAATTAAAAAAAAATATATATAAACGAATTAACCAATTTAAATAATATTTAGTAAATAGGTTAATTATAGGGATATTCTTAATTATTCATAATATTAAACTTATTAGCTTACGTTAAGTAAGCTGGTGTTAAAGGGGGTTTGAAAAGTTTTGCATATACCTATAGGTTTAAAAGGGGGACCCTCTACGTAAATTTCTACCATACTCTTATATTTCAGGATTGGATTTCGGAATTAGAATCAAAAACGAAAATAACATGGCGAATAACCAAAATATTCAATAATAAATGTCTAGGGAGAAAAAACATTTTCAAACGTATTTACCATTGCCACTTTAGTACGAGATCTTCAACAATAAAAAATAAAACCTCTAATACTCGAAAAAGCAGAAATACAAATTGTCCAGCTACGCTTACAGTAATTATAAAGAGATTCATAAAAAATACTAAATCTAAATGTAAGGATGATCTTACGGAAAAATGGCCTTGCGTTATAACACTGTTCTTAGCGCTGTAGCCTTAAAAGAAAGACCCATCGGACATGAGACTAAAACCGCAATATTAGAATTATTTGAAAAAGGTCATAGTATTGCATCAGCATATCACACATTCTATTTATCAAAAATGGAAGAATTGGTTGATAACTATGAAGATTTTCTTTTGGATAGGCACTACTTCCCTACAAAAAATGATTTTTCCACGTTGTGGAAAGCAAATTTTAAAAAATCGTTTGGCGAACGTTCTGGAAAAAAAATGCTTGAGCACTTAGAAAAGAATTTGCAAACTTCTTTTAACATGCAAAATGTGAACTATAAAATCAGTAGAGTTGGAGACCATTATTCGGTGTCAATTTGTACCCCTATTATGCAACGCGTAGCTCGTTGTTTAGTGCAGGCTCCTGAAGTTTTATTTGTAGATGCGACCAGTAATTGTGATGTCCAGAACCATAAGGTTTACTTCTTAGCGACCCATTCTCCTGCTGGTGGAATTACTGTCGAATGTATTATAAGTAGTTCTCAAAAAATAGATGTATTCAATGCAGGTGTAGAAGGTCTAATCGAAATTATGCCGATAAAAATCTCTCCTGCTGTAATTATAACAGATGATGATATGGATGAAAGAAATGTTCTCAAGAAAAATTGGCCACAATCAACTCTATTACTCTGCATATTCCATGTGTTGAAATCATGCTGGAAATGGTTAAAATGCGCAAAAAATAAAATAAATCAAGAAAATATTCAGGACCTTTACAAGCTTTTTAGAAATATATTTATGTCTACAACTGAAGAGGACTTAGAAATGCATAAAAATATTTTTTTCGTTTCATGTAATGAACCCAAATTTAAAGAATATGTGAAAAACATTATAAATAGAATAGAAACATGGTGTCTGTTTTACAGACGGCAATACAAATTACGTGGGACCGATACGAATAATTATGTAGAGGTAATGTTTAGGTTATTCAAAGACATTACTTTAGAAAGGACAAAAGCATTTAATCTATGTCAACTAACCGATTTTGTAAATACCAGCTTTGAATCTTATATCAAACAGAGGATCTTAGATGTTATTTTAGATAGACTTAAAAAGCAAAAATCAAAGAGATATGAGATAAATGAAAAAGACGTTACTGCAAGCCAAGTAGCCGACATAGGAAATATGCAATATGCTGTACAGAGTTGTAAAGATAAAAATAAAAATTATTTTGTCGATATGCAGACTTGCATTTGCACTTGTTACGAAGGTAACACTGGTAAAATATGCAAACACCAGGCGGCAATTATAAAGCTCTTTTTTATTGAGTCAGCACTGAACGTTTTATCAAATGACACAAAAAGAAGATTGTATTTTATAGCTACAGGAAAAGAAGCCAACGAAAATTTGATGGAACCCCTTTTAATCAAAAACGTGAAAAATGCCTATAATCCAGAAAATCCTGAAAACAAAACAGCATCAGACCATGTATATCAAGAAATTAATAACGAAATTAACAGCGACCAACCAGTACAATTAAGTATTCCATCAGACCAAGAAGTTTTAGAGGTGAAAAGAAAATGGAAAGATTTTTCTGAAGCAATACTAAAAAATCTAGATGACGACACCGCATCATTTTATCCAGCTGTCAAAGTTTTCTTAGAAAATCGAAACAAATTAGCTCAGTCCTCAGAATCGTTGTTGTCAGGACTTTACACAGCTTTTAAATATTCTGGTAAGTTTGCAAATTATTTAATTACCTCTATATTGATATTTTCCCAATATTTCCAGGCCTGCCATCAAAAGCTCAAAAAACAAGATGCCAAAGGAAAGGGAAAAAAATTTCCGTCCAACCAACTTCAGTTTCTCGAAGGAAAAGTAATTTTTCAGGGAGAAGATCTCAACAGGCTGGTCGGAAAATTAATATGTTGGACAAAAAGAAAAGAAAAGCACCTCATGCCCTAAATAAATGTGTTGAAATGAATGTTCTTCTAGGAGATAATAAATATAAAAAATAATGTACTTCATGTTTTTTAAACAGTATTTTTTTTGTTTTGTATTTTGGAAAATAAAAGTTTCAATGCTTTCTACTGTTTACTTGGTATAAAAAAAATGATGTTAATTGCAGACGATATAGTTGAAAAGTTTGTCTATATCGTCTGCAGTTAACAAGGCAACGCTCGGATTTCCGAACGGTCTATAATGGGTGCAGTTAACGAATATGCTACCCGGCTACGACCGGAATATTGGTGAAAATTTTCATTCTTTGTGTGTTACCTTTATTATTTTGTTTATATATTTAGACATTGTGCTTCTAACATATCTGTATATTCGTACACATTATTTGTTTTTGTTAAATAGATCAAACTAAAGTTCAACTCCGTTGTTTTATTTGTTCACCGCCAGGCCTCTGCTTTTAGATGTTTAGAACATTATTATTAATCTCTTTTATTTTTTTTCAATAATAATACGAATATTTTACTTGAATATCCATATTTTTTTTATATATACTACGTTAACTGATAGGGAGTTCCAGGACAACAAGGAGAGCTTCTGTTTTGGCTCAGCGAAAATAAATCAGTGGCGTCCTTTTAGCTTAAACCCACCACTACTCTCCGGCATTTGAGATCGGCATAATTGCACGCTCACTTCGCTAAGATCTATCAGCTTAACTTTCATTTTCTATTTTTCATATATCTTCCATTTCTTCCATTTTCATTAATATTTTCTTCAACATTTTTTTCTTTTCTCGTTAATTAGGCATAAAGAAAGCGCGTGGCAATGAGAAAATTGATTCTGACTAATAGGTCGATAAAATATTGTGTTTTGAAATATCAACATATTTAAAGTGTTGCTTAGTGTTTTATTTAAGAAAGTCAAATATATTTTTCATAACATTACAGCAATTCCCTAACATTAATATAAAGAAATTAAGATCTTTAGTATAAGTAGGTTGAGGATGTTTGAATTTAGATCTGGACATTTGAATTTTCCGACTCTATTAAATTCTACCTGTTTTCCATTAAGGATATAAAAAATAATTTTATTTCTAATAAAAATTTCAATTAAATAAAAGTAGAAAAAAGGTATGCCCATTAAGAGATTTTCTGCATTAAATGCAGAATAGATCAGTTTTTTCTAATTATAATGAGAAAATCAAGGGTATAGGTATATCATTTCATTTTAACCCGTAATTGGTATGTTATTTTCTGGAACTTCAGTAGTAAAATCTTAATATATTCTATAATCTTTAACTAGTTGCCTTCTAAAAGTAAAACGTAGCAACGCATGACAAGAAACTAAACAAAACATAATTTGATTTCTGTGTTGCTAACGAGTAAAAAAACATGTCTTTATTAAATTCTACCTGTTTTCCATTTAGGATATAAAAATTATGTATTTCTAAATAAAAATTTCAACTAAAAATGGTAGAATAAAAGGTCAGCCCATGAAGAGATTTTCCGCATTTAATGCAGAATAAATCAGTTGTGTTTTTAAATTAGAATGTTAAAAGTAACTGAATTTTAAATTTTCAAAATATTTTTGAAAATCTGATTTGACTACATTTATTTTTTTCGTACTTTTTTCTAAAAAGGGTGCCATATTTTTGAAATTTGTTTTTCGGGTTGGTTAAAAAAATCTGATACAATTCACAGAAACGTCATTTGTAGAGTGGTGTTGATGCTTTTTTTGGGAAACTTCCCTGTGAAGAGAGTGTATTGTCACTAACCCCACGAATCTAACCGCAACAACGTCTTGTATAAAAGAATGCACTTACCTGTAAAATCCAGATGTCTATCCTCCCAAGTTCTGATGTGGCGGCGGTAACAATTTTTACTTTCTTGCGGGTGCGAAGAATAAGGTTTTTATTATGTATGGAAAATACGATGACAGCTCAACTTTATATTTTTAACTAACTGACAGCATTTGTCATCCAGACCACAGTATATTTTTTAGGTTTACTGTATCCAGATAGAACATCTAAATCCTAGAGATAAGTACACTCACTTTTGCCAGTGTTGAGGTTAAAAACAAAGATAAGCGGCGCATACAAGTGGTATAGCATAACTATTTCAGCAAAATCGAAAGGGTACAGATTCAAAAATGGTCGATTTCACATGGAATAGCCTTACATCAAAAAAAAATTTTCTAAGATAAATTTAAAATATTTTCCACTGTTACAAATTTAAAAAAGGCCGCAAATAATTTTTTTTTATATTTCGTTCTCGATGAAAGATTAAAAAGGTGTCAAGCTCATTTTAAGTTTAGTTTTACTATTAGTCGTAAAAGTTAAACCCCATAGAAATTAATGTATAGTTCATACAGTTTAGCCGTAGTCGTAAACTTAATATGGTTACTTTGAAAGTTAGTAAAATTGAACTTAAGCCGTACCTTTAATTTGAAAATATAAATTATGGAACGCCCAGAACAGAAAACTCGTTAATCAACCAACAATTTTGTAACTGTACATTGTAAGAGATTATAAATATACTAAAAAGTAAAAAAAAATTTATTCGAAGGATGATATGGAAAAAACTAGTTTTATTTTCATATATCCAACCTTTTCCAATACTTATTAAGCACACGTGAGGCACAAAAAGTACCTTAACCCCACAGTGTTATTTTCAGGTATAAATGCCTAATTTTAACCGTATGAATAATAACGACCAAAGACTAAAATTAATACTAAAACTAAAATAAACTGACTAAAACCCCCCACTTCTCGTTTTAAGGGTGATAATCATTTGCAGTTTTAATATTTATAAATAGTTTTCCTTACCGTCATGGGCATAGTCATGAATTTTTTTTTAATTGTTACCGTTTTTGTTGCTATCAGTCACGAGTTTTCAACTCGTAACAACAATCAAAAATCTACTGTGACAACTTAGTAAATTCCCAGTAGATTATGTTTTCCCAGACATAAAAATGCAAAGGGTACCTAATAAAATTTAAATGTAAGCACTAATTATTAAAATTAAATATTGCATTTATTTTGAAAATAATTTGAAATATTTCTAAAATGTGATTCATTTAGGATAAAGACTAGATAAAAATATGTACACAAATAAATATTAATGATCATGTAAAGTGGGTATTTCAGGGTTCTTTAAATATCCATCAAATAAAGGATGGTAGATACAGGTAAAATCAAACTGTTGTGACCAGTAGGAAATTTCAAAATATTGTCGTTGGAGTTATTAAATTTTGCACTTCAATCAAAACTGGAAAAGAATATAATACTATTTCGTGTTAAATGTAGGTAAGTATTCTAACAGTTTTGCTTATGATTATTTTAAACGTAAAATTTTTCATTAAAGGGTCATAGGTGAAAATAAAAAAATATAGGTTTCAGTGTTTTGGGTTTTATTTCAGTTTTGCATTTCATTTCAGGTTTGTATATCATTGAGGGGAAATCGAGAAGGCGAATACTTACAAGAATTTTTTCAAATTTCCTTATGCTCTTTGTTTGCGACGTATGTTTCCGTATATTATTGAGTTCCTTTTTTTTGATGGAAAATTACTTGATTTTCCGTTAATCGTACAACGTAGATATTCAATTTAACATTGTCGGAGAAACTAAAAACATTATTTTAGAACTTTTGAAAATTAGGGAAAGTAAATTAAAAAAAAATAGAATAGCTCATTACTCTTATTTAATTTATTGTTACGAAATAGTATACTAGTGTAGACCCTGAATCCGACTCTGCCTAAGCCATGTATGAAAGTTAAAATTATGGCGGATGCGCAGGGATTTCTTAGAACTGTTTACGATTGTGACTATCTTATCTAGACATTATTTTTGTGACCAGTCTTATCTAGAAAATGCTAGAAAGCCAATTGTTTTAGTGTAAGCCGCAATCTAGAATTATCTAGTAAAAAGGCACTAATATATAAAGGACCGACCACGGAGAGTTAGTTTTAGTTTATAAAGTGATCTCAACAAATAAACAAGACTACACCGAAATAGCGAACAGTAAAGTGTTGAAATAAATGAATAATTAACGTTGTGTGTATATAAATTAAGTGTTAGTGAGTTGTGTATTGAATAAATAAATTAAGTAAGTGAACCTACCGTGTGTATGAATTTATCCCACCCGTAATAAAAATGTTTTAATAAATAAGAAAAACATTACATTATTTTATATTGATTTAATTAAAGAAACAGAAGAAAAGCAAATATATACTTGCGTATGCTATTTACGTCATAACTTTTTTTATTTATACAGGTTAGGTTAGGTGGAGTTTGTGTTGAAATTAAAGTGAATAGCAGGTCATCACCATCAAGTAAATCTAAGCGGGTAGAGATGGAGCTGTATTGTTCCCTAATATCGGTTCATTTGGCTAGTCAATAAATTCACTATGTTACAGGGAAACAGCAGAAAACCTGTTACACCGACGGTGGGTGGGGCTCGCGGATTCAAGTGGAAATACTTTCACTCCTGATGGGAGCGAAAGCGAAGTGAGCACGCCTGCCTATGTTTGTGATTGACCAGTTGTGTCGATATATGGACGGAATTAGATGGCGAAGAGTATCGGCTATGATGTCCCTTGAATTGGGAATGATGAGAGTTACTGTGAGAATTTCGATAATGATTTTTGTCTCAGTCGCAAGATCGAAGGGAACTTGGGGTTACTCAAGTGTGACTGGAGCGGTCTCTTGAGGGGTTTTCGGTGTAGTTAGCCTGTGGGGGCAGCGAGGATGGAAGGCGGGGTGAGGACCACCGCAATTGGTGTAGATTGGGGCTTCGGACTTGAGGCAATTTTCGGGGCGGTGGCCTGTTTGCCCGCAAGAAGAGCAGATCAGTTTAGACCTACAAGAATCAGAAGAGTGTCCGGTTTTAGTGCAGCGATTGCAAAATTTAGGGACTGAGGGCAGTGGGTTGGCGTTGGATGGCTCGCACTGATGTGAGAGGCCATGAAATGAGAATCCAGAGGTAAGGACCTGGTGGTAATGAGTTTAGGAGTAAGTAATGATGCGGAACATCGATGTTGGCTTGTTCGTGGACTTGGCTATGATTCGCCAAGTTTTAACGAACTGAAATTGAAGGTAGTGAAGAATTTCTTCGAGGGGGATTGTTGCGTCCACATTCCTGCAGATGAGTGAGAATGTGGGTGTGAGAGTTTTGTTGGCTGGACGGGGTGAGCGTTCAGTGGAATTCAGAATGTTGACGGTGATATTGGAATCACCAGTCGAATTATGAATTTTCCTGAGTAGAGTGGAGGGTGCCATTTGGAATGTTGTTTTGAGGAGGGCAGTTCTGTTGAAGTTGACTTTGTGGTAGGAAATTTGTACATTTAGGAATTCATAGGTGTTAAGAAGGTTGAAGAGGGTTGTTTGTGAGGAATATTGAAGAGCGATGTTTTAAAGGTTTAAGGTTTGGTTTGTTGTTGGATTGTTGCTGGGGGTTGATGTAGGATTATTGAGGGGGGTATGAGTTGAGGTAGGTCGGGGTTTGGTTTTCCCGACGAGGGTTGTCGAGCGATTGAGAATATGGGAGATTGGGATCTTACGGAGGAAACGTAAGACTTGGTGGGGGATACGAAGGAAATGTGGTTTGCGGCTGACGTAGCGGAGTTTTGAGGATGTTGAAGTAATGGGGATGCTTGGAGGTTTTGAGGGGGTTGGAGGCATTGAGGCTATTTGGTAATTTGAATGAGACGATTTAGAAAATGTTTGTTCTTGGGACTGCAACGGTTTATTTTTAATCGAGACCTTTCTTTGGTAACAAATATTAAATTATCCTCAGTTGTTATAAATATTGTGATATAATTATTATAATTTTTTTATTCTTCCTATACTTACTACGTAAGAACTGATATTTCCGTAAAATAATTCTCTTGGAACATTCCGTATGACCTATCTGACCTTTATTCTTATATGCTAATATTAAATTTGGCACATCCAATGCCACCTTGGGCCAAGATAGCTAATTAGTAGAATCGATCTACTAAAACTGGAAGCTCGCTTTTAGCTACCTCGAAGCATAATACTAGGCAGTACCTACCAAATCTTTCGCGTGAGGGCAGAAGACACCCATCCGTGACGCATTCTCAATGATAGTCTGGGAGTAGATGATGTGTAACACCCGTTGTGGTTTTAAACTTTTGATTTTGAAGAATCATTTATTCGTGGGAATTATTTTGAAACCACTTTGATAAGTCTGACCATCGTAGTTCTCAATAAATTGTATATTTTTGGTGTGTCAGACTTATAAACCTGTTTTAAGAGATTTTGGATATCTACTTTTTCAACCACCATTTTGGATCAGAACTGCTCATAATAGATTCTCTAAAGGAGCGAACGGTCTTTGAAGTATAGTAGTCTCTGTCAGTTACATCAGACCTGGTAATTGGAGTCACTTTAGATTGTCTTACACAAGTAACCCCGTGCATAAGGGGTTCATGTAAGGGGCTGTTCCTCTTTGCATACCTAATTCTTACTATTTGGAGTGGTGTTCCAAAGATTGGAAGTTGAACACGAGGAATCAGTAGCGTACTTCGTCAGGGATCATCACCACGCAAGTTTTCATTATTTTTTTTTATTGTCAAGCATAGTACGGTCAATTCTTTATTTGATTAAACTAAACTATCAAAATAAACTCTTAATTCTAAGAAATAAACATATAGGTGTTTAATTATTTCTGCGTTTTAGGGTGTATACTTTTATTAATTGTTAAGCGTTAATTGATGCTACGGATTTCTTTTCTAATCAATTAAAATATTACTCCACATACCAGTGATTACATAGATTTTGCGCATGCGCCTGAGTTCAAGCGGCATTGTTTTATTTTTTTTAAAGCATGCATTAATATCGCCTGTAGTAAATTGGCTAGTAGTTTCGTAATTGTAGAGTTACTTGACCTTTGTTTAACTATAATTTATAATTATAACCAATAATTTATAACTTATAATTAGTCTGCAAAGTCAAGTACATGCTTGTAGATGCTTTATCGAATTTTCATAGGCTGAGCTGGTATTGTTTGACTTACGATATTATGCTTTCTATTTGGGAACAGCTACTATTTTTTTTTCTTGTGTAACATTATCTGGGTTCCATAATTGCTTAAGAGTAAATTTTACCGCTCATTTTTTTTTATTTTAATTTCATACTATCGCTCTTGACTTTTAGTTATTTCACATGCATTATTGACTACTGCTGCTGTCGAATAAACGTAGTTAAGAGATTCAAGACTTTTATTCTTTTTGTATTGGCACCTATTTGATAAGTTTAGAGGTGTTGGATGAAAATCAGGTAGTTGCCCGAGGCAAACTTACCAGGCGCACTTATTAAGATCATTATTTTTATTTGAACACAATTTTGAACCCCTCCCATCTCCGCGAGAGCTGGCGGCAACTCCTACGGTCGTAGGTGGTGACTTAGGTTTTAGCGAAGTTCTGGTATTGTTGAAGATTACTTTTTATAAGTATTATCATTAGCAGCTGTCGGTCGCAGGACTTACATTCTTTAAATGATTCTTGTAGAAGTTTCGATTGTGGATTCGCCGAATCCAAGCTTTCTCAGATGTTGGGGAGTCATATCAGTTAAATCGGAATGTCTAATGACTGAAGTTGTCGGTTTGGGTGCAGTTTTAACTACGCGGGTGCGTCTGAAGGACATTTTGGGTATTTTGTTGGGAATTGGTGTGGAATTTAGGCTATGAAAGCTAATACCGACAGCAGACACATTGCCGGAGGGAGTTACCTCCCCAGTTAAAGGTTTCCTGATTTATTAGCTTTGCGGGATATTTATATTTACCTGGATTTAATATCCTTCCTGCGTCTGGTGTGGTTTCAATTGGAGATTACTTCAGGATTTCATAAATAAAACATGTTTCAAAAGAAACAATTGTAACACTTCCAAGAGTGATTATAATGATCTGTCGAACTGAAAAGTTCGACAGGGTTGGCTGTGAATTGGTTTGCATCAGTGACCAATTCTACTAGTATCACATTCCTCGAGCGATGAACTGGAACAAGTGGAAATAATAACGTAAATACTATTTTATTTTATAACTAAACTAGCTTATGCTATTTTCTTGCAATTAATACGCATGAAAAAATATCGACAGGGACATTTGCTGAATACGGGTTGTAAAAAGACAAAAATTATTCAAAGCTGTATTTGACATTTGAGTAACATTTTACGAATCAATACTTATAATATTTTTCTGGAAATTTGTCTTTTTGAAGAAATGAAAAGTTACTTCAAGAGAATTCAAAACGGGTGTCTTTCATCATTTCCATGGAAATTTTACACTTTTTTCAAGAAAACTTAGCTTATGCAAAATAAAAAATAATAATACCACCATAATGAGAATCGCTTTCTTTATCTAAAATAATTTTCGAAATGAGAGGGTATTGAAAAAAGAAAATTACAAAGTGATACACATCTCATACTGTTGCGGCTAAAATGGCCTTCTCAATTCATTTTAGTCAAAGTATGCAAATTTGCTTAAGCAGGCTCTGTTTTAAATTTATTGTCATATCGTCTTTGTCCAAACGGAGTATTAAGAATCGAGTCGAACGATATAGGTAAACCAACATTACCGCTACGCTGTACGCGAATATTTATATCTTACTTATTGTGACTACTTTTGTGAGTGTACTCCGAGTTTTGGCTACAAGAGGCATCAGGTGAGTCAGTTTGAGCACTTATAGGTTATTAATATAATCTTTGGCCCCAACGCAACACATACATAGATCGATTATTTTGAAGCGCCTTTGTTAGAACAATAAATTGACCTGCTCAAGGTTTTTTTAAAAAGAAGAAAAATAATCATTTATTTCTATACTTTTGGGACACACTGTATTTAATAATTTTATGCATGTAGACAAAATTTACAAATAAGTTGGAATTATCATTTTTAAAGTTGGTCTTTTATAAAATAGCATTAAATCCCGACAATTATGTTTTCAAAATCCTTATCTTTGGGCGGTAAGTTGATATCCATACTTAATCTCTTTAAGCTGAAGGTTCAGTTATTTTTAAATGACGCCCATTGGATGATTTGAAGAATTCAATTCCTTTGATGTTAATATAAAAAAAATTCATTAGCTCAAAATTGTCAAAACAATGAATAGTGCATTTTATCAAGACCTTTACGAATTTAACTCAAATTAATAAAATAAATAAAATTATCAATGGTCTGTTATTGTTTCTGATTATAACTAAGTATTAGAGCTTTAAATTTGAATTATAAAGAATTTATAATAATAAAGACCATTTTTACTTATCTAAAATTAAAATAGTAAAATTTTCAAGAAATGTTTTAGGTGTTACTAATAGTAATTTTTAGTTTAATATCAACGAAAGAATGTGTAAGTAGTATATTGTGCAACAGTGGGAAAAGTTCAACTTTTCTCAAGAGCCAAGGGCGAGTGCCGCAAACACACGAGTGAGAGAAGTACTTTTCCCACATGATGCAAACTATACTTTTTCTACAACTGCATAAATTTAAAGAATACATTAGAAGTAAATAGTTTTGTAGAAAAAGTCTAAGCATCGAGGACCACCCGCCGAAAACGACAGGGCCAACAAACAAAACGAAAGAACAATAATACTCCTTGAAAAGATTTTAAGATATTGAAAATAAATTTGATGAAGTATACAAGAAGACTTCAGATGTTGAAGCAAGTATAAAAAATATTGAAAAGGAGCAAGAAGTATTTAAACACACACACACACACACACACACACACACACACACACACACACACACACAGACAGGCGTGCGTGCGTGAGAAAAATCGTCCCATTAAGCATCCGGTCCACGAGTGGGTGCGAGGTAGGACCTTCCATCCACCCCCTGTCATTCCGACAGGACTTTATCGTAGTTCGCGTCTTGAGTCATGTATTCTCCCTTATCTTTCTCTAATTCTGTGAAAGATTCCGGGAGGTCTCTATATCCTTTCGAAGGGGTAGGTCTGGTGGCTATACTCCCTTGTCCTTTCGCGGTTGTTTGTATAGTCGTCGAAGTGTGTGTGTGGGATCGCTGCCTTAGCCTTAACTTTCCTTGCCTAACTGTCCCCGATGTGTAAATCGGCGACTACCTTATGCAGTAGCGCGGATTTACCGTGTCGGGGTAAGTTTTTTTACAGTTTTTTTGGTGTGCAGACGATTGTTAGACTGCACTGTTTTTTTATTTTTTTTTATCTACAGACGATTGCTCGTCTATACGGTTATTTGTTTTTTTGTGTACTGGCGGCTTGCACCATTACGTTTTTTTGTTTTTTTTTGGGTGGGGATCTTCATGCCTAGTCTTCTATTTTTTCTCTTGGTCTCTTGTACTCCCTGTAGTCTTCTTTCTTGTAGCTTCTTAGGTCCCTCAGTTCTACATTTGGATGTGTCTTCAGCTCTTCGAAGACTTTCCTCGCTGTTTCGTCCATTATTTCAAGTACTTTTTCTACATGTGTTCAACGTATATATCTGCATTCCTTTTGTTCTATTAGGGATTTGTCGCTTGTCTTAGCGATATGTTCTGTTGCACAGATCTCAACCTCTACATCTGGTGATAGAAATATCTTCCCAAGAGGCAATTCTCAGAATATCTAAGGAAGGTTCAGGCAATGAGAGTATTAAAAATCAGGGAGCTTGGTCCCCTCTGACAACATACATCACATTATCGAATCTTCCCAGTGACGAAATGATCAGGAAAGTAAGCATCGAAAAAATTTCACCACGATGCTAACTACGAGGAGAGACTGGGAAAGGGAATTCACCACCCAAACTCTCAAAGAAAACACCATTAGATGGTATACGGATGGTTCAAAAACCACCATTGGAGCAGGCGCTGGAGTATTTGGGCCTGGCACCAGATACTTATTATCGTTAGGCTCCTTCCCGAGCGTCTTTCAGGCAGAAATACTTGCGATCGAAAGATGCGTGGAATTGAACCTAGAAAGAAACTACCAGAAATATGACATATCGATCCATTCTGATAACCAAGCAGCTATCAAAGCATTGACTCAAAGTTGGCATGGGAGTGCCGAAGAAAACTTGATGAATTAGGCAAGAATAACAGGGTCTCTTTAGTATGGATTCCTGGCCACTCGGGAATCACGAGAAATGAAGAGGCCAGTACACTTGCCAGGAAAGGAGCACAAATGCCCTTTATTGGCCCGGAGCCTTTCTGTGGTGTATCAAAATGCTCCTACAAAAAAGAGTTTCGGAAGAAAGAGGAAACCGGAAGAGAAGCACTCTGGTGGTGCCTTCCCGGGTTGGAACATTCCAAAAAGTTCCTGTGGAACTTTGACACTGCTAGATCCAAAAAATATTTGGACCTCAGTAAAGATAAACTACATCTCCTCACGGGCTTTCTTACAGGACACTGCCGCCTTAGGAAGCACTTAATGAGAATAGGTCTAGCAGATATTGACGAGTGTAGATTCTGTGGGGAGGAGGATGAAACTCCGGATCACCTAGTTCTGGAATGCATCGCCAACGCAAGTAATGCTTCGGACAAGAAACTTGTAAGAGTGAGGACCTAACCTTGTTGAAGCCGTCCGAAATACTAGAGTTCATTAGAACCTTGGAACTGGAAGGCGAGCTGTATTAGTAGCGAGAACGGCTCTGATAAGGGGGCACAATAAACCTTTGGTTTCAGTGCACTGTAACCCCGTTAAAATCTAATCTCATCTAATCCTCCAAGATCACTACCATGGTATTTCGATTTGTTCTCAGTCCTCCTGTATTCCACGAGCCTATTTTTAGTTGATAGGTTAGGGTTGTCAGCCATTAATTACTTCGTTGTGTAATTAATGTGGTTATGAGTGTTTGCATGCTTTGCAACATACTCATAATGTCTGCCTTAGAGCACTCTATGTGGGTGCCTTTTTCGCCTCTTCGCGCGCTTTCCTCGTCGCTTGTGCGTAGCTAACCCCTGTTGCTAATGTACTTGGTCTTATTGTTTTTCTATCCGCCTTCTTGGGGGTTTTGGGATACCCCCTGTAGTTGGCGTGGTGATCTCTTTCGCAAATTTGGCATTTGGGTCTCTCTGATTGGCTTAGGGTGCAATCCGCTGCCCTATGTCCTCCGGCACATCTTACGCAGTGCAAGTCCATATAACACGTGTTTTGTCCGTGGTGAAAACCTTGGCACATGTAGCATTGTACATGTCCATTATGTTTTTCATTCTACTATGGTGTGGCATAGATACCTTACGGTTTTGTATGTTTTTTCCTCTGTCGGTTCAATTGCTACTATGTAAATAGGTAGTAATTTTCTTGTTCTGTCGTTATTTTTTTAGTTCCACTTTGCAATTGCCACACTTTTTTAGGTTTTGAGCCTTGTTCCTGTTCGATATCCGTAGCTAATGTGTTCTCTGCTAATCGTTTGATTACCAGTTTTTTCTCCTTGTCTTCCGCGAGTGCATATCTGTATCACTCGCTAAGTAGAGCCGTAATTTTATTAAAGCTATCTAATGAGGGTGTTGCTATCTTAGCTGTATACGATCCTACTTTGCATTGGGCTTTGATTTTTCTTTGTGCCAGATTTCTCCGGATGGCAGTTCACGATAATGGAGACTTCATTATTATTGGGGCCGGTTTTTTGACGCTTTTTCGTTCTTTTTCTGTTCGTGTTATTTGATTTTTTGAATATCTTCAATTGTCTTCTCTCTTTTGTAAATCGTTTCTGTTTCCATTTCCTGCGTCTCTGTTATTTTTTCCGCTTCTCTATTTTCTCCCCTTGCTGTGTCTTTTCAATTTTCTACTCGAGTAAGTTGCCTAGCTCCGTTTTCTCCGCGCGTCTCCCTTGTTGTCGGCCGAGTAGTCGTCTGTACTCGTGTCCTCTTCGCGCCATTGATTTGTTCTTTCTGTTTTTTCTTTCGTTAGTTCAATTGGCCTGCTCCTGCTTCTAGGACTATGGTTTCTACTCCTAGAGTTTTTTATTGCCCGGAGCAACTCCTGTTGGCTCTTTTCAGCCTTCCCCGTATGTTCCTTTAATTATTTCGTTATATTTTACAGCTGTTTTCTCAGCTCTTCATTTTCTCTCCATACGTTTTCCATTTCCTAGACTTCCTTCTTCTTCTTTTTCCTCTCTAGAGAGGTTTTCTAGTCCATCAAGACTTTCTCCCTAGGAGATTTTTTGAAGCTTTCCGGCTCCATAGCACTTTCTTCCTTCGCTTGTTTTGCCTACACTTTATTTAGGTATAAAATGAATAAAATTACTTACCTCGTTTTATCGGGTATCCTTAATCCTTTTTAGTTATGCGCAACACAGTTGTCTGCTTTTATCGTGTATGCCACGATAAAAAGTATGTTTCTCCGCTTATACCGTCGATCACTTTTACCGTTTCGGATCGCGTCGGATCACATTACTACGTGTTCGAATACTCGAAACATTGCCCTACACCCAAGTACTAAACAAGTATTTAAAAAGGAAACGAGAAATTATTTAGATGGAATCAACAAGAAAATGATCAAGAATGGAGAACAAATTTAATGAATAGAATTGAAAACGCACCTATGGATAATATGAAAAAGAAAATGTGGAAGAATTGAAACGATTATATGAAATAGGACAACAAAAAAAAATGAGAAGAAATTAACTATAAAATTCAAACACCAATCAATATGACATATACATGGAAATATTGAAAGATTAGTTCCTATAATATTTCTTAAAATAATAAAAAATAGATTAGAACACGTTAATAATTTTGATAATATTAGATAAATCTTACGTAATTGCATCATAGGACAAGCATCAATGTGGTACAATAGTAAAGAATTTTCAGTGAATTTATTTGAAGATTTTGAAATGAATTTCTTGAATACATATTGGGGTCAGAGTCGCCAACCACAATGGATTGAGAGATTATAGGTTGGCTAGTAGACAAATGGCAAATTATGCCTTGAATTTGTATTCTCAAGCACACTTCCTAGAACTCAAAATAAAAGAAGAGGAATTATTTATTTAATAATGCGCATCAACCGCGTGGGTCATTAGCGTCATTAAGGTTCACAAAAACAAGCAAGTTATACATAAAATAATGTCTAAATGAGTCTCAGAACATCTATCGATTTGAGAAACTTTTTTAAATGGTGCACATTACATGATGATCCTAATATGTCTGCAAGTTCATCAGAAGGAAGTAGAGCCTGTTGTCGTTTCGCTGCTAATTGCGGACACTGAGTAAGTAAGTGTTTCACGGAGAGTAGTTCATTGCAATAGTTGCATTTTGGTTTAGGATCCTTACTGAAAAGATGACTGTGTGTTAGTCTAGTGTGGCCTAGGCGTAGTCGAGTCAGTAGGACTTGGTCTCGACGATTTTTAGGTAACGCAGACCAGGGCTTTATCGACTTTTTTACTTCATTTAACTTGGATGTAGCATTTTTCCACCGATTTTCCCACGCACTATTTATTTTAGGTCTCGTTGTACATTTTATATCCGCATTCACTGATAGTCTAATAGTTTCGGTTGTGTCACTGTCTGCGGCTTCTTTGGCGTATTTATCTGCTTCTTCGTTACCATGAATTCCTATATGGGATGGTATCCATATGAAGATAACATTCTTATTGCTTTGTTCGGCAGAGAAGAGTTCTTGTTTTATTTTTGTCACAATGGGATGATCTGGATAAGTGCCTTGTAAGGCTTTTATTGCGCTGAGGGAATCCGAAAGAATGATATGGTTATGTGCGTTTGATGCATTTAGGAGGATTAATGCTTCATTCTTCTGTCTTCTAGCGATGGTTCTCCAACTTCACTATATAGGCTCTCAACTGGTGTAGTGCGGAATGCCCCTGTTATTATGCGTAGGGCCATGTTATGAATATTTATCCGGTTTAAGAGTGATTTAGTGGCTGTTGTATAGGCAATTGAACCGTAATCTAACTTGGACCTGATTGATGTATGATAAAGCATGAGCAGAGTTTCTCGATCAGCGCCCCAATTTTTATTAGCCAGCATCTTTAAGAGGTTCAGTCATTTTTGACATGTCAGGAGGAGATTGTTTATGTGGCATTTCCAGTTAATAGATTCATCAAAAGTCATTCCTAAGAATGTAACAGATGCTTCAGTTTGTAAATGTTTTCCATACAAGCGTAGATTTACGCGCTCTGGAGTTTTCTTTTTCGAAAAAATAATGAGTTTCGATTTCTCGGTTGAAAAGATGAAGCCTGTTCGTTCTGCCCAATATTCTAAATGGGAGAGGAACTCTTGCGCGATTTTCTGACTGTTTTTAAGGTTCTTACTTTCGCAGTAAACGACCAGGTCATCGGCATATAACCGGGCTTTAAGTGGCGTTTTTAATCCTTGTAGAACATCGTCCATTGCTATTATGAATGAGGTCGGGCGTAGTACAGAACCTTGTGGAATGCCGTTTTTTCGAAATTTTAAGTCAGACATTCTGTTGTTTACTTTAACTTTAAACGATCTGCCTTGTAGGAAGTTTGTGATGAAGAATAGGCAATGTCCCTGTATATCCCAACTATGTAGCTGTTTAATAATATAGTTATGCCAGACGGTGTCGAATGCTTTAGTAATATCGAAGAATATCGTTAAGCATTAACTTTTTAGTGCAAACGCTTCATTGATTTCGCTTTCAAGTTCAAGGATGTTATCTAACGTTTATATTCCTGATCTATGGCCACTCTGTTTCGGTATTATTAGGTTGCGTATTTCCAGTGTCCATAGTAATCTTTTGTTAATCGTCTTTTCTATCAATTTGCTCATGATACATGTGAGCGAAATAGGGCGGTAAGATTGAGGATTTGATTTCCGAGTTCGAGATTTATGTATGGGGATTATTAGCGACTCTCGCCAAGTTTTTGGCAATTTATGTTGTAACCATATAATATTAAATAACTGGAGTAGATGTTGATGAGCTTTTTCGGGAAAATGCTTAAGGAAAATTGTAGGAATGTGATCAGGTCCAGGAGAGGAATCTTTGAAGCTTGATAATGCTTCGTGATATTCTGCCATGGTTAGAGCTAAATTTAGTGGATAATTTTTTTCCGCCCTAATATCAACGTTGTTTTGATCTTGGAATTCTTTGTGAAAGTTAAGTGATGTGTTCTGGTTGCTTTCTTTGAAAATCTGTTCGTAGACATTAGCGAGGGCATTTGCTATGTCATAGTTGTTATTTAAAGTGTGGCCTTCGACTTCAAGTCTATTAATTTTATTATTGCCTTTTATGCCAGATATTCTTCTTACTTTTTCCAAATTTAGATCATTGGTGTATCTGTATTTAGTGATGATACGTAGTCAGCCCATGACTTGCGTTTTGCGTTTTAGGCTTATTTCAGAATGAAATAGGACTATTGTAGAGAAGAGTAAATTTATATATATATATATATATATATAAATATATATATATATATATATATATATATATATATATATATATGTATGTGTTATAACGGAATTTTTAAGCACGATAGAGGGCGTATTTTTCGATGGATCGGAACCAAACTCGCTACAAAAATTGGTTCGGCCAAAATCTTGGACGAGTTCGTTAACGGGCCAAATTGGCCCAGTAGAAACAAAATGGCGGTCTGTCAAAATTGAAAAAAAATCGTATTTCTTATGTTTTTGATCTAACGCAAAAAAGTTACTGAGATTTTTTTTAGAACTTAATACGTTCTACAACTTTTGTATGAAACACTTTTTTCTAAAACGTACATGAAAACATTTATTCAAGAAAATTTAATTATTTTTTTTGTTTTGAATCTGATGCAAAAACTTTACTGAAATAAGCCGTCCAATTGGTCTTGTGCCATTGGGATTTTTTTATTGTATACCGGGATTTTGCGCTCAGTCTCAAAAACTCTACTTTGCATTGTACTGTTTTTAATCGTTTATATTTATTGAAGGCGTTTTTGCTAACTTAGATAACCAACACATTTTCAACCCAAATTATGGAATTCTCCATGTAGTCGGTAAATCCTTTAGTTTGAATTTATTAGAGGCCCTTGAGGTAAACAACAATAAATATTCAAGTAATCTTCTTAACGACCAAATATATATCAATCACTCTTCTTTATTAAACCTTTTTACCTAGAAGATAGCTTAGGAATGTTTGTAGTGAATGAATTTCCAGGTAATTTCTTTCAATATCTTTGTTGGCATTAGTAAATAGAATTCTGTATTTATGCACTGTATATATTAAGACATTTTTATATTATACCTTCATTCGTTTTGACAAAGCTACTGTGTTAGTGAAACGCGTCAACAAGTTAAATTAAACATTAGTTCAAATAAATGAAGATTTAAACAAAATATATTGTTTTATTTCATCGTTCAGTATGGATCTTCATCAAGTAAAAGCCTCACTTTTTTCCTATTAGTCCCGTATCACCCTGTATACAGTGCATAAATACAGAATTTTATTTACTTATGTTAACAAAGGTATTGAAAGAAATTACCTGGAAATTCATTCACTACAAACATTCCTACGCTATCTTCTAGGTAAAAAGGTTTAATAAAGGAGAGTGATTGATATCTATTTGGTCGCTAAGATGGTTGCTTGAATATTAATTTTTGTTAATATCAAGGCCCTCTAATAAATTTAAACTAAAGGATTTACCGACTACATGTCGAATTTCAAAATTTGGGTCGAAAATGTGTTGGTTTTCTAATAAATGATTTGAATAGTTAGAATCTAATTTTTTGTTG
This sequence comes from Galeruca laticollis, assembly GCA_963921935.1. Taxonomy (NCBI): domain Eukaryota; kingdom Metazoa; phylum Arthropoda; class Insecta; order Coleoptera; family Chrysomelidae; genus Galeruca; species Galeruca laticollis. Next base: position 102,786,193 of record OY998175.1, read on the forward strand.
TCATAGCTACGTTTGTGTTCCGAAATTCTAGTTTTGAAATTTCTAAAAGTTCTACCGATATAAATTTTATCACAGTTGTCATTACCACATTTTAATTTATAAACTCCTGTTTTGTTTAATTTTGAAGATTTAAAATTATAATTTTTAATGAGTTTGGATAAATTGTCATCAGTTTTAAAGGAAATATTCATGTCTAAAGTATTTAAAAATGATTTAATTTTTAAGGATGGTGTCCCAAAGTATGTTAAGCTTTTAAATTGTTCATTATTATTTTTATCAGAAGGGAACACTTGTTCTAAAGTCTGTTTTTTTATCTTTTTATTTATGATATTGTCAATTAAATTTGGATCGTAATTATTATAAACTGCTATTTGTTTTGTGATATTTAATTCTTTGTTATAATTATTAATATTTAATGGGACTGTTATTAAGAGTCTGTGTATCATACTATTGAAAGCTGATAGTTTATGACTGAATGGGTGGACCGAACTATTATGAATTGTAATATCTGTATGTGATGGTTTAAGAAATATAGAAAAATCATGTTTATTATTTATATTTGAAATTGTAAGGTCTAACAAGTTTATAGACTCATTTTGTTCAAGCTCTACGGTAAATTTTATATTATTGTGAATCGAGTTTATGTAAGTAATGAAGCTCTCTAATTGCCTATTTCTACCGATGAAGCTAGCTAAAATGTCGTCCACATATCAATGTCAGTACATATATTTTTCACTAAGGAGGTGTTTATGAATTATTTTTTCTATATTATCCATGAAAATTTCTGCTAGTAGGGGGCTCAGGAGGTTGCCCATAACCAAACCATCTTTACTGCTATAAATCCCTCCATTGAAATGAAAATAATTTTGACTCAAAGACACTTTTAATTAAGTAATGATATCAGAGTGAATTATAGGATTAACATTATTGTATGTGAGCAAGTTATCAACAAGAGTAATAGTTTCTTTAGGAGGTATACTAGGGAATAGATTTGTTACATCGAACGAAGTATTTTTCACTATAACGTTATTTTTTATAAAATTATTTGACAAACATTAACAGAACTGAACTTACAAAGGCGTAGGTTTGAACGTTTACAGCCAGGATATAAATTTATTTATTCTAATCATAATAGGTGTAAATATCAACTCACCTGTATAGTTAGTTACAATTTCGAAAGATATATTTGACAAACGTTGATGATTTGGCACCATATAATTAATAATGTTATAGGATTTCCTTTCTTTTCGAAATAACGAACTTAACTGATATTTTCTTTTATAGTATAAACATAGAAAACATCATTCATAATCATCTCACTGAAGAATCTTGAATATATTTTGATGAGTCACAATATAATGATATAAATCATCAAGTGATAATTTAGGTTAAGAATTGTATCTATTTAATACAACTTCCTTTATTTGATTTAGTGTTTTGGAAAGAAATGAACAGTTTATGTGTTCTTCGTATTGAATTTAAGAATAGTTCTCTTTTGATTAAATTAGACAACCAGTAATACTTGTTATATAGTGGAAGGAGCAGAGCCGTATCCACTCGTAATAATTCATAATTGAAAGACATTAAAATAATTAAGTCTCAATAGTCCGGAAACAAATAATAATCACATTTATATTTTTTATCAGTGGGGCAACCAAATGAATTATAAGATATATTTCACGTTATATGACCAAAAAACGTGGGCAAAATAAAACATATTACAATATATATATATATATATATATATATATATAAAACAAAAAACAGAATTAGCGGGCATATCACGCAAAAGAGGTTACAGAGAATGAGTGGTAACCGTAGACATGCATGTTTCTGGCTCATTAGCCTTCATCGGTACGGCAAGAAAAGGTGTACAACTTGGGAGCAAGGATGTTAATTGAAACATGAGAAAACACAAACAACGGATTTCAACAAGACAACCAAACGCGCATTTGTGCCTTCAAATGGAAGATCCCGAGTTTTCAGGACAACAACCAACAGAGACACGGAGGCGTCTATAGCTCTCCTGTCTGAACCTTCCGACCCTGGAAATAGACAAATAACCAATGAAAAGATGTAGAATAACGCATGGAATATAAAACAAAAAACCTGTAACCTCTTTTGCGTGATATGCCCGCTAATTCTGTTTTTTGTTTCATATTCCACGCGTTATTCTACATCTTTTCATTGGTTATTTATATATATATATATATATATATATATATATATATATATATATAAATTCTTTGTTTTTTTTAACCTTGTATTTAATTTTATTCATTTTTCTTGGGCATCAGGTTAATCGTAAATTCTTTATCAATTTATATTTTTATTTGACATTTCGCTCTCTAATTCGGAGCATTTTAAAAAAAATTTACATTGATGTTAAACAATAAAATGAAAACGATTGAAAATCGTGTATATCCATTATATATATACAATATATATATATATATATATATATATATATATATATATATATATATATATATATATATATATATTAATACAGTTCCTCTATTTAAAATGTAAAAGAAACATTGATTAATTTATATTTGTATGCAATATTTTCGATACACACTGTATTATATGTATAATCAATAAATTTGGAAGATTCGGTATACAAATCAAATTTGACATTTTAATTTTCGGATTACGTTTATGTAGAATATATTTAATAATAGACAGATTATATTACAATTTGGAGAATATATTTGAAATTTTCAAATACAGATATCTCTGCTATCAGAATGACAATGGTAATAAAATAATTCAAATCTCTCTTTGTTATAGGGAAACATAAATTAGTATTTTTAAAAAAAAAGGAATTTTTCGTAACCACAGGAGAAGAGATTTATTTATTTGAGAAAAGTTTAGTTAGTTGAATTTGAAACCCCCACGAGACAACATCGAAATAAGAGTTGTCTCAAATTTTGTTGAGAATTTAATAAATAATTGTAAACTATACAATCAGATTATAAAGCCATACTTTGTAAAGCCAGTGCGTGCATAATTCGTAGAAGAATTGCATCGTATCAAGTGTAAGTGGTTCCAGTTTCTAAATCAGATATTTAGAAAGTTTTGCAGAATTCTAAATACATTTAGAATACGTACGAGTTTTCCTGTCCTATTAGGTGAGTCCACTCCAGCTTAAATTTATTTCTCGAGAATTAACAGGCCTTTTTAAATACTTTTCGAAAATAGATGCATCTATAGGATAATATTAGTTAAACCAAATTAACGTTACACATAAAAGATCTTACATCAAGTGAAAAATTTTGAATAGACAATTTGAAGACAAATTTGCGTTATTTGACATTGATACACGTCAAGGGTATATTAAACGAGTTGAACTTTTGCTTAAAAAAATTACAATAAGTCGAGTTCTAGAATAGGTTGTTGTAATATTAAGGTTGGTAGAAATTATTATCTTTGTTTCGATTACAATATTTTGGGAAATAATAAATACTTTTATAATTTGTTATCTGATTATATAATATATAATTTTCATTCCAACTCACTGTGGTATTTATTAGTATCTATTTTCATTGTATTTAACATTTTGCATGCTTTAGAAATTATAATTTAATCAGTGACATTTGCTTAATTTGTAAATGTCATAAGATAATTCAAGTGCCTTTTATTATATTAAAAAAACAGTTACTCGAGATTCGGAATATGGAATTATATTTGATTTGAATAATACTTGAAAATTACAAAATTTGAATTATTATTATGTAAAAAAATTTGATCCCACCCTGAGACTAGAGTGATTAAGTATATTGTGAATTGATTTATTTTTCTAAATCCAGAAATTAATATTTATCTTGGCCGGGCATTGTTTGACAACTACTGTCATAAGTAAATTAGGTTACGTACGCTACTAAAGGTGTGTGTACAAGAGTGTCGCTACAATCACAAATTGTCAAAACGTCGACAAATAATATTTTATATTGTTATATTCATATATAAACTATAAAATTACAATTAAAGGATTCGATATATTATAATTTGTCACCCAAACGTGGGGCAACTATAAATTAGATTAGATATATAATAATTTGACGCAGCAACGTGGGGCAATTAGAAATTATCACATCATCATAAAAATATTAAAATTTATTGTTCGAACATCTAAATACTTTTTATTCAGAATGACAGACCGCCAAGTATTTTTTGAAAGTTAATTTTAATTTTGACGTTGAATGTCAACTGAATGAAATTCGTTAATGTCATGTTGTAACACTAAAAAATAATTTTTGTAATTCAATTAATGAGTAAAGTATATTTTCATGTTGATGTGAATGCTTATTTCATCGTAGATGTTACGATGTACATAATTTTGGCCCTTCGAGCCGGATATGAACTGGTAAAGTGTAAAAGTATCTACACTTAAATACATGCAGCTAGCACGTGGCCGGTTCCGAAAGAATTTCTTTGTAGACGATAACTACAACGAAGTAAGACTGCGAACGAAATAGGAGATAATTGGGTGAGCGAATTCCATTTTATATCCTATCATTTATTCATATTTCCGTGTTATTGAGAATATTTTGTACTTGGTATTGACATTATTTGGCTGATGAAACAGCTTGAATACCTGCTGTCCAAATATAATATTCTGAATAGTTATACTGTTCTGTAGAGTTTTATGGGTACCGTCGCGATTTTTTATATTATCTAAACAGTCACCTTGATTATGTAATTTGTTCTCAGATTCAAAAAACGTTTTAATACTATTACTTGTCACAATGAAGGCACAGTTAAACATTTTAAAACAATAAAGAGGCCAAATTAAAGCCTCACTAACTAGATTTGAGACTTTTCTAAACAGTATAGATGTAAATAATTTAAATGAAAATATAGTCAAGGAATTAAGTAACAGACTAGACATAATAAAAGCGTGTTTCGATACGTTTAATGAAATTCAAAACGTAATGGACATACTTAATCCTGATTGCGACACAAGTGAAAATGAAAGATCATTTTTTGAAAATTTGTTCTTTTCCACAACTTCAAAAGCGGATGTTGTGATTGATAATTTTCATAAAAAATTATGTGAAAGAAAAAATAATAACCCTTCTGAAAATGGCTCTGTGATCAGCTCAGGGAGTGTTCACCGTAATATCAAACTTCCAACTATTAAACTGCCAATTTTCAACGGAAAATATGACAGATGGAAGGAATTTAGAGATTTGTTCCACGCACTTGTAGACGGTAATCACTCGTTGAGTAATATTAAGAAATTCTATCATTTAAAAACATCCCTAGTGGACGAACCGCGCAAAATTATTGCCAAATTAGACATGACTTCCGAAAACTACCAAGTGGCGTGGCAGTTATTAAAGGGTCGATATGAAAATAAAAACCTCATGATACATAACCATATTAAAAGTATTTTTGAAAGACCTAAAATACAAATAGAGTCACATAGCGAACTTCGCGACCTAACAGACGCGATTAATGATCATTTACTCTCATTAAAATCACTAGGCGAAAATATCGAAGCGTGGGATCGTTTAATCATTTATATCATTACTCAAAAAATCGATGCAATTACATGACGTGAATGGGAATCCTACAAAATACAAAATGAATTACCAACGATGGTAGACATGCAAAATTTTCTGAATGAACGCTGTCAAATACTAGAAAAATTAAGTTCCGACAATCCAAATAAAAACAAAAATACCGGGATCATGAAATACGATAAATTCAAAAAACAAAATGCGAGTTACTCTTTGTACAGCGGTGAGGTTAAATGTTATTTGTGTAATCATAATCATACGATGTATGTATGCGAAGCATTTTTAAAATACTCAATACCCGATAGAATCGCTGAAACTAAAAAACGAAACCTGTGATTGAATTGTTTTAGCCCAAAACATAAGACAGAAAAATGTCAATTTAGAAAGTGCATTAAATGTCGGCAAAAACATAATGTACTCATACATTTGGATAATAATAATCAAGCATCCAGTCAGACAAATGCCACAACAGAAGAGTCGCACGTCAGTGATTCAAATTCAGAGCCTGTAACCCACTATACATCCTACGACGCCTGCTTTATTGTTCGACCAGTAGCATTCCAAGTACTTTTATCAACGGCTATAGTTAATGTAAAAGCTAATAATAATACATTTAAAGCTCGAGTTCTCTTAGATAGCGGATACCAGAGTAACTTTGTGACTGAATCCTTTTGTAATAAAGCGGGAGTGGCTATGCAACCTGTTACACACACTGTGAAAGGAGTGGGTGAAGGTTTGGTTAACATCGAAAATCAAATACAGTTTGAAATTATGTATTTGCATAACATATTTAATGTAGATATAAATTGTTTAGTTATTAACCAGATAACAGGTAAATTGCCAAAAGCATCGTTTGATAATGAGTGTTTAAATATTCCCAATAATCTAAATTTAGCTGATCCAACATTTAATGAAACCAGTGAGATTGATATACTTATAGGTGCACATATATTTTGGCAAGTTGTAACTGTAGGTCAAAGAACTTTAGGAACAAATCTGCCTATGCTACACAATTCTAAGTTTGGATGGATAATAGCTGGGAATAATGGATGTAAGTCTGACACTTCTGTAACATATTTAGCCACTGACAGTGATAACGGAATAAATAACTAGGCATCAAAACGTAAATAATAACCATAATAAATCAATAACGTCGAAAGATAATCGATACTGTGAAGAATATTTTGAAAGAACAACAACCAAAGATGAAACAGATAGATTCGTTATAAGAATTCCCTTCAAAGATAACCTCTCAGAACTAGGCATGTCAAAAGATATTGCAAAGAGTAGATTTTTCAATTTAGAAAAACGATTAATAAAAAACATTGAGTTACGCAAACATTATATCCACTTCATGGAAGAATATAAAAATCTAGGGCATATGTCGGAACTCTCAGAAGACGAATCTGAGAAAGATCACGGGTATTGCATACCACATCATGCCGTTCTAAAATCTTCGAGTCTTACAACAAAATGTCGTGTTGTTTTTAACGCGAGTTGTCCTACTGACAGTGGACTGTCACTTAACGATGTCCAATACGTAGGACCAGCACTACAAAATGACATTTTTGACATCCTTGCGAGATTTAGAACTCATAAATTTGTAATAGCCGGTGATATATCTAAAATGTATCGTCAGATTTTGGTAAATCCTTTAGATCAGTGTTATCAAAAAGTATTTTGGAGATCAGATATAAACAAACCACTAAAAACTTATTTACTCAGAACAGTCAGCTATGGTACAGCTGCTGCTCCTTATCTAGCTGTAAGTACGCTATTACAGATAGCTACTGTAAACGAGAAAAATGCTCCTGTAGTGAGTTCTATTATAAAAAACGACTTTTATATAGATAATCTTTTAACGGCAGCTAACACCCAATACGAAATAGTACAAATTCAAAAAGACATCTCAGAATTACTTAAGAAGTCAGGTTTCGAACTCAGAAAATGGTTGTGTAACGACAATTCAATCTTACATAAATTTTCTGTTAATAATAATTTAGACACAATCTTTATTACTATCGGAGACAACGAAAATAATAAAACCCTTGGCATATACTGGAATGCCAGCAACGGTTTTTTACAATACTCAGTTTCCACGGCCCATGATCATACTGTTACCAAGCGGAAGATATTGTCCGTAATCTGTCAGATATATGATCCATTAGGACTTATAAACCCTATTATCGTTCTCGGAAAACTGTTTATCCAAGAGCTCTGGAAGTTGAAACAATCTTGGGACGCAGAAGTTCCTGAGCCATTGAAACAAAATTGGTTAAAATTCCAAGAAAATCTAAATCAAATAAACAATTTCAAAATTCTTCGGAATTGTCTCTGCTCTGAATTCTCCGTTATGGAAATCCATGGATTTTCCGATGCGAGTGAGAAAGTCTATGGAGGAGTTCTTTATATAAGATGTTTAATAGCCAATCGTGGATATTTTGTTAGTCTATTATGTTCAAAGTAGCGAGTACCACCTCTAAAGCAAATAAGCCTTCCCCGGTTGGAATTATGTGGTGCTGTCCTATTAGCTAATTTGATGGATAAAGATTGTAATGCACTAAAAATTAATTTTCATAATAAGTTTTATTGGACAGACTCAACAATCACTCTATCATGGATGAAAGCCGAACCCACCGTATGGATAACATTCGTTGCTAATAGAGTCAACAAAATTCAAAACTTGTCTGATGTTAATAATTGGTATCATGTCAAAGGGACAGAGAACCCCGCAGATCATCTATCCAGAGGTGTTCTTCCTCAAAATCTAAAGTTTTGCACTCTATGGTGGCATGGTCCACCATTCTTATTAACCGACAACACTTCTTGGAATGGTACCTGCAAAATCAATTACGATATAGACATTCCTGAAAGAAAAACAGTATCTTCAGCCCTGATAACAGTTCCTAATTTCGATTGCATCCTATCTTTAATTAACCATATCTCAAATTTCTTCAAATTACTGCGAATAACTGCATTTGTTCAAAGATATATCTATAACATTAAATCAGAAAATGTCGCAGGGCATCTAGGCTCGTTAAAAACTTCTGAGCTAGACATTGCACTTCTGCTTCTAATCAAAACTGTTCAGCTGATACTCTTTCGTAAAGAGTATCTCTGCTTACGCAACGGAAAAGATCTTCCCAAAAATAGTAAATTGAACTTGAAACCATTTCTTTGTAATGAAATTATTCGAGTCGGCGAGAGACTTGTTAATTCTGAAGGTTCGTTTGATAAGAAACATCAAATCCTTCTACCAAAAAATAATCATTTAACGGAAATTATAATAAGAAATTACCATATAAACTTGTTGCATTGCGGTTCGCAAATGTTATTATGTTCAGTTCGCGACAGGTTCTGGCCCATTGATGGCAGAAATATTTGCAAAAACATCATACGCACTTGTGTGAAATGTTTTCGCGTCAAACCCATTCCAACTAATTATATAATGGGTAATCTACCTCCTAATCGTGTTAATCCATCCTTCCTGTTTCACAATGTCGGCATAGACTATGGAGGTCCGTTTCTAATTAGAGACCGAAGAGGCCGCGGGTGCAAAACTTCGAAATGCTACATTTCCTTGTTTGTATGCATGTCTAGTAAAGCGATCCACCTTGAGCTGGTTACAGGCCTCACTACCGAAGCCTTCATAGCTTGCTTCAAACGATTTATTTCACGAAGAGGTAGACCACAGAATATATATTCAGACAATGGTTCGAACTTTGTTGGAGCCAAAAACACAATAAATGACTTGTATACCTTTTTAAGCCAGGAATCTGAAACAATTAGTAGTATTTTATCTAGAGATCGAGTAAAATGGCATTTTATCCCAGCCAACTCACCCTCTTTCGGTGGACTATGGAAAGCAGGTATCAAAAGCTGTAAATTTCATCTTAAAAGAGTAATTGGTGACTCCACCTTTACTTATGAGGATTTTTCTACTGTTCTTTGCCAAGTGGAAAGCATTCTCAATTCTCGTCCATTATTCCCGCTTTCCAATGATCCTCAAGACTTAGTCCCACTTACTCCTGCTCATTTCCTGATTGGTCGCTCACTAATCGCTATCCCCGAGGAAGATCTAACGTCAGTCCCGTCAAACCGATTAGATCAACACCAAAACATACAAGTCGCAGTGCAGTCTTTCTGGAAACGATGGAGTAAAGAATATCTATCCGAACTCCAAGTGAGAGCGAAGTGGAAATCCTCCACCAACGTCCTGATAAAACCTGATCTGCTAGTGCTGCTTAAAGACGACAAGCTACCACCCCTCAGATGGCCTCTGGGGCGGATCGTCGACACATACCCTGGAGACGATGAAGTTGTTCGAGTTGTAGACGTCCAAACTGCTAATGGACTTTATCGTCGTGCCGTAAATCGACTGTGTATTCTTCCTCATGAACTTTAGTTGAAAACAGTGTTTCAAGGTGGCCGGGATGTTCGATCATCTAAATACTTTTTATTCAGAATGACAGACCGCCAAGTATTTTTTGAAAGTTAATTTTAATTTTGACGTTGAATGTCAACTGAATGAAATTCGTTAATGTCATGTTGTAACACTAAAAAATAATTTTTGTAATTCAATTAATGAGTAAAGTATATTTTCATGTTGATGTGAATGCTTATTCCATCGTAGATGTTACGATGTACAATTATTATAAATTTTTTTTAAATATCTACGATGGAAAGAAGAATGACGTTAAGGGATGGTAAACAGGTAGGAGTTGAAAGTGGATCTGACGAAGAAAGGGAAGAAAGGAGTCATGGAAGAGGATTCTTTCAGGTGCAATACTTGGAGCAGGGAGGACACCAATCAGAAGGAGATATAAAAGTAGGAGATGAGGAAGAACAAGAGAATAGGAGACAAGAGAGAAGGGAAAATACAACTAGCAATGACCAATTATTACAACTGTTGATGAATATGAGTGAAGATTTAAATCGAAATATGAATAATATGGAAAAGAATATGAGGGGAAACTTGTATAACAAATTTGAAGAAAATAGGGGAGATATGAATAAAATGAGTGGATATTTAAATGACAAGATTGATACAATGAAGGAAGAGATTTAGGAGGATATTAACAATATCACCGGAAACATGAACAGGCTGGAAAAGAAAATAGAAGAAGGGAAAATTGAAAATTTGAAGAAGATTAGGAAAATCAGGGAAGATATGAAGAAATGGAATAATAAATTTAGTGAAGATATGAAATCGGACATGATGGTAAAAAAAGTATACGTAGAAGGGGGGAACATTTTTGAAAAGACGGATGATATGTTGGATAACATGGATAGCAAGATACAAGAAATAAAGGGGCAGGACAAGATGGATGTAAATATGAATGACAATATAAATATAAATGATGATACTAGAGCAGAAAATATGTAATAAAATGGAAAAGGAAATTGACGAAGTAAAAATCTAAAGTTTAATGGAGGTTAAAGAAGTTGAGAAGGAAATTGAAGAAATATAGTATATAAAAGTACAAAGACAAACAAATGATGGAATGGTAGACAGGAATTTACAGAATCTAAGAAGTGAAGAAGTTATGAAAATTTATGAGAAGAATATTTATCGGAAAATAAAAGACTTAGATGGTAATACAGAAGAACAAATCGTGACATATGGTAAAAGAAATAATAATTATAATAGGGGGATACAATTTAATTGGGAATTAAAGAAAATGAACAAAATATTTCAAGAAGCTATGGAAGAGATAGAAGAAACCACAAGACAAATTGAAGAACGAACAATTTATACAGGAAATGTCAAAATAAAAGTAAAACTTGACAGAAATATGAAATTAATTGATCCAATAGTTCTTATTAATATAAATGAAAATAAAATAATAGGAAGTGAACATATTATGGAGAAGAAAAGAATTAAAATTACTTTCAATGATATGGAAGAATTTGAGATGCAAATTTCAATGCATTCATTGGAAGAAATTGATGAGATATGGGACTTCAAAATTAAAAAAGATATGGTGGAGAACAGAAAGAAGCTACAGAAACACATAGAGAATCAAACAATAAGAGAAGAGAAGAAGACGAAGTTTAGGAAAAGAAAATAAAATTGAATTATATGACAGGATTATAGGAACGAAATCTAGAAAATGAAAAGGAATTGTACATGGTAAGGGATGGATATAAAAACGATATGTACATAAAAGGTTTATGATTAACAAGTAATATTTAAAAACATATATAAATAGAAATTATATAAACAAGGTTCGAGAATAGAAAAAAAGATAGACATGTTGATATGAATTATGGAAATAAAAATAAAAGTTACAGAAATGAAAAACGAATATATGGAAATTGGGGTAAAACTGATGACAATAAGTATTTTGAGAATAGAAGAGATTTTAGAAACTTTGATAGAAGAAATGATAATGAAAATAGAAATGAAATTTGGAAACAAAATAGATGGACAGGAGGAAATAATTACATTTATAGGGGCAAATGGAAAGAAGTTATATGAACTAAGCAAATTTATGATACAAAAGATTGAATTAAAGGAATTAAAGGATGGGAAAGAAGTTGATATGTAAGCATAGTTGATAAAGAAGTAAGAAACAGACATAGTTATTGATGAATTGATGAAATATGAGGAAATAATCGATTTTGAAGAGATAGATAGAATTAAATGGTAAAATAATTGAATTTGAGGAGGTGAATATGGAAGTATTGGCAATTGAAGAGGATAATAGGAAGTTATGGAATATAAAGAGGAGTGGAATTATGGAAGAATTGGAATTAATGAGTAGAAATAAGGAATATGAAAAGAAAGTGAAGAGTTTGATAATGAAATAATAATAATAACGAAGGATTGATTAAAAAAGAAATTAGAATTGCAAATAATTATATGTATGAGATAGAAGAAATAGAAGATGTGAAAAGTAATGGTAATTGGACAGATTGTAATGAAGAAGATTATAAATTTATAAATGAATTATTAAAGACGTATGAGAGAAGAATTTCGAAGAAACCGAGGGTTGCTTAATGAAAATATAGATATAATATCAATGTGAAGAATACTGAGAAATGTTGAAACAAAATTATATCCAATTTAACATAAATTGTTTAGACAGAGTACAACAGAGTTGGAAATATTTGAGATCATGAAAGAAATTATCAACATGTATATAGGAAATTTTAGAATAACAGATAATAGTATTTTACGTGAAATTTTAAAAATAGATATAGTAAAGTTAATAAGTTTTATGGGAATTAGGGATAATAGTTTAATTTGATTGAAGATAAGTTTTTAGAAATATGTTAATAGTCATTTGGAAGATATTAATATATTTTACTAGGATACTAATAAAATATTTGGCAATTTTGAAAGATAAATTATAATAATATACAAGAATCGATTTGTCATTCTTTTATTAGGGGTTCCTCTATTTTAAATGTAAAAGAAACATTAAAATAAGGAAAACTAATTATATTTGTATGCAATATTTTCGATACACACTGTATTATATGTATAATCAATAAATTTGAAAGATTCGGTATACAAATCAAATTTGACATTTTAATTTTCGAATGACGTTTATGTAGAATATATTTAACGATAGACAGATTATATTACAATTTGGAGAATATATTTGAAATTTTAAAATACAGATGTGTCACCTATCAGAATGACAATGGTAATAAAAGAATTCAAATATCTCTTTGTTATAGGGAAACATAAATTAGTATTTTCTAAAAAAAAAGGAATTTTTCGTAACCACAGGAGAAGAGATTTATTCATTTGAGAAAAGTTTTGTTAGTTGAATTTGAAACCCCCACGAGACAACATCGAAATAAGAGTTGTCTCAAATTTTGTTGAGAATTTAATAAAGAATTGTAAACTATACAATCAGATTATAAAGCCATACTTTGTAAAGCCAGTGGGTGCATAATTCGTAGAAGAATTGCATCGTATCAAGTGTAAGTGGTTCCAGTTTCTAAATCAGATATTTAGGCAGTTTTGCAGAATTTTAAATACATTTAGAATACGTACGAGTTTTCCTGTCCTATTTGGTGAGTTCACTCCAGTTTAAATTTATTTCTCGAGAATCAACAGGCATTTTTAAATACTTTTCGAAAATAGATTCATCTATAGGATAATATTAGCTAAACCAAATTAACGTTACACATAAAAGATCTTACATCAAGTGAAAAATTTTGAATAGACAATTTGAAGACAAATTTGCGTTATTTGACATTGATACACGTCAAGGGTATATTAAACGAGTTGAACTTTTGCTTAAAAAATTTACAATTAGTCGAGATCTAGAATAGGTTGTAGTAATATTAAGGTTGGTAGAAATTATTATCTTTGTTTCATTTACAATATTTTAGGAAATAATAAATACTTTTATCATTTGTTATCTGATTATATAATATATAATTTTGATTCCAACTCACTGTGGTGTTTATTCAGTATCTATTTTCATTGTATTTAACATTTTGCATGCTATAGAAATTTTAATTTAATCAGTGACATTTGCTTAATTTCCAGTGACAATTAATTTGTAAATGTCATAAGATAATTCAAGTGCCTTTTATTATATTAAAAAACAGTTACTCGAGATTCGGAATATAGAATAATATTTGATTTGAATAATACTTGAAAATTACAAAATTTGAATTATTATTATGTAAAAATTTTTGATCCCACCCTGAGACTAGAGTGATTAAGTATATTGTGAATTGATTTATCTTTCTAAATTCAGAAATTAATATTTATCTTGGCCGGGCATTATTTGAAAACTACTGTCATAAGTAAATTAGGTTACGTACACTACTAAAGGTGTGTGTAGAAGAGTGTCGCTACAATCACAAATTGTGAAAACGTCGACAAATAATATTTTATATTGTTATATTCATATATAAACTATAAAATTATAATTAAAGGATTCGATATATTATAATTTGTCACCCAAACGTGGAGCAACTAAAAATTAGATTAGATATATATAATATATATATATATATATATATATATATATACATATATATATATATATATATATATATATATATATATATATATTTATATATATTTATATATTAAACCCAAGAACAAGAAATCAAAAATATTTTGAATGGTCAAAGAAAATTAAGAATTATTATATATATATATATATATATATATATATATTTATATATTAAAATTCTTAATCGGTTCTTCAGTCAAAAGTGAAATAAAAAGTGGACTCTTTATTCTGTTCAAGCATTCGAGACTTTATTGGGTCTTCATCAGGAACTCTACAATAAATTATTAAACGTCAAACGACCAATAATAAGAATATAAGAATTGAATATTTTTACTTACGAAAGTGAGGATAAATCTGTTTGACGTAAATAACATATACATAACTAACGAAATTCTTAGGAAAAAGACATAACGCGTGATATATACATTACATTAATATATAAATACAACGATTTAAATTAATGCCAAGGGTATATTAACAGATTAAAATTATTCCTCGAATGCAAATTGTGTTGTAGATAAGAAAATATTATGCTTAATTTCTAAAAATGATCAATTTTAAATTATAATATTCCAATATGGAGTTTTAGCTAATTGGAGGTTAATTATATTCAAGCGGTAAGATAATTTCTGAAATTTTACATGACGTTCAAATTATTAACAGTTTTTAAAAATGTTTATTTTACAAAAATGATACTTTTACAACGGTTACCACTCTGCTTCAGTAGCCCTTTTTCTTTTTGCGTAAATTACCCATGAATCTCTTTGTGGTTGTTGTTTACATATCACGCGATATTCGCACATCTACATTGTTGTTCACTCTGGGTCGGAAGGTTTAGCCAGGGGGGCTATATTCACCTCCGTATCGATGTTGGTTGTTGTCCCGAAAACACGAGATCTTCCAATTGAAGGCATAAATGTGCTTTCGATTTCCTTGTTGAAATCCGTTGTTTTGTGTTTCCGATGTTTCGATCAACAGCTTTGCTCCCAAATTTAAACACACTTCTTTGGTTATGTGGTGATTAAGCCCGCAAGTGTTCCTCGTTAAGTCCTCCGTCCATTATAACATTATCAATGCGAAACACTCACCCTAAATCGGTGGAAAGAAATAATACCATAGTTTATCAAAAATCACTGGGATAATATATTGAATACTATTTTTAACAAAGTTACTGACCACAGATAACTTAAACAAAGTGCATTACCAACATGACACTAGTCAACAATGAACTCTCTTTTTAAACGTAAAGGAACTCCTATATATATTATTAAAAGCTAAACCTAAACATAAACAGTCGATGATCTTCGTCGACCTTACTACACTTAGCTTATTTATCGTTGAACCGCGTTTGTTATTATATTTGCAAACAGTCGTGATTCCATTTAGAACGATAATAACCTCCCTACAACTTGTTAACGACGTTCAAGTACACTGCCCGCTGACAATACTTAACATTGAACTAACTTAATCTAATAGTGACTTTTCGGATAGTCACATCATCCCCTCTTACAATAGAAAAATTATCTGGGATAGTTTTTCGATACTCAATATAACGTCTTGTTAATAGTTCTCGAGTTGTTTGTTTATTTACACTAACTGTCTTGTCTGTTTTTAAACGCTACATTGTTTGTTTACGCTCTTACCTCACTTTGATTACAAATATTATTACTATTGTACTTATACAATAAGTTCTTATGAACGGTTTGTTTTTTATTATTTTGAGATAAAATCTCGCAGTTTACTCCTATTATTTTCATTATTTTAAATGGACCTAAATAATAAGGATCAAACTTCATTTTTTAATATGACTGAATCTCCTATCTTAAAATTTACGGGTAAAGATTCTTTTTCGTTTTTATTTACACTAATTAACTTATTTTTTATTAAAAACTGCCTAGCTCTGTCTTGCGCGTACTGTAATCTATATTTCAATTCTTTGTCATACCTTTCAAAGTTGTAACATGATTTCTGCCTTTAAGAATGCTGGTATGTTGGGTTTCCTACCGTACAATAATTCGAATGGAGTGTATCCATGATACGTATTAGGTGTTATATTATAACAATATGCGAACATTTTTACAAACTCACACCAGTTATCCCTAGAATCCTTGATAAAGTTTCCTATGTATTCATTGAACGTTCTGTGCAGTTTTTCACAGCTGCCTATTGATTCGTGATGATATGCTGTTGAAAAATTGTGTTTTATTTTTAAAAGTTCTGCTAAGCTCTCCATTATTTCGTTTTTATATTCCGTTCCTTGATCTGTCCCTATTTCCTTCATTACACCATAAGCTGGTATAAAGTTGTTGAATATAGCTTTTGCGATTATGGCTGCTTCTTTGTTACTCACCGGTATCATGACCGCGTATTTTGTCAATTAACATAATATTGTAATACAATAACGATTCCCATTGTTACTTTCTACAAAAGGACCTATTATGTCTATGTATATAACATCAAACGGTTTTATAGATGACTGGGTTTCGCTTTATTCACTTGATATTCATGGCAATTCTTTACCTACTTCCGTACATATTTCTCCATGTCTTTCCATCTAAAATTTGCTCTCAATGTTTTTAATAGTCTATTGTTTCCTACATGTTCTCCAAACATTGGATTGTTATGATATCTTTCTAAAATCTCTTGAATCTCTTCTTTCCATTGTATCGTCTTTGGTACTTCGCAGATACATACTTGTATGCTTTTCAACCTTTTATTCCCTTCTTCTATAAATTATTCTATTGTGCACTGTTTGAATATACCATCATTTGCGTACATCTTCATTTTTTCACTTCAAATTTTACCGAAAGTTCATCAAGCTTTTCCAACGTTCGTCCTAAGTCGAAGTTGTGTTTTCCGGTAGTTAAGGCTTCACTAAATTTCAATTTGTTTTTGATCCGAATGCTCATCCTTAACGAGATACGGTTATATCCAAAATGTAAAATTGACAATTTATTCACCTCTTAGTTGTTTCAATATTTTATCCTTAAAAATTTTATTACAAGTTTTCCGATTAGTTTCGTGATGTTCCTTAAATGTTGATTTATTCCATCCTATATGTATTTCTAATTGATTTTTCCATTCTTCTAGTTCTTTTAGACTATATACGTTGTTATTTATCATTAATGTATTATCGATTATCTTAGCTTTGGTTCCACTTTCTCTCGCCAGTATCATGTATCTTATTATCTGCTTTCTCTGACAATATGTCTTTTGAGTAAACTTCATCAATATATATCTTTGTTCCTTTTAATTTATTCGTTCCTTCCAAAGTTTCTACTTTCTTATCACGTCTTTCATAATTATTAGTACTGGACTATTTTTGTTACTGTTTTTATTTCCGATTCTTTTACATTTCAAAATATCTAACATCTACTGTGCTATTAACCTTCTTCATTACATATTCTAGTTTATTTATTTTGAGTTCCATATTTTCCATCCTTAATTCGTAGTTTTATTTCTTTAACTGTGCTATTTGTCTGCTCATTTCTTCAATTTTATGTTCTATCTCACATATTCTTACATTATTATTGTGGTTATTGTAATTATTATTCCTGTTAAATTTCCTGTCCTTGTTGTAGTCTATGTATATGTTATACCCGTTTCCTTGGTTGTATTTTCTGAATGTTCTTCCTTGAGAATCACCGTTATATATTCTGCTGTTGTTTCCCCTTCTTTGATAGTTCCTATAGTTAAAATCTGGTTTTCTGAAGAAATTCCTATTGTCTTTGAAATGCAATACTTGTTGTACTTCTACTGATACCAGTTTCGATAGTACTTCCTGTGTGTTTTCGAAGCATCCCGCTGCTATAATTGTTTTCGTCGCGTCTGTTGTGGCATTCCTCGTCACTGCTTTAACCGTTGCCTCTTTGGTGTATTTGTCTGCTAAATTCTCTGGCATCCCTTTCGACACGTATGCTGCCTGTAAATTCTCCGCCAGCTTCTCTATTTCTGTCGCGTAATGTATTATATCATATCCGTTTTATCTTACTTTGTTTAGTTTTGCCAAGTGAAGATTTGGGTTATCTCCTCTTATTCCTGATTTAAGCTTGTTTCTGATTTCTGTGATAGAATTTTCCTCTTGCTTTCCCTGTCAGTCTAGTTTTAATTAAAAGAACTGCATTTTCCTCGTTACCTGTTGCATTTATTTATAATAAATCTAACGAATACAAAAATGACTGTAACTTACTTGCTTCGCCATTAAACTCAGTAGATAATACCTTACTCGCGAAATTAAAAAAATCATTCATACTCGTAGCCATTTTCACCTGTTTACTTATTGTTTGTAATACTGTCACGTTTAGAAATAACACCCAGTATATGGTAGGCCAAACAAAAGTAGATCAATGTTTTAAAATATGTTTTGCTAATTACTTCAAAGTAGAGCATAATATTTCATAATATAAAAAACAACAAACTAAGTATTTTTGGAGAGAACACTTTCTTGGTTCGAAAAATATAATTTTTCGGGGAGTTGGTCTTCGGTCCAGGGAAGCGAATAGTCAAGTGAATCGAAAAAGGCCTACCTGGGAAGTGTATACCGTGACTGAAGACAAAGTGCCCCTTCGAGTAGAGAAGACGTGCCCTAGGATATTTATGTAAGTAAATAGGTAATTAAATATATTTTGTAGCTGTAATTATGGGATTGGATATTATATTACCCCTTGAGGATTATTGTTGAATATATGCCCGGAAGGGCTGGTTATATTTGTTTTATATTTATCGGGCTGGTTATAGTTGTTTTATATTTATCCTGTACATAGTTCGTCAATTTTTGGTTATCTGTATTTCTGCAATACATTTGTTAAGTTTTAATGAGTGGTTTTTTAATTGACCCCCCAGACCCAAATAATAGATTCAGTAGCGACATCGTGGATGTTGGTAGACGGATAGGGACCCAACCCGAAATCCTAGCGTCGGGACAAAACCCTATATTCGTCGCAATACAACCGTATCGATCTCCTCAAATTTAGATGTAGGTATTTTAACAGTACAGTTTAGCGCTTGAAATGACCTATAGTTTTATCCCTAATCCTATCAGAATAATTTTTACAACTTTCTTGCTGTATTATACTAAAGTTTTTCCAATTTTTACCTATTAATTTTGTAAAATTATTGTAAAGAATTATTATACCATTAACTACTTCAGTATATATATATATATATATATATATATATATATATATCTGGATTTTTAGGAGCTTCCTTTTTTAAAACCTTTTTTCCCTGTTTATTTACTTCTTCTACGATTGATTTTAGCTTATCTTCGAATTCTTCCCACGTAATTGACATTTAAAGAGAAAAAAAGATCAACCATTCGTTCATAAGCATATAGTGCATATGTACTTACAATGTTATACCGTTAAAGTTCCCGTCGACTTCTGAACCGCTATGCTTCTGTTGATGTCTCTTTTTAGTTCTCTTCGGTGTGTCTTCCATAGAGACCATACGAATTTTAAAATGAACGCTATCGTTATGATGTATAATAAAACCATTATTAGCGTTGCGATACTGTCTTGCTGTACTATGAAATTGTTGTTCACCGTAACGGTTTCCTGGACCTTTTGTAGCCTTACCGCCCATAGTTCTGCTCCGCCAAGTTCCAAGATTCAAATAAAAGACCGTATACTTTGCTCGTTCAAATGCATCTTTATCACTTAGTTGTTCCAATTACATATTAACATTTATTTCACTACCATAGGGAGCGAGACCGAACTATAGAGGCAGCACTTATGCCGAAAGTAGAGCGCCCTGGTGTTAAATAAGAAAAACATTGTGATGTAAACAGTATAATAAACAACCTACAAAATGCAAAAAATGAATTGATCTTTTTTTTTCTTTGCCAGGAAAAATTGTTGGTATGTAAGATGGGTGTAGGGGATTATCTGGTTTTTGATTATTAACAAAATGACCACTTCAAATTCTAGTATTTTTATTTGGTTCCCAATCCTCCCGATGTTTTCTGAAGTGTAATTAAAAAACTTGAAGAGATTCGTTTTGTACAAATGTTTACTTTCTTCCCCTTAATAGTATTTAATTATTTGAACTTATTATATAATATTAAAGTCAGCAAACACATAACTAGTTTCTTATTTTATATAGGTAATCAATGAAATCGTACAGAAAACAACATTTTATTCTCTCGATAATAAACTTTTATTCATGTAAAAAAATGTTAGAACTTTTCTAATAGCAGCCAATTGTAGTATTATACTGATTATACACAAAATAATAGTTGAAAAAATATTTTAATTGTAACATTTTTTTTACATATGGGTTTTTACTGCATTTATCCATTTTTGACGTTTTAAGGTTAACCACGCAGTGTGTAATGAACTTTCGGGGAAACTATAAAATTTCAACTGAGTAGTATTTTTATACCGTATATTTGAACAGCCATGAATACAAAAAGATACTTTTGATGACGACATCACAAACATTTAATATCAGTTTTAAAAAATGAACATTTAAAAATGCCGATTATACAAAACTACTTAATACTACTAATAGTGTTTACATCACATTGTTTGTGTTTTTTCACGGCAGATGGCATTAACATCATCTTTCTCGGTCCCTATTAGCCATTTGAATGTTACCATTAGTTGTCAGGATCCATTTATTATCGTCGAATATTATCATTTATTGTCGAATATTACCATTTGTTGGCAGGATCGCCTTGTGGTGATTAAGCCAGCAAGTGTTCCTCGTTAAGTCCTCCGTCTATTATACAATTGAAGCCACAAACGTGTGTTTGATTTCCTTGTTGAAATCCGTTGTTTTGTGTTTTCCCATGTTTCGATCGACAACTTTGCACCCAAATTTTACAACCTTCTTTGGTTATAACGTACAGAGTAAGGAAAATGAGCCAGAAACATGCATGTCTCCGGTTACCACTCTGTTTCAATAGCCCTTTTTCTTTTTGCGTGAATTACCCATGAATCTCTTTGTGGTTGTTGTTTACATATCACGCGATATTCGCACATCTTCATTGTTGTTCACTCTGGGTCGGAAGGTTCAGACAGGGGGCTATATTCACCTCCGTATCGATGTTGGTTATTATCCCGAAAACACGGGATCTTCCAATTGAAGACACCAAGGTGCGTTTGATTTCTCTATTGAAACCCGTTATTTTGTGTTTTCCCATGTTTCGCTCAACAGCTTTGATCTTAAATTTCACACCCTTCTTTGGTCGTACCGTACTGAGTACGGCAAATGAGCCAGAAACATGCATGTCTGCGGTTACCACTCTGTTTCAGTAACCCTTTTTCTTTTTGCGTAAATTATTCATGAATCTCTTTGTTGTTGTTGTTTACATATAACGCGATATTCGTACATCTTCTTTGTTGTTCACTCTGGGTCGGAAGGTTCGCGCAGGGGGGCTATATGCGCCTCCGAGTCAATCTTGGTTGTTGTCTCGAAAACTCGGGATCTTACAATTGAAGCTACAAATGTGCGTTTGATTTCCTTGTTTAAATCCATTTTTTTGTGTTTTCCCATGTTTCGATCAACAGCTTTGTCCCAAATTTTACACCCTTCTTTGGTTATACCGTACTCAGTACGGCAAATTAGTCAGAAATATGCATGTCTCCGGTTACCACTCTGTTTCAGTAGCCCTTTTTCTTTTTGCGTGAATCTCCTTGTTGTTCTTGTTTACATATCACGCGATATTCGTACATCTTCTTTGTTGTTCACTCTGGGTTGGAAGGTTAGCGCGGGGGCGCTATATGCGCCTCTGTGTCGATCTTGGTTGTTGTCCCAAAAACTCGGGATCTTCCAATTGAAGGCACGAATGTGCGTTTGATTTCCCTTTGGAGATCGTTACATTTAATAATTGTGGAAAAGGCGTATATTTTTATATACCAGACGTACAAAGATGTCATAAGGGCATTAGACATTTATCTCTTTTATTATTGGTCAACATCAACCAAACGCCTTCCACAGGGTAGTGTAACGTTTTTATTGGCCGAAAATAAGATCAGATGTAGCGAGATTTGTCAATCGGTATGAGGTGTGTGCTGCGCATAAGATGTCACAAGGTAAGCCAGTCGATAAGATGGTATCACACCCAAAACCTAGTAGGCCGTGGAAAATGATATGTACAGATTTAATGGGGCCACTACCAAAGGTCGAAACGTGGTAATTCTTTTATTCTTGTTGTCACGGATTATCTGGCCAAGTATGCCCTGATTTACCCACTTAGAACAGCTTCTGCAGCGGTAGTAAGGTATTTCTTGTGTACGGGGTACCTAAGGTAATTTTGTGTGATAATGATCCCCAATACCGTAACAATATTTTTCGTAGCTTAGCTTTCCGCTACCATTGTCGTATTAAATTGAATGTTAATTATCATCCAAGGGCTAATCCATGTGAACGAGTCAATTGGGTAATTAAAACTATGATGGCTTCTTATGTTTCGTTGCTGAGACGAACATCTTCCTGAAATAGGATGCGCGATTAGAAGTTGCACCCATGAAATTACGAAAGTGACACTATATTTTGCTAACTTTGGTAGATCGAAGCTATTGTCTGGTGCCGATTATGTTGACAATTCGAATTTGGATCTGGAGGATAGTGTAAAGACTCCTGAGTGTAGTCGTAATGAGATTTTTAGGAAGCTATTCGCTGATATTAAGAAACGGTTAGAGGTTGCTAATCAGAAGGTATGTCATAGCCATTATCTGCGAAGCAGACATGTGGAGTATCTCCCGCACGATTTGGTGTGGAAGAGGAATTTTGTCCTTTCAGATGCTGCAAGGTATTACACCCGTAAGCTAGCGCCTAAGTACATAGGGCCTTTCTCGATAGTTAAAAGGTTATCTCCATGGATCTATGAGTTGCAAGATAAGGGCGGAGTTTCGGCAGGGGTCTGGAACTGCAAGGACTTGAAGCCATACTCTACGCAACCGCCTGAAGATGAAAATTAACTCTTCCGGGTTAATTTTTTTTTGACTAAGGGGGGGGGGGAATGTAACGCGAAAAATTGCCCCCCCGTCGATATAATTTTGGTATGCCTGCTATGAACAATATCCGCTGTAATATTTGGGTGAGGAGGCCAGTGCAGTAGATAGTCTAGGCCGGCTCTAGAACGAAAGTCGGCCATGTTGGATTTGTTGGCTGCGCTCTCGGATAATGTTACGTAATTTTTGTGACGTAAGCATTGAATATATTTTTTTAATTAAATAAAAAATGTTTCGTCCTGACGAGGATTCAAAATAATAGATCACTACGGCGTTCGATCAATATCCAGGGTGTCGACATAAAAATGTTAAAAAGGCACTCTGCTATTATTAGCCGGATTTTCATCGAATAAGCGGCATTGTAGATTATTTTTATATACAGGACGTAGTTATAATGATGTCGTAATGGCTCTAATCATCTTATATGAGCGTGCTTGTGCTCGTTGGAAAGACCTTAGCGTCTACATTACGTGAAAAATAATGAAAAAAAAATTAACTTACCCCTTTCATCCTCACACCCTCTCCGATTGCATCTCTGCGAAAAAATGGTAAAATGCCTTAAGGACATTGCGAAACGTAAAATATTTAAATAGAGGTTAATGCTGCAAGTGAAAAATAAAATTCATAACTATGTATTAAATTTTTATTGATATATGTTTATAATTTTCTGTAACAGAGTTTTTAACTGATTCAATAGCGCATCTTCAGGGCATGGTATCCCAAATAGACTCCAAGTAAATATATAGTTTGACGTTACACGTGACGTTTGAGGTTACACGTGAGGTCTGACATTACACGTGACGGGGTCTCTATGACGAAAAAAAATCTAGAAGCGACGTTTCGATGGCCATCATCATGTCATCTTTACGAGGAATCATCTTATCTGAGCGTGCTTGTGCTCGTTGGAAAGGGCTTAGCATCTACATTACGTGAAAAATAATGGAAAAAATCAACTTACCCCTTTCATCTTCACACACCCCTCCGATTGCATCTCTAGGAAAAAAATAGTAAAATGCCTTAAGGACATTGCGAAACGTAAAATATTTAAATAAAGGTTTATGCTGCAAGTGAAAAATAAAATTCATAGTTATGTATTAAATTTTCATTGATATATATTTATAATTTTGTGTAACAGAATTTTTAACTGATTCAATGGCGCATCTTGAGGGCATGGTATCCCAAATAGACTCCAAGTAAATATATTTTCTGACGTTACACGTAACGTTTGACGTTACACGTGACGGGGTCTCTATTACGAAAGAAAATCTAAAAGCGATGTTTCGATGATCATCATCATGTCATCTTAACGAGGAATCATCTTATCTGAGCGTGCTTGAGCTCGTTGGAAAGGCCTTAGCGTCTACACCACGTGAAAAATGATGAAAAATAAAATCAACTAACCCCTTTCATCCTCACACACCCCTCCGATTGCATCTCTGGGAAAAATAGTAAAATGCATTAAGGACATTGCGGAACATAAAATATTTAAATAGAGGTTTATGCTGCAAGTTAAAAATAAAATTCATAACTATGTATTAAATTTTTATTGATATATATTTATAATTTTGTGTAACAGAGTTTTTAACTGATTCAATAGCGCATCTTCAGGGCAGGTTATCCCAAATAGACTCCAACTAAATAGTTTCGCATCAACAACTTTGCGGATATATTCACTGTGTTTGTAATATGTGTCTTTGTAGAAAAAGTAAATGTGGCTATCCGTATAGCGAAATGCAGATGTTACACATTCGGGAACTCCTGGATAGACGTCATCCAAATATCTACTATTAAGGGTACGTCCTTCTGCATTAAATTGAATGTTGGAGTTGTTATGGTACAGCAGATGCATCTGTCCGCTATTAGTTTGGAATAGGGCATTAATTACGGCATATCGGGGTATGGGAAGCGTAGAAAAGTCGGGTATATTTAAATTTGAAAATGCGGTCGCATAATATTGATTGTTGCTGAACGTAACTGAATCCCCCACGGAGTTTTGGAACACGTGAGAGACATTTGAGGTAGGTAATCAACAATTAATTCTGAGGTTTATGGTATAAGCATATCGTTTAAATCCAACGTCCATAAATGTTTTTCGTGTCTCACATACATTCCATAGTTTGGAAAAAGTGGAGCCATCGCGAGAAACACAAAGTCCGGAGTACGAATTTCACACAGGTTCTTTTTAGTTCCTCCTACTTCTCCTCTTTCGGTTGTTATAACTCTTCTTCTGGTTTCAGGTCGTAGCGTTGATTTTACTCTAGTTGACGTCGCCGCCGCAGTGAAAGTAAAATTTTTCTCGTATTTTCTTCACATCCCATATAAAGCTATCATCGCGTTTTTATCGTCGTCATCCAGTTCTACTCTATCCATTTGATACCAGGGGTACATGATACTCTATGCCCTAGGCCGATAGCATGTCCAATTTCATGAGTTAAAACCATTAAATAACTAACCATTCCTCCTGGAACCTCGTAATCATCTCCAAAATGCCATTTTTGGTTTATATCTAGACGAATTTCAATAATATATGGGTCGGGATAATAAGAGTGTCCCAACACAACATCACCAAGATCGAACGAACATGACAGTTCCATGACAGTCGCTTCGACGCTTCGACAGTGACGTCGACACAACCTATATTCACTTCATACATTTTGCAAAACGCAGTTGATTTGGATTGTATGAACTGAGAATTCACGGTCAGTTTACAGAAAATAGGTGACGTATTTTCAATTTTGATATATTTGTTTTTGATATGTAATGTATTTAATCCCGCACTAAAATTAAAAGGCGTCTCTCATTATCGAACTATCTAAGTAAATAAATATTTCTAAATCAATTTGGTTAGACCGTCTTCAATTTCGAAAGTGCATTTAAGTGAATGGTAAGTTTATATATAGTTAAATCTGTTCTAATAATTTATTTCCCTCAGTATCTCGCTTATCTATTTTTGGTATTGTTCGTTTTACTAATATTGGAAAGTTCCGATACGGTTTTGTTTGTTTTTTGTGTTTTTTACTTTATAGTGCCAGAAGAAATTATTTCTTTCCGCTTAAACAATTTCTATCGATCTAATTTTATAATTAGATGTTTAAAATAATTATTTCATTATCCATTAGTTT
Organism: Galeruca laticollis; assembly: GCA_963921935.1. Lineage (NCBI taxonomy): Eukaryota > Metazoa > Arthropoda > Insecta > Coleoptera > Chrysomelidae > Galeruca > Galeruca laticollis. Next base: position 102,812,790 of record OY998175.1, read on the forward strand.
TTTATATAACATTTGATATTTCCCTTTTAATTACAATATGCCTTATCTGCATAAAAAAAACTTGAATGGAATTCTATCTAATTTATTGTATCTTTATCGCTCATATAGTAAAATACAGGATGATTCTAAATGTATGAGCCACGTTATTAAAATAATACTTTCCTTCACTTGTATTTCTGAATTACATTTTAGAAATTCTGCATTTTACTAAATTATAATTAATTCAGTTTCTCACACAATTGTAATTTTTAGCACTTTGGGAATTTGATTAAATTATTGAATTTAATTACCAGACGAGCTGTATTTTGCTGTACTAGTACTGGTTGACTTCCCAAGCAACTGTAAACATCGGAAAAGTCAAGAGAAGTAACAGTTGTCCATTAACTATAGCGTAGATAAATTGCTTTCCCAGTTTCCTGTTTTCTTTTCATATTACCGCCGTCGAAAACGGAAGTTTATATTTGTAGTTTCAAACTTATATTACTTTTCCGCCAACATATCTAATATGCGAGAAAAGTATTGGTTTACCCACAAAAAAGTTGGAAATTTGTAATTTTTTTTGAGTTATTTTTACGTTATCCATCAACAACAACACGAAAAAACGGTTTTTAGAAAAAAATCCTATGTGTATGTCGTCGTCGTTGTCGTCGGCCACTTTTCCTTGCAAGTCTTGTTAGCACGATACAGTCTCCGGAGTGCAATATGTCACGAATTTTATGATGGAATATTGTTAAGGGCATGTCACAGATGATCCCTATTGATTTTCAGTTCACCAGAGTCACTACAACGGTTGTTATGGTACTTGAAGTACGACATTTTGTAATTTTTTGAGAAATTTCAGTTTGTTAGCACGATACAGCCTGCGCAGTTCAACAAGTCACCAATTTTATGATTGAATATTTTTCAGGGCTTCTCACTGATGAACGCTATTGATTTTCAGCTCACCGGAGCCAATACAACTAGTGATACAGTACTTTAAGTACGATATTTTTGTCATTTTTGAAGAAGTTTCAGTTTGTTAGCACGATACAGCCTCCGGAGTATATACAAGTGACTAATTTTATGATTGGATATTATTCAGAGCGTCGCAAAGATGAACCCTATTGATATTCAACTCAGTAAAGCCAGTACAACAGGTACTATGGTACTTGAAGTACCAAATTTTCGTCATTTTTGGAGAATTTTCAGTTTGTTAGCACGATACAGCCTCCAGAGAGTATACGACTGATCAACTTTAGGATTGAATATTGTTCAAGGTGTCTCACAGATGTACCTTATTGATTTTTAGTTGACTAGAGCGAGTACAGCGGTTCCTCTAAACCCAGATATACAAATTTTTTTGTTATTTTTGGAGAAATTTCGGTTTGTTAGCACGATACATCCCTCGAAGTGTATACAAGTAACAATTTTATGATAGAACATTGTTCAGGGCCACAGATGCGGAAAAGTTAGTTTTAATCCGTAAAACCGTTTATTTTTTTTTCATCAACTTTGATAATTTGTTGTAAAATATATTTCAATATTTTAAATCTTTTATTTCAACTTAGATATTTTTTTATAAATTCAGTTTTTATTAATTGATACTTGTCGTTTGTTAAACATAATTTTTTTACATTTATTAAATCAAATTTGTAAATTTTATAACTTGGTTCATATTTATATACCTTCCAATCCTCTTCACAAGGTTTGCTGATGAACTACAAACAGAGCTGATAATGTTCTAGGTGGCGCTTGCTTATCGTATCTTAATTTAACTTATTTTTTTTCACTACAAATATCTCATCGCTTATCTTATCTTAATTCAACTTGATTTAATTTATTTTTCCTTTTTGTACAAATTATCTCATTTGTTTATAAGCAAAGATTTGTCATTTATCAGCAAATAAAGTAGTATTACCCGCGAACCGGTAAGATCTACTCCTAGATCATTATTTAGCTGGCAAAAGAATTCCGCCTGAGATGCTCTATAACTGAGTAGCCGCTATAAAAAAAATTAAACCGAACAACAGGTAACAAAAAGTAAGTTGGTGGTAACATTCGACAAACTACTTCGTGGAACAAAACCACTATGAATTCGACTTATAGAAGGAAGAGCGACAGCTAGATCCTCCCTCCGCGAAGTAATGCCTAACGGTGGTACCGCGGGGGATACAGAGGTTGGAGACAGGAGGTTTTTAGTCGGGATTGGAAAGGCTTCCGAGTCCGACATACCAGGCAGAACATAAGTCCTGATCATACGTAAAAATATTTTCCTACCTTCATAAAAAAGAAGGTTGTTAGTATTGACGACAGATGGCGGGCAATGTAGGTTAACTGTATTACCGACACATGATGGATAACGTAGGTTGTTAGTATTGACGATAGATGGCAGGCAAGGTAGGTTAACTGTATTGCCGACACATGTTGGACAATGTAAGTTGACAGTATTGACGATAGATGGCGGACAATGAAGGTTAACTGTATTACTGAGAGATGGTGGACAATGTAGGCTAACCAATCAGAGACGAGGACGCTGACCAACCAAATAGAGACCAATCAGACACGGGGATAACTGCATTAACGACACATGGTGGATAATGTAGATTGACAGTATTGACGACAGATGCGGACAATGAAGGTTAGCTGTATTACCGACACATGTTGGACAATGTAGGTTGTTAGTATTGACGATAGATGGCAGGGCAAGGTAGGTTAACTGTATTAGCGGCGCATGTTGGATAATGTAGGTTGTTAGTATTGACGATAGATGGCGGGCAGGGTAGCTCAACTGTATTACTGACAAATGGTGGATAATGTAGGTTAACCAATCAGAGACGAGGACGCTGACCAACCAGAGAAGAGGAGGATGTGTCCTAAAAATAACTGGCCAATCAGAGAAGAGGATAGCCTAAAAATGGCGGACCAATCAGAGAGAAGGATAGCCTAAAAATGACGGACTACCAATCAGAAAGGAGGGGGGAATAAAATGGTGGATCAATGAAAGATCAGGAGGGGGCGTAGACTAAAAATGGCGGACCAATGAGAGAGGATGCGGGGGCGTGGCAATTGTGTCAGAGAGGAGGGGCGTGGCCATGACGTCAGAGAGGAGGGGCGTGGCCATGACGTCAGAGGTGGAGTGGAGGGGCTGATCCCAAGTACCCCATTACCTACTCACGCCGCCATGGAAAAAAAAATATTGGTGAAGAGTGTACCTATCTCTGTTCCTGCGCAATGAGTGGTGGTGGCGAAAGGGGCCAAAAAACAGGTTGTGTCGTATAAAGTTAACGAAATAGGTACTGATAACATAAAAGACTTGAAAAAACTAGCTTCTGAAATGGGAAATGATTATACAATCGAGGAAAAGAAGTTAAGATAAATTTGATTAAACATATTAGAGTGGTAAAAGAAAATCCATACATCATTTTTTTTAAAACCTCATCCATCTAGAATCTTACAAGCAAAAAAATGGAATTTTGTAGAGATTACTCCATAAAGTCTTTGTACTGGTCATTTTATGAACAATTGCAAGTTTCCACGGCTGTAGCTAGACAAGAAAATAACTCTGATGATGTTAGTGACTAATTAAAGTATTTTACTCGTTATAATAATTTTATTATTGTTGATTATCTTTGTTTAGGATTAAAAGTTGAGATGTTTATTTTTTCAAACTCCGTATTTTTGTTATTAATAATTCATTTTTCCTTTACTTACAAATAAATACATTTTCCGCCTACCTTTATTCAAAGTATACATTTCCGTGCCTCATTGTAGGGAGCAAAGCCGTACTTTTCCTCCCTAGGGAGGAAAAGTAAAAGTGACGTCATAGTATGTTATCAATTAAATAATTTTTGCAATTCCGAGACTAAAGTGGTCACTTTAGCCTCACATGTTAGAAACTATGTTATACCCAAGGGATATAAAGGGACAGTTAAAATCCCAAGGGATTTGAAGTACAAATAAAAACGTACACCCCCGATGCATAGCCAAGCCAAGCATACGCGTCGGGCAGTAAACTTCATCCTCGAGAGGAAAAGTAGCACTTTCCTCCCTTGTTATACAAATAGATATTTTTCTTTATTGTACTAATTAAGTAAAAGTGCAACACACGAAAATTTTCTATGATTTGCCCAGTGAAAATTGTAACAATTTAAAAAAAGAGGAACAACTTAAATATTTGACTGGATTGCCGAGTCAAAACAAATTGTTGTTAAATCATAAACCAATAAGAATAATTTAATAATTTGATAATGAACAGTGCATCGCTATCGTGAGTTTTACTTCAGCATAATTTATCAAAGCATATACTTTCTATACAACATTATAAATTATCATTTATTTTAAACTCTTCTATCTCATTACCAGCAACTTTTGAGTTACAGTATTGTATTCAGGTATCGATATGTCCTGATACTTCTCAATTTTGTCGTTGTGCAAATTTAGTTACAGAAACTTTGAAATATAATTCTTCATTCAATTTAACATTATTTTAACTTTAAATGTATATTAGGAAATCCAGTGTCATCTATTTTCGGAAATTATTTATCATATCGTGCAACTATAAACAAACGTCAAAGTATTTATTTTGTCCCCGTGGTGTTACTTCGAACGCACTACCCCTGATACAGATCTTTGTAACGCGTCTATGCGTATGTTGATCTGTGGCGTATAACTATCGCAACGTTATTGTCTAATGAACGTTTTGACGTCTCGGGTGTATTCTGATTGGCTGGCTGGATTGAACACGAGGTTTTTAGTTTGTCAGTGGACAGGCATTGTTCGTTGGGTATTGAATGGGGTAAGCTGTTGAAATTTTATATCACATGTTCGGATGAAATAATTAAATATTTCACCTTATATTAAGGGATGACCGACGTGCAAAACGTATTTCCCGGGTATCGCTGAAGATTTTTTCGAGCTGTTGGAAATTATAGACCCGTGAAAAACCAATTTTTTGGGAACAGAGATTTCAACGCGATAGGTGTTTTTTTTTCATGGTGTAATTCCAGTCGGATGTTAATTGTAAGTATTAGAATACTTCTATAGTTTCATTAACTAGATTGTTCCTAATTATGTCTAGAGAATTTGTCCCTTTATCTGATAAAGTGACTTTTATAGTGCATACAAAAACGTGTCAGAGGAAAAACATCAATTAAGTAGGCCTTAATTACCACGTCTAGGATGATAACAGCCCTATATTAGAACCCGATCTGGCCAACTGGTAAGAAATATTTTAGTTTTTTTGTATAGAGTTAAAAATTCTAGTAATTTCGACCATATTTTCTTTGGCTAATGTATTTTTTTGTTGATTGGAGGTCAACTAGTTTATAGCTAGGTACTTAGCTCTTAGTTATTTTCTTCATATAAGTTGGTATTTTTTTGTTAAATGTAAGAAAAAGGATAGTTAATATATTAAGCTCAAATAGCATGATAATTTTTTTGATCAAATATGAAATATAGCAGTTCATTCGTTAACTTTTGCCAGCAATATTAAGTAATATTAATATTAATCGATTAAGCTTTATAATCAATAGAACTCATACTCGTACGAGTTTATGAGATATTTTAGTTTAGGGATCATTAATGGGAATTACTCGTACAGGGTATATGATTGGCAGAGAAAGTTAATCGATTGGGGGGGGGGGTAAAGTTTAGATAGATATTTCATTTTGAGCATTGCGACTGTCAGGAAATGTGTAGATTATTAACATATTTCTTGTTTTAGGGTTTTCTTCTTCTTACTCTTCGCTTCTTTCTCATCGTTCTTTCTCCTCTCTTTTCTCTCCTGGTTTTGGGCTCAAGTTATCATTTTAAATAACTCCAACGTGGGATACCGTATGGGACAACGTTATATCAACTCATATGGGAGAAGATTTGGATTTTTAACGGGGACTTGAAGAGTACGATATGGGTTCGTACAGCTTTCTACAGGAGTAGGAGTTGGTAGCCACCGCTAGCAGTCATCGAACAACACATTGTGGATTTCACGCAAGTTTTACACTTTGATTTGTTTATGTAAAGTATATTTTGCCTACAATATCAGTCGGTGTATGCTGTAGATTATTGATTTGTCCGTTACTGTAAGCATCTTGTGGTAGTCAGTTTATGACCATACTTATGTTGATCAAGTATTAATCACTATGATCAACATATAATATTAGATTATAGCTGTCATATCATTTACAATTTGCGAATGTGGATTGGTGATAACTACACCCATTGTAAGGTTATGTAAACGTTACTGCGGCTATTCAATTTAAATATTTTGAGTTATTCGAGTTTGTGGTAGTAAGCATATGAGCTCATATGAAATTATTGCGCCATATTATATTTTATATATATATATATATATATATATATATATATATATATATATATATATTGGAATATATATTGGAATATATTTATTAATTTCAATTAATTTAATTTAATGCTTATTAATTTATTAATTATTGTTTGTTTATTGATTTAGTTGTTTATGGGCGCCAGAATTGTTTCGCTTACCGCTAATTCCAATTCAAAATACTATATAAGTTAAAAAATATTGTAGATTTGTTTTATCTTGTCGTTACTATATCTCAGGAATGGGATTCGGCACTTGACGCTTGTCAGCAACAGGAAACTATAGGTAAGATATCAAAGAAAAATGCCAGACGAACATAGACAAACGATTTTAATTAAATATAGATAGTGAAATAATGAAATTTTTATCAATTAATGAATTAGTAATACATATTAGATTCAATGGAATACTGTTAGCGAAAATCTTCGCATAAACGATTTTCATTAGTTATAAATATTATTTACTTCAAACGCAGCAAGTAAATTTCGCTCAATTATCATTATTCTATGTGTTTTGAATGTACATTAATAACGCTTCAATCCCAACTCTCGCTATTGCTAATACGATCGTCGTGTGGTGTGTTATACTGTGGTGGATATAATTCAGTTTACAAGATGAAGAAAATATGTGACGTGTTTGGGATATATTATTATGATTTATTGTATGAATTTTGGTAAGTACTTGTTTAATATGAGTTTAGTGTTTCGTGTTCGATATATTAGTGGAGATTGAATGTTTAAAACTAATATTTAACTAATAAATTGATACCAAAAATAATATAACCTAACATATAAATATATCTGTGAATGTTTTATAGGAGAAGTTCAATATATACACGAGGAATAGTGTTCATAGTTGGTTCTTCTTGACCCTGAATGTGATGCATTTGGAGAAAACGATCGCCTATGATCGAATAAGCGAAACTCAGGATGTGGAAATGATGAGATGTGAATTATTTCACCAGTAGAAATATCTTATCAAAAGCAAGATATATGGATAGTCATCGAAATTATATTAATAAGGTAATTGTTCAATCTTACCAAATCTAGACGATATCACTATTTTCTCACTTATTTATTAATATACGAATGATATTTTTAGTTAGTTTACTTTTCAAGATTCTGCTAAACACGTTGGTTAACGTTTCTTTATGATTTTGTTTAAATTATATTAGTTTCTTAAAATGTTGGAGAAGAAAAATTTTAACACGTCCTTCATCTATTTAATTCACACGGCGTCTCTAAAGCTCAGAATCAACAACATTCAAATGTTTTTCCTTTTTGTTTTTCATTGTTCATTTGTAGATAAATACACTGTGTTTCTATGCACTTCTATAGTCACTCCGAATCACTCTACCCGAACTATTAACAGAACGTTGGTTTCCGCGTTGATATTTTAATTTTGACGTTTCATACAAATAATTGAAAAGTTTATGCAATATACAGGGTTTCTGAAAGTGTTTACAAAATATAAAATTATAATAGTTGAATTTTGTTTCAAAATTCATGTGATCCTATATACAGTGATCATTATAATTATGTACAAAATTATGTTTGACGTAATTTACTTGTCGTTGTTATATTTTCTGTACTTTGAAATATACTTTAAAGAAAAATAGTTACAAAATTAATTAGTAATCTCTTAAATAATTTTATCAATTGTATACTTATTCGTAAATATTTCTTGACATGTCCAAAATTCTTTATGGATTATTTCCTTTTATTGAATATTAACTACTGCTACTAAGATTCACATTATCTGAATGATGCTAATGATTTAATTTAACCTGGTAGATATGTTTCACTTTAATATATATATATATATATATATATATATATATATATATATATAGGCTATTCACTCTTGTCAGAGTGGTGGCCGCTCTTTTGAGCTCTTAGACTTCTTTATTTGCGGGGAGTCAACCCGCGTTTTTCTTGTTTGTTCTCCCATAGATTGTCGTGTCTTTTTGCTTTTTCTGTTATCTTGTTCCATTTTTTCTGATCCTTTATATCTGTTTTCCAATCTCTGATATCCAATTTATGGTGAATAAAAAGTTAAGAAACAAAGTAATGACCTTCCAAGCAGTAAATAGAAGAGTTTCAAAAATTAGGATTGAAAATAAGCAAGCAAATCTAACAATAATAAATGTTTACGCACCAACAAAGGACACAAATAGTGAAGACAAAGAAGAATTCTATGACAAGCTGCAAGAGGTTTGGGGGAATATACCTATAAATGACATGAAACTAGTCATAGGAGACTTCAATGCACAAATCGGAAAGGAAGAATCTAACAAAATGTTGCAGGCAAAGAAACGATACACGACAGGACAAACGGCAATGGCTCAAGACTCTGCAATTTTGGGATAAGTACCGACACTTTCATAATAATTACCAAATTCAGACATAAAAAGGAGCATAAGATGACATGGACAAAACCAGGCTCCAATGAAGGGAATCAGATAGACCACGCACTCATATTAAGAAAATGGCTGAAAACAGTAGAAGATACTCGTTCATTCCGAGGCGCTAATGTGGATTCGGATCATTTCTTAGTTGTGGTGAAAATGAAGATACTAAGGAACGTTCAAAAGGAAACACGCAAAAACAATGGAACATAGATAATTTAAAAGAAGAACATACGGAAGAAAGATACAGACAAGTATTAAAAGAAAGAATAACACAAGATCCAGATGGAAATATAGAGAAAAAATGGGAGAACATAAAAAACAGTATTACGAAAACAGCCGAGGAAATACTAGGACAAAAAAAGCAACAACGATGTAAAGAATGGTACGATGAAGAACGTGAAAACAAAAAGGAACAAAAAGATCAAGCACGAAAACAATGGCTAAATACAGGAGGAGAGACAGAATTGAAAGAATACAAGAAAAAGAAGAAAGAAGCGGACAAATGCTGTCGGAAGAAAAAAGCAGAGTGGATAAAGGAGTTTATGATGGAAATAGAAAGTGACAACCGAGATAATAAAAAACTATATGATTGCATGAGAAAACAAAGTAGAAGAAGCAGAGTAACGACCAGAAGCAGCAAAAGAGAATGGGAAGCATATTACAAGGACGATCTAAAGGAGGATGAGTTTACAGAAGCAAATTTTGAAGTAACAGCAGAAGAGGAAGAGGAATACCTCCCAACATATGCAGAATATGAAGAAATAATAACAAATCTCAAATACAAGAAGGCAGCAGGACCAGATGGAATAATTAACGAACTGATAAAGAAAGGAGGAGAAGAACTAAAAAGAAAGATAAATTAATTACTCATAAACATATGGAAGAAAGAACAAATGCCAGCAGAATGGCGTTTAGGTCTAACAATGCCAATCTTCAAAAAAGGAGACCAAACAAAATGCTATAACTACCGAAGAATAACCCTGCTTAACACAGTATACAAAGTCATGACATCTCTTTTAAAAAAGGAAATAAACAAATACGCAGAACAGAAACTAGGGGATACTAATATGGCTTCAGAAGTGGTAAATCAACTATAGATGCAGTGCATGTAATGACGCAGACGATAGAAAAAAGCTATGAATATGGAATCTATTTGCATATATTGTTTGTAGATTTTAAGCAAGCATTTGATAGTATTAGCAGGCGTAAACTGATAGCAGACATGAGGAAAATGGGTATTCCAAACTAGTTAATTCGACTGACAAAAATGTCAATAAACAACTCGAAAACCAGAGTAATAACTAGTGAAGGCTATAGTGAGGAAATCGATATGGTAGATGGTGTGAGGCAGGGGGATGCATTATCAACGGTATTATTCAATATAGCATTAGATGGAGCGATTAAGGCGATAGAAACAGGCACAACAATAGCCCAGAACATGACACAAATAATAGGGTATGCAGACGATCTGGTACTTATAACAAGGAATGGGAGCAATTTGGATAAAATGCTAGGTGACCTGATTGAAGAATCAAAAAGCAGAGGTCTGGAGATAAACCCAGAAAAAACTAAATATATGTTAGTCAGCAGGGAAACAACTGAGAGTATAAAAGAAATCACAGTACAGAACCACAAATTTAAAAAAGTAGAAAACTTCAAATAATTAGGCGTTACAATAAATGAGAAGAACGACAGAAGTATAGAGGTGGCAGAAAGGGTAAAATCAGGAAACAGAGCATACTGGAAATACAGCAAATTTCTTAAAGATAAACTTCTAACCAAAAACACCAAATTGAAACTGTATAGAGCCGCTATCAGACCAACAATGGCATATGCCGCAGATACAATCTCCTTGACAAATAAAAACGAAGAAACTTTAAGGAAAATATCAAGGAAAATTTTTGGACCAGTCAGAACAGAAGAGGGCGACTTTAAAACTATGATGAACAATGAAATTAGACAAAAAATGGAAGGACAGGATGTTGTAAAGTTCATAAAAGCACAAAGATTAAAATGGTACGGGCATGTGCTCAGAAGGGAGCCGACAACAATAATAAGAAGAATAAGTAATTGGATACCACAAGTTGCAAGGCCAAAAGGAAGACCGAAGACAAGATGGGAAGATCAAGTTAAGGAAGATATATTATATTTTAATATTATTAAATTTCATATTTATTTGCGTAAACGTTATTCTGTGCCATAGATACGTATGGTATACTGTATTGATTTAACCCTATAGTACGAGTATATTCGAGACTCAAGTATACAATTTTCTCATTTTCAACAGGTAATTGAGTACTCGTTTGAGAAATTTCATTTGTATGTAAATACTGGTTTGTACATATTTATACCCAACGAACAATCCAGGTTATAACGTAGGATTTCAATTGGGAGGAATTAAAGGATTTTACTTGGGGGAAATTATTGGATTTTACTTGGGGGGTTAGATAGGATTTTACTAGGGGGGTTTATAGGATTTTACTTGGGGGGAATTATTGGATTTTACTAGGGGCGTTATATAGGATATTAGGGGAAGTTGGGGCAAAGTGGTCACCTTAACAAAGCCTTCCTATAGATATTTATTCAGAAACTGAGAGAGTATTTTGGATGACTGGAGTCTCTTCTTCCATGATTTAGCTGTTGTTTCCCGACATATCCTGTGATTCTAGACCAGAACTATGAATTGATAGAGGAAAAAGTGAGTTAATGCAAAATATCCGCTTTGCCCCATGTATGGGGCAAAGAAGATACGTATATCGGGGCAAAGTGGAAAAAAATTACTAGATAAAAGAAAACACTTTTCGTACACAAGAGTTTATTACAAAAACAAATAACACTTCATTGTTGTGATGAAAACAGCGAAAACGACATTTTAACAATTTTGAGCATTATGTATCAAAGAAAACCTTAAAAGATTGAAGGCTTTTTACTATGAAGCACCACTTATTAGTGAAATGAAAGAAAAATAAACATTTCCTTTATAAAAAAAAGGAACAACTGACATAAACAAAGATATTTCTAATAAAAATTTAAAAAGGTTATTAACAAACTTTAATTTTCCGTGCCTCAAAATTTCTACTTTAACTTTTCCTAAAATTTCGTTAATAACAACTTCGCTAATGTCTTTCACTTCAGGGAAAACAAAAATATCTCTCGATTGTCTATATTGCCGCAAAAAGGAAACAATAATCTTAGGTTCAGAGGTTTTTTAAATGCTAACTATTTGGGCAAGAAACTTTTTTTGTCAATTTGTCAGATGTTAATTCTGTTAATATAAATTCATCATTATTTAGGTTTTTGATGTCAACCTCTTCTATATCGAAATCCTTTGTCTTAGGATAAAATTCTAGATCGCTATCTGAATCACTTGAATTTACCAACTCAACCAGAATTGAACCGTCTGACGACGTATCTTCATCCGTGTTTGTTCTCTTTTGTATCTTTGTTTTCTTGGTTTTTACCAATTTTTTTAACCGCGTCCTTTTTGTCTTTTGATATTTTAATTTCTTTTGCAACTTTTAACTCTTCATAATTAGGGGTTGATGTTAGAACCATGGTTTTCCCCCTTTTTAATTTTCTTTTGGGCGCTCCTACATCACTCACTTTGGGTAAGGGTAATATTATGTCTTGCGGTGAATAATATAGGTTTCCAGAGATTTCTTTTGAAATAGGATCTGCAGCTTGTGATTTTTTTGGTACTGAATGGACTATAGGAGACGGGGATCTAATTCTAGAGGGCCCTGGTTGTGGAGATTGATTTATTTCATTAAATCTATTCTCAGGTAGAACTTATTGCGGAGTGTTTGGACGCTCATCCTCTGGTAGTCTGTCAGTAGTCTCTGCCGGTTTGAATAGTTCCTCTGGAAATACATCCGGATTATATGGATAAATTCCAATGGCTTTCAAGCCATTAATAACATTTTGTGCAGTTGCGGCGCGTTTAAATGCGTTACCAAGCAGTTCTCCGACTTGATATTATGTTATCACTTTCCCAGGATTATTCAGTAACCATTTCTTCGTTTCTTGTTCATAGTACATATTGCGCGGAAACATGAAGGCAACATCTAATGGCTGTAGCCGGTGGGATGTATGTGGAGGTATTACAATTATGTTCACATGATTTGCCCTTGCCTTTTCAACTAACGTTAAATTCTTAGTGTGCGTTGCATGGCCATCAAGAATCAGTAACACTGGGTCAATCTCGGTGGGTTTGGTATATTTCAGGAAGTGATCAAACCAAACATCAGAAAAAATCTCACTCTGCATCCACCCACTCGGGTGATATTCAACGATCGATTCCGGGGGAAGCCCGTGCTCAAGGGCTGGGCATTTTCTTACTCGCGGGAAAATTACTAGTGGAGGAATATAGAATCCAACTGCATTGAAGCAAATTTCTGCAGTAGTTAAGGTGCCTCTTTCCGCGGAACTAACACAACCCACCTGTTTTTTCCTTTACTGGAGAATATTCTGTTCGATTTGACTCGTCTTCGAAGTGTTGTCAAAGGGACTTGGCACTGACTGGCTGCCTTTTTTGCACTAAATATATTATTTCTGACATCCTGTATAGCTGCTATCATACTGTCTTCCGACCAAGATTGTTGCTGAGTTTTACGTATATATTTACGCACCATTATGGAAATTTATTCCGAAAAAAAAATTCAACTTAATTTTTCTATAGGGGCAAAGTGCACTTTGCTCCATAATAGGAAATCCACTTTGCCCCAATACGTATCGAAGCAGTATTTTAAAAGTAATAAAAAATTAGCTTGTTTTGTTTGATTGCTTATATGTACGTCTCAGATATATATAAAATGTCATTCTAACCTTATATGATACCGAACAAACAATTTGTATTTTCAGCTAAACTGCTACTTTACTTACCAATGAATATTACAAGCACGTGGTTCAAAACTTTTCACTTCACGAAAAAATTGCGTGCAGTTTCGACCGTGGTTAAATGCAGACTAAGTTAGCTGTACATACGTAAGGGGAATGATATACGCGAAGACACCTATAGATGTCGTAACCATGTTGGAAATATCATATTAAATCACTTTGCCACGAGGGGCCACTTTGCCCCAACTTCCCCTACCTATATAGGATTTTACTAGAGGAATTTATAGGACTTTAAGGTGCCATTGGGTACTTGAGGGTACAGCCTGCCATAACTCTTTCGTACAAATTGTGGTACTCAGGGACTGAGTTACTACTGGGGAGGGATACATTGGTTTTAAAGGTACGGGATATATATGTTTGCTTGGGATATTTGTAAATATATTTTTTTGTATATCATTCAATCGAGGGGGGAATTTCACTTACCTATGAAAATTGTGGTTAGGATTTATGGGATTTTAGGACATTTGGGGAAATGTCTTGTAATTTTTGTAATTTTATAATACAGTTGTACGTAGAGTGGTGCTATCTTGACTTTTTAAGATTTACTTGACAAAACTAAGTCATTTATTAAACTTAAACTTGGGTAAGTGACATCTGTCTTTTATTTCTCCACCTATTTGGTAGTCTTAGGGTGGGAAAACATGTGTAGGTAGTTGTCAGGAGGCAATATTTCCTGGCGCCCTTTTACATTTTATTTAGTCTTGGAACAACGGACCCCCCCGTCTCCGCAAGAGTTAGAGGCAACGCCTAAAAGCGCAAATATGCACCGAGTTTGAGGTTGAAGAATCCTAGTGTGAATAACGGTAGGTCCTCATAACTAATAAATACGGCAACATATGGTTTTCACTGTTGTATTTTTAAGTTAACAGGGTATAGAAAAATGGAAAAATAAACGGGTATTGATTTTTGAAAAATGAAAGGTCTTAGTTCCAAATGAACGGACCGCCCTGTGTGGTAACAGTAGTACGGATTTTTGAAACTTTTATATTCAACCCAGTTATGGAGTCGTTACCCCGCTTACTACACTGTATGTTCAATTAATTATAAACGCCGAAATGTTGTAGGAACTGCCAGAGTATCAGGAAGAAATTAAAAAAAAAGCTTCATAAAAATAATTTATTGTCATCAAAAAAAAATTTTAAAATCAATTTTTACTTCTCACCGCCACCATTAAATTTCATAACTAATAAAACATATTTATCCAATTGAAATTTGTTGATTGAATTGACGGTTGATAAACTAATTTAAAAGGTGTACCACAATTCTAGTAGAAGATGTGTACATACCAGTGGCCGAAAAAAAGGGCTAAGAAATGCCAATTAGATTAAATTAAGTGTGAAAGAACTGTACACAATATAAGTATAGAAAATGGTCCTTTCATTCAATGTTCTTTTCTAAAAATACGGGACTATTTTCTCTCTTCTAATCTAATTTTGAAAATGCAATGCTCACGTTATGAACTCTTACAGTAAGTACCCTCAAAAAACATCCTCTAAAATAAAATTCTGTTACATGAAATTAAAATTTGTGCCATAAGTTGGTGTGGTAGTCACAAATAATACATCTATTCGTAATTACTACTCCTACAAATGACAATTCTTTGATCTGGAATATTACTTTCGAATGAACTTATTTTCCTTATTTTTCTTATTCCGGCAATTCAATCTATGACAAAAGTGTTCTCAAACGTAAATACAAGCTCCTCCCCGAGGAGCAGTGGCAAATAGAATTGACGAAAAACTTTCCATAACTCCCAGCTCCTTGTAATAGTTTTCTTTCAAGAATTCCATGTATTTGTCAACATTTTCTGGAGATAACAGTGACACCGTACATCCGCCCCAGCCTGCTCCCGTCAATCTCGTACCGAAAGTGTACTTTTTCGATAATTCCACTAACCTAGTAAATACAAAAATGCATCAATCAATTTAATATGTTATTTTTTCCAGTGTACTTGCTAGAAAGTACATACAGGAAAATAGTCTAGTAGCAAAGTAGTTCCTTTGAAACGAATAAACGTGTAATTATCAAATTGTTGGATTTTGCATGGGTTTGTATTTTGTGTTTTTGAGAACCCTCATAATTATGTAGCACTATTTTTTTGGATAGCAATATAGATCCAGTCACATATCACAGGAAAGCACATTCTTCTTAAAATACTACATACATACCACATTAGTAGTGTAATACCCCGTAACATTGTAGTTCTATAAATTTACTTTTATTTTTTAATATTGAAAAATAAATGTTTCAAAAAACGCATAAAGTGTGTGAGTTAATTCGGTCTTGTATTTGATACCTCAAGTGTCTAAATGGCATATTTAAACAATAAAGAAAAAGTTTTAAAAAATCAAGAAACTAATATTATTGTGATAGAAACCGTACATATGAAGAAGTAAGTAGAGTATCCAATTCATGAAACGCTCACAACTCACAACCCTCTAAAACTCGACTGCTTCTATAAGAATGAATAATAGCAACGAAACTGGTAGACTACATGATGATTCAACCTATGCCAAACCAAAAACTCTAACTAACAAAAATGAAACCTTAGATGTCCTAAAACCCTGAGTCGATCCGGTGAAACCATGAACAAATTAAGGACAAAGTGAAATTTTTCATATAAGTTTGTTTCCGGGACATAAAATTCCACCAAATCCCACCAGCAACTCGCCGTGCATATCACCCCTAAACAACACCCGGAAGGGGAAAAATCGGACTTTTTTTCAATTTTCTGACAATATCTTAAAACAAATCTATTTACGAAAAAATAAGAAGACAGAGAAATTAAAGTACAGAAAATTTCCTATATCACGTTGAGTAGATGTATTTTTATTAACGGGTTATTTTGTGAAAATACTCTCTAACCATTTATTATCTGTATTTTACAATGCATAAGCCTGAAAATCTATATAGATGTTTTTGTATGTATGATATCAATTTCACATTATTTTATTTTATTTATGTTATATATGCGTATAATTAATTCGGCTGCTCTCTCCCTACAAAGCCGGGGCATGAAAAAAAACTCTTTTTCTCTTCAGGTTGAGACCGCCACTTTGATAATAATAATATCTATGGTGTATATGTATTGAAGATAATTGAAATTAGCTGATACCTTCTCGTATGTGTATAATAAATGAAAGATTTGAAATAATAATTGTATGTTTTAATTAAATTTAATAAATTATTTATTCCCGTTAATTTTAAAAGAAATTAAGTTGCATTACGCATCTGGCATCTACAACATGCGGGATAGAATTATAAATATAAACTTGAGTCATCTACAGCTGCGCAGATGGATATTTTATTGCAATCCGAACATCAGCTGACCAGTGAATTTTTCTCGATATGCATGAACGAAATACGTATAAACAAGATATTTAAATATATTTTAAAAAAATATGGACATGATGAGATAGGATAAAATTACATATATGGATGTATACATGATTATTTGAGAGTTAATTCTTAATTACTTATATTATGAAGGATCTGGATAATATTTAAAACAGGTAAGTAGAAGTTCCTTATTAGTAGAATAATTATAATCAATGCTTGTTTAATTTGAATTTTGTCTTTTAAATTATTATAGGCCTTTATATTTATTTATTTTATTTAAGAAAAATGATCATTATATATATATATATATATATATATATAGTTTTATAGTTTTGCTTTGGGACCCAAGGAAATAATTTCACTGACCTTACTCGTTGAAAAGTTCAAAACTCAACATGTCTGCTACTTCGGGTCCCCTAGGTACAGCTATGGTCCACAATTATTTGTCTTTTCTTCCTGAAGACTTCCTTCTGGAGTGGGAAACTCGTTCAAACGTTGTATTGTATTTTTTGTTACCAATGTAGATAATAATTTTAACTTAATTTCTAAATTTATTTAACAATTTTCGTTAATATTTCGAGAGCTCACCAACGTACAGTTCTCGCTATCAATTCTCACACGACGATCTTGTTTTGTTTTTTCAACAAACTTTCTTTACCGAATATTGATAGGTTCCATGTTACTATGTTACATTTAATAAAGATCGATTGTCATGTAATTTAATGTTCGAAATAGCATAATTGTTAATATTAATGTCTTATAACTTCTCTTTTAACACTTCAAACTGTTCACTTCTTTACAAAATTTTTAAAATTCGTCCCTTTGAATTGTATTAATACCTTTTTTCTTAATTTAAAGTTTTTAAAAGGTATAATTATAATCTCTATTTACAATAATTGTACAACCTAATTAATTAAATACCATATATATAATTGTTTCATTTTTATTTAAATTTCTCATCATATAATTGCTAAACATAAACTCTTAATAGTTTAAAATTTTGTTATTTGTATTTTCATCGGTTTTAACTAAAAACGGTATTGCCAATGGTTTAATTTTGTGATCTCATATCCTCTCGTGCGAAATTCATCTAATATGAATATGTCATTATACAATGCGGCGTTTCCGTTTTATAAATGAATCAATATCTTCTTATATAGGTTATGAAATATTACTTAATCTGTAGTATTCAAAATAATAATGATCAATAACTAATCATAGTATTAATATTGGTTTCTTTTCAGGTATTAAGTATACATTAAACTTACTCATGTACATTCTATGTCGCTATGCTGATTGCGGTTATATGGTATAATGAATTTGGGTATGTTACTTCTAAAGATAGGATTTTAATTAACTCCAATTATTGTTTCAAACCGTATTATGATTCATATGGTAATTTAATCTTATATTTTATAATAGTTCACAAGAATACAGCTAATTTCTCATATTCTTCCGTTTAATATATATATATATATATATATATATATATATATATATATATATATATATATATAAAGAAGATGTAGGAATATCGCGTGATATGTTAACAACAACAACAAAGATATTCATGGGTAATTCACGCAAAATAAAGGGCTACTGAAATAGAGGCTATATGCGCCTCCGTGTCGATGTTGGTTGATGTCCTGAAAACTCGGGATCTTCCAATTGAAGACACAAATGAGCGTTTGGTTTCCCTGCTGAAATCCATTATTTTGTGTTTTCCAATGTTTCGATTAACGTCTTTGCTCCCAAATTTCACATCCTTATTTGGTTATGCCGTGCTGATGAGGCAAAATGAGCCAGAAACATGCATGTCCGCGGTTACCACTCTATTTCAGTAGCCCTTTATTTTGCGTGAATTACCCATGAATATCTTTGTTGTTATATATATATATATATATATATATATATATTATAACATGATTGAGACTGTATAATTTTAATTTGTAGATGTTTATTATTTAGAATTTTTGTTTAGTTTGGCTAGCTCAGTTGGTTATTATTGTTTTGTTTAGTAATTTATTTTAATTTGATTATTCGGGAGCATGAAACCCTTTTTACTCTTTGAGTTCTGGCTTTTTATAATGTTGTATTTGTTTAAATAAAAAGAAAACACTTTATTTTTAAATAGATTTAATTTTAAATTCAATATTTTATATTTGATAATAATAATTTGAGACGCCTATGGTTATATTATACCTACTTATTTAATTTGATAATTTCTTCAGTGCGCGTGCGTGAAAAACTAGTCATGCGCTTTAGCATAAAACGAACAATTCTTACACGAAAGAAGCATCGATACATATTATACAAACATAGTTTGTTGACGAGGCAGACAAGTGAATGGTTCAAACACATAAAAGAATTTATATAGAAATCATAGTTATATATGATACAAATTGCTGTGGAAAGAAAATAGTTATATACATAGATAGAAATATAGGAATTATATACAGATGGACATAGTTATTACATTAATAAAATTTCAAGCACCATATTTATGCGATTACAACATGGCGTAAGTACATATTTTCATTTATTTAAATTCGGCCTTTTTATTAATATTAACGATTTATGCAATTAATTAACTATATAAAGTCTGTTTTCTTTCTTTTTCAGATCGATCATATTCGCAAATGTTTATCAACTTATGAAATTAGGCACTTATTTGAGTATTTTGAGTTTTTACTCTGATTATTGGCCAATAATATTTTAAACACACTGACCTGTTGTTCTTGAATTTGGATGAATGTCTCTGGACCCCAGGAATACTCCTCTGAAGCTCCAAAAACCAAAAATGATGAGAAATTTCGAAGATTCTTGCCGAAAAACTTGATATAATTAACTGTGAGTATTAATAAGATTGTTTTGTATAGTACTTTATAGTTTTAATTGTGTTAAACTGGGAATTTCTTGAAATTTCTGGAACATTATCACACACACACTCCTCGCTTCTTGACACCAGCTTCCCCATTCCTCAAGCGTCCCCTCGATTCTCCACTTTTTTCAACAAAACAGTCTTTTGTTTTTCTTTAGGACACTATTTCAAAGTTTACTTGTTGATTCACAATTTGTTCTGTCATATTTTATAACCAATAAAATATTGTCCTTTGCAATCAAATTAATTGAAACTTCTTTCACTTATTAAAAAAATTTCATACATACACTCTTTTACATTATTAGTTCATTTATAGAGTTCCTATGAGTTTTTTTTATCATACAAATAAATTAAAGTTGGTTATACATAGATACATTTAAATGGTACAACATCCAATATTGTTATTGACAGTCTATCACTGTTACACTCATATTATTTATAAATATAAATTCTTTTATGTTATTTGTCTATACTCTTTGCATTAAATTATTTATAATAAACTTTAACAAATTATTATTTATTGATTCAACGTTTATTTTATTTACCATATATCATTTGTATATATGTCATTATTTGTTTATCTATGAAAATCTATTGAATTATATTCTATTCAATATTTGTATCTGTTTTTATTCTTAAATCAATGATTATAATGAATTAACTATAATAATATTTGTTTTCATTTCAGATGAACAGCTGATTATGTTATGGAAAATGATCTTCGTCTTAGGCAACTTTATTTACATCATTACATTGGTTAGGCATTCTCTATATTTTAGGTTATTATTGAGGTAATTTCTTTTTCTATTATATTGTTATAGACAATTATTTAATATATCTTTACTTGATATGTTGTTTAAATTAATAAAAGTGTTTCCTTTTTACTTGTTTTCTTAAATTATATTATTTTCATATATTTTCATACTAGCAACATATTTTTATAGAACTAATTCTCTTACTATCTATGATATCTGGTTCAATTCCCCTCAAATTTAAATTTAAATGATATTCATACCCTGGATATTTATTTAAATTTCAATTTTCTTATTATAAATGATTGATTTTATTTTATTCAAAAAAAAATTTAACAATTTTATGGCATAATCTTAATTTTTTTAACTTTGTTTCTCAAATATTTGTTCAAATATTTCCTACTACAAAACCTATTTCTTTCAATAGCTGTCTCCTAATTCTTTCCTTAAAATACACTTGATTAAGATCAATGTCAATTTATATTTTTAATATTACTTCATATAATACTTCTCTATTATCATTTCTTACTAACATCCACTTATATATCAACTTATTTCTTTTTAATTACATTATACTTCTATATACTCCTCATATCATATTTCTTTTCAATATTCATAATTCAATATAATTAATTATTTCTTAAATTCATATATATCAATATCAATTTCCTTATTCCTTCCTGTATTTTCAAGTAATCTATAAGATTCTAATTGACATTAAACATTACCTCCTATATTTTTAATCCATATCATTCATTATTATCCTTTCCTATCCTTTATTACTTGCATCTTATTTCCTTATTTAAAAAAATGTGAACTTCTATTTGATACTTGAGTTATTCTTATTTTATCCCCTCTATCCTATATTTTCATATTTTCCTTCTATTTAAAGCCAGTATTTCTTATAAATTGTTTTCTTTATTTGTTATATATTGATTTGCCATATTCACACATTTTTTAAAACGGTTTTCATTATAAGTTTTACCTAATACATTTTTTTTATATTACGTTATATGATATTTATTCATTCATTTGTGTTTTTTAGGTTCTGAAGAAACAAACATGATGAATTTAATTGGATCATCTGCTGCCAAATGGAAAACAAAATTCTATCTACTATCTAATTATCTTCGTACATTACCTGATATTAAATTTTAAATCTATCCTTATGACTATTATTTCCTTTTTTCGATTATTATTCGTAACATAATATCATATATAAATAATTTATATACATGACTTATAATTGGATTACTCATTATTGCTAAATTCCATGTACATTATTTATTTCGACTTTATTTCTGTATCCTTTCCCTTTTTCATTGAATTGCATTTTCGTCTCCATATTTCATTCCTATTCTCTTGTTCTATTATTTAATTTGCTTTTCTCTTTCTAACCTTTTTCTTGCTTTCTTCTCTTGTTGTTTGATGCTTGATAAATTTCTGAAGCGTCTGTCTATTCTCTACTGTATCCTTTTTAACTCTGTTGTCCCATATCTCATAAACTTCTTCCCATGAATCCATTAAAATCTGCGTTTCCAATTCTTCCATATTATCCATTTTACTATGTATTATTTTGAAGAAAGCTTTTGTATGAATCATAGTCATCATGTTGTCCCATTTTATTCCTGTTACTACATTATTATAAAAATTTCCTGAACATCCTATACCTCCTTCATTTCTTCTTATACTATCTTCTATTTCTTCTACTGTGTCTGTTAATCTTCGATTCATCTCTTGTATTTCCTTGTTAATTTGTCTACCTAAGATTTGACTCCTTTTTTCATATATTCCTGTCGGTTTTGTTACTCTGCCATCTAAATTTATAATTTCTTTATTCACTTTTTCGTGAGAATGTTGATTTACCTGTTTACTTACTTGTCCTTGTAATTTTATGTATCCTACTTCTCCAGTTTCCTTCTTAATTTCTTTAAGTTTGCTTTTAATTATTTTAATAAACACCTTCGGATGAATGGTATTTATATTCCCATCAAACTTCACTCCGATATCCATGTTTCCCGTATAGATTACTCCACCTCCATTTCTCCTCACATTAAATTCAATTTCTTCCATGCTTTCCTGTAATTTTCTGTTCATTTCTTCCAGTTCTTTATGAAATATTTGTCCAATGTGCTCGTTCATCTCCTCACATGTTCCTGTTTGTTTTTGAAACTTAACATCTAATTCCTTAAATTTATGTTCTGCGTTTTGCTGATAATTTTGCATAATTTCTTCGATTGTTTGTTCCCTGAATTTAATATACTCCATTTCTTTCGTTATATCTTCTGTTTGTTTTATAACTTCCGCTTGGATCGTTCCCGGTAATTTTTCTTCTATACCTCTCTCTATTTCTTGAATTTGTTCTACTACTTGATTTTCTATCTGCTCTCTAATTTTCATACCGTTTTCTTGAATTTCAATCCGTATATGTTTGTTTTGCTCCACCATATCTTCTTTCACCTTATTTATCTGCTGTCTACATTCTTCTTTTTCTTCCCTTAGTTTCCTGAATTCCTGGATGCTTTCAGTTTTCACCTCTTCTATCTTCTTTTCCAATCTATTCATGTTTCCATTCAAATCTTCCCTAATATTCTCCTCCATTTTGTTCATATCTCCCCTCATATTGTTCATATCTCCCCTCATATTTTCCATGTTTCCACTTACTGTGTTGATATCTCCTTTCAACTCTTTCTTCATATTGTTCATATCTCCCTTCATTGTCTTTATGTTTTCATTTATACTCATCAATATTTGCTGCATCCATTGTTCGTTGGCATTAGTTCCTCCTTGTGGTTCCCTTCTCTCTTGTTGTTCTACAGTTTCCCCATCTCCTGTCATACCTTCTTCATGTGCATCGCCTTCCGCTTGTTGTCCCTGTTCCAGATATACCGCTTGGTAATCTCCCATACCATGACTTCTTTCTTCCCTTTCCTCTTCCGAACCACTGTCTGCTCCTACCTGCCTTCCATCTCTCAATATCATTCGTTTTGCCATTTTAACTAAGTATTAAATTTTACAAATATAACCAAAATTTTTACAACGCCCCACGTTGGGCGCCAATTATAACATGATTGAGACTGTATAATTTTAATTTGTAGATGTTTATTATTTAGAATTTTTGTTTAGTTTGGCTAGCTCAGTTGGTTATTATTGTTTTGTTTAGTAATTTATTTGAATTTGATTATTCGGGAGCATGAAACCCTTTTTACTCTTTGAGTCCTGGCTTTTTATAAGGTTGTATTTGTTTAAATAAAAAGAAAACACTTTATTTTTAAATAGATTTAATTTTAAATTCAATATTTTATATTTGATAATAATAATTTGAGACGCCTATGGTTATATTATACCTACTTATTTAATTTGATAATTTCTTCAGTGCGCATGCGTGAAAAAACTAGTCATGCGCTTTAGCATAAAACGAACAATTCTTACACGAAAGAAGCATCGATACATATTATACAAACATAGTTTGTTGACGATGCAGACAAGTGAATGGTTCAAACACATAAAAGAATTTATATAGAAATCATAGTTATATATGATACAAATTGCTGTGAAAAGAAAATAGTTATATACATAGATAGAAATATAGGAATTATATACAGATGGACAAAGTTATTACATTAATAAAATTTCGAGCACCATATTTATGCGATTACAACATGGCGTAAGTACATATTTTAATTTATTTAAATTCGGCCTTTTTATTAATATTAACGATTTATGCAATTAATTAACTATATAAAGTCTGTTTTCTTTCTTTTTCAGATCGATCATATTCGCAAATGTTTATCAACTTATGAAATTAAGCACTTATTTGAGTATTTTGAGTTTTTACTCTGATTATTGGCCAATAATATTTTAAACACACTGACCTGTTGTTCTTGAATTTGGATGAATGTCTCTGGACCCCAGGAATACTCCTCTGAAGCTCCAAAAACCAGAAATGATGAGAAATTTCGAAGATTCTTGCCGAAAAACTTGATATAATTAACTGTGAGTATTAATAAGATTGTTTTTTATAGTACTTTATAGTTTTAATTGTGTTAAACTGGGAATTTCTTGAAATTTCTGGAACATTATCACACACACTCCTCGCTTCTTGACACCAGCTTCCCCATTCCTCAAGCGTCCCCTCGATTCTCCACTTTTTCCAACAAAACAGTCTTTTGTTTTTCTTTAGGTCACTATTTCAAAGTTTACTTGTTGATTCACAATTTGTTCTGTCATATTTTATAACCAATAAAATATTGTCCTTTGCAATCAAATTAATTGAAACTTCTTTCACTTATTAAAAAAATTTCATACATACACTCTTTTACATTATTAGTTCATTTATAGAGTTCCTATGAGTTTTTTTTTATCATACAAATAAATTAAAGTTGGTTATACATAGATACATTTAAATGATACAACATCCAATATTGTTATTGACAGTCTATCACTGTTACACTCATATTATTTATAAATATAAATTCTTTTATGTTATTTGTCTATACTCTTTGCATTAAATTATTTATAATAAACTTTAACAAATTATTATTTATTGATTCAACGTTTATTTTATTTACCATATATCATTTGTATATATGTCATTATTTGTTTATCTATGAAAATCTATTGAATTATATTCTATTCAATATTTGTATCTGTTTTTATTCTTAAATTAATGATTATAATGAATTAACTATAATAATATTTGTTTTCATTTCAGATGAACAGCTGATTATGTTATGAAAAATGATCTTCGTCTTAGGCAACTTTATTTACATCATTACATTGGTTAGGCAATCTCTATATTTTATGTTATTATTGAGGTAATTTCTTTTTCTATTATATTGTTATAGACAATTATTTAATATATCTTTACTTGATATGTTGTTTAAATTAATAAAAGTGTTTCCTTTTTACTTGTTTTCTTAAATTATATTATTTTCATATATTTTCATACTAGCAACATATTTTTATAGAACTAATTCTCTTACTATCTATGATATCTGGTTCAATATATATATATATATATATATATATATATATATATATATATATATATATATATATAGTAGTCTTTTGCTGACTAGTTAGAAACAAAATCGAAAAACCAATTTATTTGGGAGAAGCAGCAAAACGAACGTGTACTCTTATTATATTATTAACATTATATTTCCAATATTTCGACAATGAATATTGTCATCATCAGGGAGCTACAATATAATTAAATACTTAAAAGTTTTGAAAAAATTAAAAAACCTAACCTTACTTACAATGTTAGCGAGGTTGTACGTATTGATGGAAAATATCCAAAACTTCAAGCACATTCATCAACCATAACAGCACAAAATGATGGAAATGGATACCACAAACATATAATTAAAATCATTTAAAATCTCGAAAATGTAAATGCCGAAAAATTGAAGGTCGAGCATGTGCTTCTTAGCAACATTACACATTAATGAAAAGGAAGTTAAATAAACTGTCATGTCAAAAGTTCGATCATGACTACCAACTAAAAAGTTGTGAGAAACGTTTGTATTTCTACCACTCCAACAAATAAACATATTATTTGCTCATTATATAGGGTGAGCAAAAAAATAATTTTTTACTATTATTTTAATTATTTAAGTTGAAAAAGGAAGGAAATTATTGTAATTATTTTAACATCAATATTATTATTATTCAAAAATTAACATTAATCATATAAAGACAAACAACAGATTATGAGGCTGATGACTAACAACCTCACTAGTCCATAAAAAGCTAATCAGTTGTTCAATAACAGTCTTAATTCAGAAAAATATCAAACGAATGTGATCTAAACAGAATCAAATGAACATTCCTGTACAGCTGTGTAATTCTTATCTATCATCAGCAAATATGAATAGATTTCACTGATATATATATATATATATATATATATATATATATATATATATATATATATATTACTAGTTTTTTCAGTTGTGTTTGTACCTTCACAGTGAACGTATCGATAGTTCAAGCGATCAGGTATTAACAGTGCCTAACAAAAACTTTGACTTCTTTCTAAAGATAAGTAACTAGTTTTATTTTTGTTTAAGTATAAAATCGAATTTAATATTTAATTGAATTCACCAACTTATGGATTTAAATTCGGGCGGCGGATCGCCGCCCCTATTAATTGATAAAGGGTCTTCGATAAAAGATTTTCAAAATATTAATTTCGAGAATAAATATCAGCCTTCGGATGTTGGTCCTTATTTAGTTTATATAGAACATAAAGAAAAAAATGTAGGTCGTTTATTTCCCATTAAAATCGGTCACTTTTTAAGAAACATTACAGAATTCAGGCAAAATATATCAGATATAAAACCAGTAGGGGTAAACAGGGTAAAGGTAATTTTTAAAAATTTCAATATTGCTAACTTGTTGGTAAATCATGAAGTTTTATTAAAAAATAATTACATAGCTTATATTCCACTATTCTTCACGCATAAAAAAGGTATAGTACGTATGGTAGATACTTATTTTAATGCCGAATACCTAAAAGACGCAATTGAATCTGGAATTAAAGTAGTTGATGTTAAGCGATTAAAGCGTAAAATTGTAGACAGTGAAACCAAAGAAACAAAAGAAGTAGATAGACAAATGATCGTGGTTACTTTCTTAGGAAATACGATTCCCCAATCTGTTAAAATAAATATGGTAAACTTTCAGGTAGAACCATACATATATCCGGTGGTTCAGTGCTATAATTGTTTACGTTTCGGACATACTAAACATCAATGTAAAGGTAAACAGAAATGCCAAAACTGCTCTGAAGAAAATTGTAACTCAGTTTCCTGTGAAGAAAATAGAACACATTGTGTACATTGCGACAGTAATGAACATAAATCCACATCCAAAAAATGCCCTGTTTACAATACACAATTGAGTATTAAAAAAGTAATGGCCTCTATGAATGCATCTTTCAAAGAAGCCGAAACTATTGTGAAAAATCCTGCTTACGGAAAAATCACAACTAATAATCGATTTTCATTATTATCAAATCCACAAAATTTCCCTGAGCTAACACATACAGCTTCAACTTCTTCTTACAGCTCAATCTTGAGTAAACCTAAGCCCTCCGTACATTTACCTAAACTTAATACGAGTACATCTGCGTCAAAAAAACGCAGAAAGTCCTCACCTCCAACTTCTCCTCCAGTAAATCATGAGAACAAAAAAACTAACAAACATTCTTCCATACTCCCAAATCCTTATAGGGAAGAGTTCAAATTTTATAAAGAGCAACTAGCATTTCAGGTAGAAAACATTATTAAAGATATAATTCTCAAAAAAAGTAACATTAATGAGATCAATGTTAAACAAGCAATTAACAATATCCTGGATAAATATGAATTAAAAGAAAAAAGTAGTATTAATAGACAAAATGACGAAGACTCAGATACTTTCTAATAAGCACATCAGAAATAATATCACAATTGTACAGTGGAACTGTAGATCTATTATTGCAAATCAAGCGAGTCTTGTAAAATATATTAAAGACACACATGTGGACATTTTAGTTATATCAGAGCACTGGCAAAAACCAAACAATAAATTTCGTATAAAAGGATATAATCTAGTAAGTAAATGTAGAAGAGATGGTTATGGCGGGGTATGCATTTTTGTGATTCAGGGTCTTAACTATAAAGAGGTTTTGCTAAATACTGGAATCAAGGACTTAGAAGTATGCGCCGTATCGCTTGACTCTTTGAATTTGACTATAGCATCAATATATAGACCTCCAAACGTAATGGTAAGTCGAGTCAACTGGATTAATTTTTTCAAACAATTTGATTTATCTGCTACAATTTTTTGCGGTGATTTTAATGCACATCACGATATGTGGGGACCAACTCCTGATGATCGACACGGAAAAATACTGGTAGAAGCTATGGATGACCTAGAACTTATAGCTCTCAACGACGGCTCCCCTACGAGAGTTAACCCAAGTGGCAATCACTCAGCAGTCGATTTATCTCTCACCTCCAACACTCTCGCTGCAAAGTCTTCCTGGACTATCTTAGATGACACATTGGGATCTGATCATTACCCTTTAATAATTGAGATTCAGATTAATTCTACAAACCTTGCATTAAATCCTTCCTCGAAATGGAATGATTCCCACGCAGATTGGAATACATTTCAAAACGTTTTGCAAACCGAAATGGTAAAAAATGATTTTGATGAAAATTCAACTGGCCCGGATAAAGTGAAGAGACTTTTTGAAATGATTTCAAGCGCGGCGTGTCAATCCATGCCGGTCAAGAAGCCTTTTATAGCGATTACCCCTAGGCCTATATGGTGGGACGAGGAATGTACAATGATATTTAAAAAACGAAAAGAAGCTCTAAAAAAATATAGAACTCTAGCAAGTTTTGAAAACTTTTTGAACTACCAAAATGCTGCCGCTAAAGCTAAACGTATATTTAAAGTTAAACAACGGAACAGCTGGATGACATTTTTAAACAAACTTAATAAAAATACCCCACTAACTGATATATGGAGATATATTAGATCTATGAACGGCAACTGCAATCAAAATCGTAAAAAGCCTATTCCTAAAGAGCTAATTGAAAAAATTTTAAACAACCTAGCACCTCCTTCTGCACCCAATCTCTTAAGTTGCAGATCTTTTGGTTTCCAACCCACGGATTATACATTAAAAGCATTTACAATAGATGAACTAGAATTTGCTACAAAAGATAGTCGTAATACAGCCCCAGGGCTAGATGGTTTTACCTATAAAATTATTCAAAAGCTACCCTTATCTGTGAAGATTTTCCTTCTTCAAATTTTTAACGATTGGTGGGTGAAACAAGAATATAGCGACGATTTAAAAAATATTATAATTTGTCTCTTTTTAAAACCAAATAAAGATGCAGAGTCTCCTTCATCATATCGACCTATTTCCCTATTATCTTGTATAACAAAAACGTTTGAAAGACTAATCAAATTTCGACTTGAGTATTTTCTTGAAAGTAATTCTATTCTTCCTAGGACGCAGTTCGGTTTCCGAAGGGGACTGGGCACAGTGGATGCTGTAGGTGCATTAGTTGCAGATATTCAAATATGTTTTTCGAACAATCAGTACACATTATGTTTATTTATCGATTTGACAGGTGCATATGATGTAGTAGATTTAAATATTTTATTTGAAAAAATGGTAGATGCTGGTATTGGGAAAAAGGTTTGTGCTAATGTAATTAATTTATTCACAAATAGAAACATTTTTATCCGCGACCATAATAACGTGTTACATGGTCCACGCACAGTCTTCAACGGTTTACCACAGGGATCCATATTAAGTCCCTTGCTTTTTAACATCTATACTGCAGAGCTGCATAGGTTAGGCGGTGAAACAATTAACCGAATTCAATACGCTGATGATTTATGTTTTTATGTTACTCGTAATTCATATGGAGAATGTGTTAAGGACTTACGAGCATTCCTTCAAGTACTCAAACCATGGCTGGTAAATATGGGCTTTAGTGTTTCTTCGGAGAAGTCTGCTCTGGTATGTTTCACTCGCCATCGAGTGGAAACGTCCAGGGCTCTCTCTCTAGATGAGTTCACATTCCCATTTGTCGACGAATACAAATATCTGGGTATTGTCCTGGACAAAAAATTATTATGGACTAGCCATATCAAGTACACTAAACAAAAATGTGAAAAAGGTATGAATCTTCTCAGAGTAGTTTCCAAACAAAAATGGGGAGCTGACTCAAACATCTCCTTCATTTTTTATAAGTCTTATATCCGTTCAATATTGGATTACGGGTGTACATTTTATGGTTCCTCATCAAAAACCAATTTAATAGCTGTTGACCGAATTCAATACAAATCATTAAAAATATGCCTAGGAGTTATGATGTCATCACCTAATCAAGCTGTCTTAGCAGAAATGCAAGAGCCCCCGTTGCATATTAGAAGGCAATACCTAGCCGAAAAGCTTCTTATTAAATACCGAACATTTAACACGTACATGGTTCAAAAGATTTCAGCAATAAACACTAACAATCTGACTATGCCATACTGGAGAATAAAAACCAGTCCTCCATTAGCTGAGGCTTTTCTTAATACCAACAGCAAAGAAAATCATATCTTAAAGCAAGATACTTTCCCTATTTTTCAATGCAATTATGAATCTTTAGTGACTGCTCCTAACATCATATACCCCTCTTTTTACGAATTTTCTAGTATCAACCAAGTAATTTTGAAAACTGAACTTAACAATATAGGCGACAATGTTACCACAATATACACTGATGGATCGAAATGTGATGAAGGAACTGGGGCAGCATTTCTTGTTTCAAATACTAATTACGTGGAAAGATTTAGAATTCCCAATTATTGTTCTGTTTTTTCTGCAGAAGCCTTCGCCATATCAAAAGCGTTAACTTGGTGTGCTTTAAATCCGATTCAAAGAGCTGTTATTATGTGTGATTCCAAGTCAGTATTACAGGCTATAGAAAGTTCTCCATTCAAGTGTTACAGACAAAATATAATTTTAGAAATTAAAAAATTAACAAGCGAATTAAAAACCCTGAACAAAAGTATAGTATTCATGTGGGTAAAAGGGCACTGCGGTTTAAAAGGAAATGAGTACGTGGACTTGGAAGCCAAGAGAGCCTGCAAAATGACTTCTTATACCAATCTTTATGTCATCTCAGACCTTTTAAATTATTATAAGAAACATATTAGAACTAATTGGGAGCGGTCTTACGCCGACTTCGCTAAAACATCTAATAGCCAATATTTCCTTTTGCATCCTACTTTACCAACTAAGATCCCTCATATTTTTAATTTTGATTATAGAAAACAATATACCTCCATCATATCACGTTTAAGAATAAATCACGGTCGTTTCCCAGCTCATCTTTTTAAAATAGGTATTGTCAATTCTCCAGCTTGCTCCTGTAACAAGGCATCAGTAGGAGATCTGAACCATATTTTCTTTGAATGCACTGAAAATGAAAAGGCAACTACTGAACTTTACAATTTTCTTATCAATTTCAACGTTCCTCTTCCCACAAATATAACCGCTCTTTTGGCAAATACTGAGAAGTCTGTACTTGATTCCATAGTGGATTTCATAAATAATTCTAAATTGTCTATTTAGATATATGCTTAGATTTATGCCCAGTAATCAGCAATTTTATATCCTTACTCCTTTACAGTCCTTTTAATTTTTCAACCTTTACTCACTTTTAACTTTCTGTGGCTAATAGACTATGTCTGAGGCCATTCTCCCCCCACACACACACACACATTACTAGTTTTTTTAAGGTTCTTTGACCATACGTATATTTTTTTATATGAAACTTTCTTGGATTTCAGTCAAATAAAAGCATTATTGAATGATTAAGATCGACAGAATTTTAGTAAATGACATTTTCATCATTCAATAATGTTTTTATTTGACTGAAATCCAAGAAAGTTTCATATAAAATATATATATATATATATACATATAAAATATACATTGAAATAGTTTGATTAATATTGTAAATGTTCTTATGATTTAATTGTTGAATATTCGGGTAGGGTTCCAAAAATTCTCCAATTTATATAGTTTAATAATATTTGAACCTTTTTTTATGGAAATCCATTGATAAAGAAAATTAAATTTCTTATTTGAAATCTCATTTATCCCCCTACATTTCATATTCATATTTATTCTTGGTATTCACACTTCATATTATATTTTAAGTATAGTACCGCATCTTTATTTATCGTGTTTTTACTAATATTTTCCATATCATTTTACATGATAATTTTCTTTTGAAATTTCATATTATATTTAATAATCCTTCTTATAAATATTTTATTTTAATTTTATTGAAAATGCATTCCGTTATTAGGCAATAATGTCGTCAGCTATAATAAGTAAACCATTTGTATTTTATATTCATCATTCTTTTTCTAAACTTATTTTTCTTCTCTTCCCTCATTGCTCTATTCTTCCTTCGTTTTATAAACTTCTTTTCCTCCATCTCCCTTATTGTTCTATTCTCCAATTCTCTGCTTACATTTTTCTTTAATTGTCTTATTCTAAGTTCTGTTATGTTTCCCATTTCCTGGACAATTTGTGCTTATGCAATACCACTTGCTAATTCCCATATTTGCTTTATATTTTCCGTTACGCCGTCTTTTATATCCATCAATTCTTTTAAATTGTTTCCTTTTTGTTGTTTTCTTTTATCTATCTTCTTCACTGGCGTCGAGCGTTAGTTAAAGTTGTATAAAGAACATTTATTATATTATATTTTTGACAACTTATGGCATATTTCACATCCTCCAATAATCCCAGCCAGTTTTATGCAAATAGGATAACGTTAGCATCTCTTTCTAATACTTGTATCTTTTTTTTCCTACAACTGTACACATTTAAAATGTAAACAATTTCTGATAATGTGAGGTTAGAATTCTTCAGTTCTAGAATCAACTTATGTCATCAGCTTTTAAAGTTGGAACCCGTCTACCGAGTCCCTCGCTAACGCATGCGCAAACAAAACATCCGAGTCAGTTCGTAACAGTTACAGAACGGTTCTTAATCGCATTGCAGAAACGAACCTTATTACACGCTTATTAGTTTCAAAGAAAATATCTTCATACGCTGGTAAATTTTGATATTAAATAACAAAAACGATAATATTCTTTTGATTAAATTATATACTCTATATTGTGTAATAGTAGAGATAAATTTCATTTCAATTTTTCCTTTAATCAAATTTTTCATTGACATGAATTAGCATGCATCCCATATTCAACGCGGTTTTAAAATGTTTCTATGTAAAAAAACAACTATGAGTAATTACCGCTCAAATAAATCTGACATCCTAATGCTGAGGATGAAAAAAATTGATTACAGAACTGACCTGTCCAGTTGAGGATGGCTAC
This sequence comes from Galeruca laticollis, assembly GCA_963921935.1. Classification (NCBI taxonomy): domain Eukaryota; kingdom Metazoa; phylum Arthropoda; class Insecta; order Coleoptera; family Chrysomelidae; genus Galeruca; species Galeruca laticollis. Next base: position 102,846,311 of record OY998175.1, read on the forward strand.
ATTCGTATAGTTCCTTGAGACTTTCATGACTTTCTGACATGAGTCGTCCCAACGTCGGTAAAACTTGATCGTCGAATCCGTCGCCTTCAGCGTCTCCACTAGATCGCGAACACACTTCTATGAATAATTTCACTCGAAGAGCCTCTGAAAAAAGACTACTTATAGAGTTCGTATATTATTAACGTGAGGTCGATTATTTGATTTATGGTTTATGACGTTCTAAAAATTTATTACATTAGTTTCATATTTCTAAATCACTACGTCAAAGTCAAAGTTCACGACAGTCTTAAGCCGCTCTGTCTATATGAGAACTCGAGCAATTCCTTTCTTTTTCTAGTGTAAGCAGTTAACAAATAGTATTCTAAAAACTTACCTTTAAACACATGCAACGCCCTTTGTCGCAATTTGAAAGTTTTGATGTGTTTCGTGTTCGGAGTTAGAGATGTCGCTTCGAGCGCTTGAAAAGACGTTTCCAGTTCGGTCACGATCTCGTCTATAGTATAAAGCTGTTCATGTAAAGTCGATTCAACGAGAGAGATCATTTGGGGGAGATCTAGAGATAAAGCGTGTTGAATCTCTGATAGACGCTTTATTTTCGTCCAATCAACGCCACTTTTTTTTGCTATTATCTGAAAATAATTTGAATGTAAATTATCATGTTCTTACATTTTTTATATACAATGAAATAGACAAGTACAAGAACATATGAGCTGTTATGAAAAACAGATCTGAATAGCTATTGAATTCTATAACCGTTATATTTCAGCTACTAGTAAATATCTATTGTCAAATTTGAAAATAAACCAATGTCACGGCTTTTGCGGACAATGATCTGGTATAGTATAACCGTTTTCAATTACAGTTGTTTTTATAAGAAGCAATCAAAAACTCGCTTCGATAACTTGAGCGTATAAGCAAAGTATCGAAACGAAAAATAATGTTTAGCACCTGTGTACATTAAAAGTAGTCCAAATGGACTGGATTGACGTGTGTCAAAATGCAAAATCTTTGGTCTTCAACCAATTAAAAGGGTCAATCGTAAGGTAAAAAGCAGTGTATTGGCCAAGGGGCGTATCAAGCCTAAAGAGTATAAATCATATTTTTATCGTTGAAAATTTCTAGGGCCATAGACAGTGGCGTCTGTGTGCTGAATGAAATATTATATTTTGTTTAGTTATATCGTCCTTTGTTGGAAAATATGGCTTTTTTCGACCATGAGAGAATGAAATTGCACTGGTAACTGAGAATATTATAACATATGAACTTAACTACAAAGATATGCACATACAAACCCAACAAGTTATTTTAAATATATTTGATTGCCTTAAACAGGAAAACATTTTGATAATGCAATTATAGTAAGAATTGCAGAATTAACAAAAATTTATAAATCTACCATTTATAGAGTTATCACGAAAGGAGTTGTGGATCTTAATGAAAATAGAAAAAAAACGTGAAATTTTTTTAAAACTTGACAAAACTACGCAAGATTTTATACGTAGAACTATTATTTATAATTTATATAAGGAGAACAGGGTTGCGACGTTGGAAGATACAGCAAAAATTAGCTGATAATATGTATATACTGGGTGTCCCACGACGTTTTGACATTCCTATTACTCGAAAACTGTTCATATGAGCATATGACATGTATGAAATTTGGCAGATATAAACAGTCGAAACTGATGCTTATATTTATTTTTAGACGACGCCATCTGAAAGTTACTCGTTCTGTATTCATTTATATACCGGAAGTTGCGTATTGAGTATTCCATGTAGTGATAGTGACAGTTCCGTACTGCACTTTCGGGACGCACATTACTTTTTGCAAATAATTAATAAATTAAGATTGGCATTGCAATTATCATTAAGTACATTATTTTGTTCAATAAATAAAATGTTTGTAATTCTCTATTACTTATTTTCTTTCCTCAGTGTAAGTGAAAAAGTTTTGGATCTTATGCGTAGTCTAAAAAATGTTGTGTACGCCGTGGCTGAAATACTACTTTGTTGGACTCGTCTGTTGCTCGCCTCGCTTCGCTCGTCTCGCAATTGTCAGACTCGTCCAACAAAGTAGCACTTTCAGTCCTTGGCATACAAATAACTATACAGGGTGTTCCGGGACTAATGGGAAAAATGTCAGGAGCGTATAATCTGAGCCAAAATAATGTTAGTACTTCATATAAACTTTTTCTATTCAAGCCCTCGTTTTCGAGTTATAGGCCTCCAAAGTTTTAATTTTGAATTTGGTTTTTATTTTCATTTTTTGTACTAGTTATTTGATCTTTATAAAATTTACGGCAAAGCTATAATGTACGTGTATGTTTATTTTGGTAAGGTAAACAGATTTACAGTAGTGCCTTGAAGCCAGAGACGGACTACTCGCAATGGTTAGTGATCCATAAATTGTGCAGGGACGGCACGCCCTGTATGAAATTATCGAAATTCAGTTCCCCACACATTAAGAGGGGCCTCAGATTTTAGGAACCTGAAAACAGTTGGCACCCGTGATTTGCAACAAAATTTAGGTCATTTTGTACACAACAAATCTAAAGAACGCAGTGAAATTAAGTATTGAAATTTTAACACAATATAACTTGGACCTTTGTCTTGGGGATCAGGTATTTTGGTTGAGTTTTATATTGTTATAAAAAAGATATAAGCCATTAAGTAATGGTGTGATTTTGACAGTTTTGACAATTTGTGGTCACCAATCTGGACACCAAAACCTGATCCCCAAAAGGAAGCCTAGAGAATTCGATTCTGAAAATATGAAATCTCAAATCATTGTATTTTTAAGATTTGTTGTGCGCAAATTTTTGCAAACGAACATCTTTTTACTTTAGTTCAACCGCTCCACCGTCTTGATGCATGGCGCTGTATAGAACTCAATGACAGAAGACGACGGTCAATTCAGAGACAAATATTATTATAACTTTCTCTATGGGTCAAATGCTGTTGTCATATGTTTTGTGTTCATAAAAATATCCCAAATTTATAGTTTAGTGTGTATTGTATTTGTAAGTAATTATAATTAAATAATTTTCATGCTAAATAAGTAAATTTGTGCTTCGTAAATGCTATTTATATTTACTCCACAAGATTGTGTTTAGTGTAGCTTAGACATAAAATAATCCACAAATATTTTTGGCTGTTGCTAGTGTCCAAGTTCATATTGATAATATCGTTCCTCATGAATATCAAGATGTTGATGAAGATGACGAAAATGTTGAATTAGGCATAATTAGAGATAGAATAGCGTATGCATTACCATTATAGAATAGTTTACCATTCACCACTTTTAATTAGGATATTTGTATAACATATCAATAAAAATCATTAACAGTATCTTTTATTAATTAGAAAACTACAGTAGGTAACAAGTACTAAATAAATTATAAAATTACAAATATGTAAATAAAAAAAATATCCCCTTGTTACAAACAAAAATTAAAAATAACTTTACAACCAGTACAACAGAAATAAAATGTAAAATAAATACTGATATAAATATACTTAAAAATAACTTTGGAAACAGCAAGTACCACAGAAATAAAATGTTAAGTGTAAAATAAATACCTACATAAATATAATTAAAAATAACTTTGGAAACAGTAAAACAGAAATAAAAAGTTGAGTGAAAATAAAAATTAACTACACAAATATAATAGAACATAAAAAATTACAAGAGAGAATCTGAATTACCATGACACTCTTTTTTACAAGTTCCCTAAGTATTAAATTTTTCTCCTCAATTAGCCTGTTTCTTTTCTTTCATTCTTCTAAACGTTCTCTGTCAATTTTTAGTTTTTCTTCATAATATAATTCTCTATCAGATCTTATATACTGCAGGGTTGTTTTTTTCGATTAACTCTTGTTTGTGTTGGTGGTACATCAGGCTCATTGTTTTCATTTACTAATTCTTCATCACAGATGTCAACTAAATTATTATCCATTGTTTCATTGGATAATATGAGTTCTGGATATACATTTTTCTTTTTTCCAAATATCTCGTCCATTTCTTTTTCATACTCGAAATACTTTCGTCCTCTACCTAATGCAAAATAATTTTATTCATACATTTTACTAACTTTAGTGCTATTATCTAAATTGATTAATTGGTTTATCAATTTGTATAAAATATTTACCAGTCTTATTTTTATCATCCACAAACTCCTTGTAATCTTTGGTTATGTTATGATAATAGAATAGAGATTAAAATTGGTTTCCAAATGATTCACAAACTGTTCCAACTGTATTCGTTTATTTCAAACCAAATAACAGTGCAGAACACGCGTTTGCGCAAAACAAGCTGATTAAATGACGCAATATATGGTTTTCGAACAAAAACCGTGGTTGGAACAAACCTATTATTAAATAGCACATGTCCTTTCACCCAATATGTGATGCACCTTGTATCAGGTGATAATAGTTATATTTTTCAATTATCACTATTATATATTCATCAAAATGAATTATGCAATTCTTGTCTTTTGAGAGCGGTTTTAATTTTTCTTCATTCAGATACTTCAAAGGCCACTTCACTTCAATTAAGCATTTTTCGCTAACAAACTCATATTATCATTAAAACAGGCTTTCAAGAGAATGTTGAAAGATGGTTTGATGATACTAGAACAAGCAATCAGTATTATTTATCTCATATTTTCACATTAATCAAATAATCCAGTAAACATAACCTCAAACATAGCTTTTAAAATTAAAAATACGGATTACTGGATAATTTACATTATCATAATTATAATTTTTGATATCGGGTCGATACGATTACTTACTTTTTAACAATTTATTCCTATCAAAAACATTTATGAAACTCGTAAATAATCAAAAATCTACAATCAAATGGAAATTATGTCAACAAATATTGTTTGGATCCGTGTATATAATATCCTCTTATCTCTATACACAGCTGTGCTGTGGCTTGGATGCAACATAAAAAACAGAGATAAGGTTTCTGTGCTCACAAACAGTTGAAATATTTGAAATCAAAACATTTGAACAGAGATGCGTTTCTTTGAACCGTCAAGAGTGGGAAGACAGAGAGAGAAAATATATTGAATAAGTAAAAGCCGATTCAGTACTACTATCGACATCTATCGTAAATATTTTGAACCAAATAATTACTAGATTAGCAACTAGTATTGTATAGGTTTTTAGGTTTATATACCTGTGAGGAGGCCCCTCTCAAGCTAACGGAAAGGTACTCTTGTTGGAATTCGATCAAATAAGCCGTTTGGCTAATATTTACAGTTTTATTAATGCACTACGTACCAATTTGCGCATTCACCATTTTTATAAGTACACAACGAGGTAAAACTGACTTATTAATACGATGTCCAAGATTTACCTACAGTACTACAAAAAAATTATTTAAGGATAGCAGAAGATAAAAAACATTAACGACTTATTAATTGGAAAGTTGGTAAAACTTTTTAAAAGTGTTTTTACCGTTTATCAAGTAACCATACGATTAGTTCTCAAACATTGTGTAGAATAGTTCGTAGTTCGTACTTGTCAATGATTCATAAGTCCTTAATTTAACAGTTACAATGGCAGAATTCACTTTTATTGAGTACGCAGATATGAATTTAATGTATGGACTGGTTTCTAGAAACTGTTTAGAGGCCAGAAGGCTTTATGCAGAACAATTTGCAAACAGAGCATTGCCAGACAGCCGAATGTTTGAGCGTATTGATCTCAGGTTACGAGAAACAGGTATGAATAAGTAAATGTAATTTACCATGTATACAAAACAAAGTTTCGAATTTTAGGAAGTTTTTTGCAAAAAAAAAGTTGGAGAAAGTCCAGTACGAAACGTACGTACTGTGGCAGTTAAACAAGATTTGTTAAATGCAGTTGATAAAGAACCATCAACGAGTTTACGAAAATTATCAAGAGAACATAACGTCTCGAAATCAGTTGTTCATCGCGTCCTAAAAAAACAGCTGTTATATCCTTTTCACATGAAAAAAGTACACAGTATGACAGTGGCTGATTATCCTTCACGACTTGAGTATAGACAGTGATTTCTGCGACAACAACAAGCAGACAATACATTTATTAGTAACGTTCTCTTTACGAACGAATCCGGTTTCACCAGATATGGAGTCATAAATTCTCATAATATGCATTTATGGTATGATGTGATCCGCATGGCATTATCCAAACTAGGAGCCAGCATAGATTCATGGTTAATGTTTGGGCAGGAATAGTTGGCAATCATTTGATAGGGCCATACTTTATTGACGTTACTTTGACTGGTCAGAGATATTTGGAGTTATTGCAAAATGAGTTATGGAACCTGTTTGATGATGTGCTACTACAAACTCGTAGGAATTTATGGTTCATGCATGATGGGGCCCTTCGTCATTTCAGTATAGATGTACGACAGCATTTACACACAAGGTTTCCTAATAGATGGATTGGTCGTGGAGGCCCTTTTCAATGCCTTACTCTTGCGATGTGGTCCATTACTCGTAGCACAAGTCGTACATTTCTTACACCAATCCTACACATCGTCGGAGCTGTTCATCCAATAAAACCTTTCACGAACTCGCTGAAGGGTTTTCTTCACTCCCAGATGACCTCCCGATGGACTGTCGTGTAACTTCTTCAGTACCTCAGCTACTCTTGTTCTCGGGATAACTAGCTGTCTCCTCATCTCAGAACCATCATTGTTTTCAAGGACTCTTTTCAACAGCCCTTCTTCCAGGACAACAGAGTCCCACTGAGCCCAATACGCCTTGAGTTTCGGTGAAAATCTTGATACTTCTTGCCAGGTAGGTCGCCGGTTTTCTTTCTTCCATTGCCGAATCATCTTCAGGTGAGGATCATTCTCCTGATCTTCTCTGATCCTGGTGGGTGACCATTCCTCGTTGACTACAGTAGTTCTTGAAACTGCAGTTTCCCTAGATTCCGCCTTGTTGCAGTGGGAGCAGTCTGTTGGGCACGGTCGTCTGGACAGGGAGTCGGCATTTCGGTGACTCACACCAGCTCGATGTTCGATGTTGAAATCGTACTCTTGAAGTCGTTCAATCCATCTAGCGATCTGGCCCTCGGGATTCTTGAACTGCATCAACCACTTGAGTGCTGCATAATCAGTCCGGATTAAGAACTTCCTACCATAGAGATACTGGTAAAAGTGTTCCACGGACTTCACTACCGCCAAAAGTTCTCTTCTTGTGACGCAGTAGTTTCGTTCTGGTTTGGAAAGGACTTTACAGAAATATCCCAGCACTCTTTCTTGCCCTCCTTGGATCTGTGAGAGCACTCCACCAATTCCTACGTTGCTTGCGTCAGTGTCAAGAATGAAGTCTCCCTCTGGTAATGGATATCCTAATATCGGCGCCGAGGTTAAATGCCTCTTCAAGGTTTCAAAAGCCGTTTGACAGTCTTCGTCCCATTGGAAGGCTCTTGCTTCTTCTGTAAGTCGAGTTAGAGGCTTAGCAATATCTCCAAACTTCCTGATAAATCTTCTGTAATATGTGCAAAGTCCAAGGAAACTCCTAATTTGATGTTTGTCGGTTGGTTGCGGCCATTGCTGAATGGAAGCAATTTTCTCTGGATCCACCGCCACTCCTTCATTGCTCACTATATGGCCTAGATAGTTGACACGGTTTTGGAACAGCTGACATTTCTTCGGATTTAACATGAGCTGGGCAGCTTGGAGTCGTTTGAATACGTCTTCCAAATTCTTCAGGTGTTCGTCAAATGTCTTCCCCAGTACTACGATGTCGTCCAAATAGACCAGGCATGTCTTCCAAGACAACCCTCTCAAGACATTTTCCATGAGTCTTTCAAATGTCGCAGGCGCATTACAGAGCCCGAATAGCATGACGTTGAATTGCCATAATCCAGATCCGGTGGTGAAAGCAGTCTTTTATTTGTCTTCTGGGTCCATTTCCACTTGCCAATAGACAGACTTCAGGCCCAAGGTGGAAAACAGTTTGCGCTGCCGGCCAAAGTATCTAGCGTATCGTCAATTCGAGGCAGAGGATAGCTGTCCGACTTCGTCACGTTGTTAAGCTGGTGATAATCCACGCAGAATCTCGTAGTTCCATCCTTTTTCTTGACGAGCAATACTGGAGACACCCATAGACTAGTAGATGGTTCTATTACTTTTTCTTCTGCCATCTCTCGAATTATTCTTTCAGCTTCCTCTCTCTTCGCTCGTGGAATTCTTCGAGCTGATTGCCTAATTGGCTTAGCATTACCAGTATCAATTTTGTGTTTGACGACTGATGTTCTACCAGTCTTTCCTCCTTTTGGTACAAATAAGTCTCGATACTGCAAGAGTAATTCTCTCATTCTCTTTTTTTCAGCTCGATCCAAAGATTGGCCAGCTACTGATAACATTTGTTCGAATCTGGTATTAGAATTGTCAGTGGTCATTGTTTGACGAACTATAGACGTCACTGATACGCAGGATCCAATCTTGGTTTCCTTCTTGATGGTAACTGGGTAATCATTCACGTTTATCACACGTACTGGGATCTATTTCGCCGACGTAACCAATCCTTTTCCAACTAGTACTCCTTTGCCAACCTCTTCGTCGTGGTTCCTTGGCTCCATCATAACCGGTGTACCTTCCTTCATGATTCCCTGTAGCCGTGCTACTATCATGGTTTCGCTCCGTGCAGGTAGAACGGTATCTTCCTGTACAGCTGCCAACACCGCGCTGCCTTAATATGGATGAAGGAATACCTCCTCGGAACCCACTTTAATGATTCTGTTTCTAAAGTCTAATTGGAAACCATGTACATTCATTACGTCCATTCCCAGAATCACGTCTTCTTCAATGTCAGTAACGATTACCGTATGCGTGAACTTTTCTGCGCCAATTCCCAATTGGATTTGTGTCTCACCGTGAACGTTGGCACTCTCACCTGTGGCGGTCCGCAGTCGAAGTCTCGTTAATAAAATCTTCTTCTTGGAGTTTATTATTTCTGGTTGTATGATAGTTCTAGTTGCTCCAGTGTCTACCAACAGAGTATATATTTTGCCATTCACTTCTCCATCTACATATACACTATCGTTGCGACATCTGAGAGAAGATATCAGTATGAGAGGGTCTTTGGAACGATCATGGATCGGTGCTGCCCCCTCGTAGCCGACCCGTTCTAGTTTTCCTGTGACTGGGGTTCTTGGTTTGCAGGAGTCTTGAGGCGCTTACACGAACTATGTACATGCCCTAGCTCGCCACAATTCCAGCATCTGATTTTTCTCGGCTTCTTGTCCATCATACTTTTTATTAAACTGACGAACTGGTCAAATCTGTCTTCGTCACCTTCTTCTTGGATGGTCCTAATTTTGTTATATCCTGAAGCCTTCGTTGCTGCTTCATATTCAAGAGCAGCTGTCAATACATCAACTAATGTTTTGGGATGGGCTAAACGAAGCGTCCTCTGCATATCGGGGTCACGTAAGCCATCAATAAAGGCCTGGATGCCCAGACATTCCATCATGTTCTCTGGTGCTGACGGATAAGCAAACCGAACTAGTGGGGCAATGTCCATTTCATATTCTTGAAGGGATTCATCACGTTTCTGCCTTCGGTTCTTCAGCTGGGATTGGTGCAAATGTTCTAGATGTTCATGACCATATCGCATGTCCAACCTCTTCTTAAGCTGCTCGAAGTCATCCGTTTCTTCAAGTGGTATCGTCTGAAGTACGTCTAAGGCATCTCCCCGAAGCGCGATGGTTAGGTTCACTGCTTTCTCCTTATTGGACCAATTATTCACTCTAGCGGCTGCTTCAAACTGTTTCACATAATTGGTCCACGACATTTTTCCATCGAACGTTGGGGCCTTGACTCGGGCAAAACTGCCAATATCATCTGTCTTGGGTTGTGTTTCTGGCTTGCAGATCTCGATCTTCTTTTCTTCTGCTGGAGTGTCTTGTGTTCTTAAATCGACAATCTTCGTCTCGAACTCCTTGATTTTCTCATCTATCTGATTTTCCATCGTTGTCATCTTATTCTCCATGTCTGATTTTATTTTCTCGTTCATCGTTGTTATCTTATCCTCAATATCCGATTTTAGAGACGTGATTTTATTCTCGACTTCAGCAGCAATGTCATTTTTCAATGATAAGATATCTGCAGAAATATCGGTCTTCATAGCAGAAATCTTCTCGTCCATGTTAGCAGAGATATCGTTCTTCATGATTGAAATTTTCTCGTCCATATTAGTAGAAATCTTGTCCATGTTAGCAGAAATATCGTTTTTCACATTAGTTGAGATCTTCTCTTCCATGGCAGAAATATCGTTTTTCACATTCGTTGAAATCTTCTCTTCCATGGCAGAAATTGGCGAGATTAAGGTGGAAGCCTCGTCATTAAATAAAACTGTTTCTGGATCAAAACCGTCATTTTCCAGTGGCACTTTAAGTCGTTCAACTAATTCGCTTTTCTTACCGGACGTTCACGTTCACGATCTTCCAATTCTGCTCTTAGTTCCGCCACTTTGAGGTCACAAGTCTCTTGGCCATTTTTGCGTAGCAATTTATTTATATCATCCCACTTCTGACACCAATGTAATGTTTTTGTTATTTATTTAAACCATAAACGGGTGGGACAAATTTTAAACACACGGTAGGTTCACTTACTTAATTTATTTAAACACTAAACTAAGCACTAACACTTAATTTATATATACTCAGTACATTCACTTAAACTAATTTATATAATCACTTAATTTATATTCACTTATTTACTGTTTAACTCACTATGTCAAATTATAAACTAAACTCATCCGCTGATCGGTCCTTTATTTATATAAAAGCTTTCTTTACTAGAACATTCCGGACTGCGGCTTACACAAAACAAATGCCTTTCGCGATATATCTCGATTGCCGGCTTAATCCTTAAAAGACCTTCCGAGAACATGTCTATAAAAAAGGTCACAATAAATCCCAATAGACCTTGTAAGAATTCGGTGCGCTCGCCATTTTTTTAACTCCGTTAACATAACGTTACAGGCCCGTACTTAGTATCTGCTTCGGTGTGCGAGTTCGTAACACTAATATAAGTTGCATAAAGTTTTAGTAAAGGATAGCTCATTCCCAGTAAATTCAACTTTCTTAAAAGTATATCGTGGTTTACTTTATCAAAAGCCTTGGCGAAATCTGTATATACCACATCAACCTGTCCCCCTTTATATATTGATTCAACTACATAATTGGAGAACGTTAGCAGATTTGTTTCAATAGACCTCTTATTACAGAAGCCATGTTGCTGATGACATAAAATAGTTTGAAAATGCGAATATAGTTTATCATATAATATATATTCAAAAATTTTAGCGCTACAGTTTGCTATGGCAATCGGCTTGTAATTACTGAACTCGTCCCTAAGGCCTTTTTCATGTATCGGAGTAACCTTTGTGATCCTAAACGCCTTTGGAAAGTAGTTATTGGTAAGTGATTTTTGTAACACAATTATGAGGGGGTATGTAACATAATCGCGACAGGCTTTAAATATATATCCCGGAATGCTATCGGGTCCGGCTGAGAACTTTGTTTTAAGCTTTTTAAAGGCATTGTGAATATCCTGAACAGTGATCCTAGTAAATTGTAAACAATTAAAGTTTGAACTATAATTATCTGCAGGATTAAAAAAACTCAGATGGTAGGTAGACGAGTTGTGTTCATACACCGACTGAAAATAGTTCGCAAATTCGGCTGATATTATTGATTTATCCGTAATATTAATGCGATTGTTATCAGGAGTCTTGAAACAGTAATCTGCTTTGTTAAATTTTTTATTATTTTTCACAAAAGTCCAAAACAAATTGGGATTATCGTTAATGCCGTCTTCAATGTTACAGATGTATATGTTATATGCTTCTTTAATATTATTTGTTAACTGAGTTCTTAGTCTTTTGAATTCATTTAAGTGATATTCAGATTTTGTCTGCTTTGTTCTGTGATATTCCTTCTCCTGCAACAAACGGATTATATCCGGAGTAAACCATGGAGGGAATTTGGTATTTTTATTTTTACTAGATTTAAATTTGGGTACACAAGCATCGAAAATATTATAAAGTTTATGATAAAATAAATCTACTGCAGTATCTACATCATCTATACAATCTAGGAACTCCCAATTGCAATCCCTTAGTAACTCGGAGAGTAAATCAAAATTAGCCCTCTTAAAATTATATTGCTATGTTAGGTTGTTCATTTCCCGAAATGTTTTACAATTGTTATCAATATTAATCGTAAGTTGAAGAATGGGGTGTTTTTAATCCTCTTTGGTCAGAGGATATTCGTTTTTTTCCACCGACATTACACAATACAAGATCTAATGTTCGCATATCTTCATTTAATATATTATTTAAATATTTTAGTTTCAAGATATTCATTAATTCGCATAATGATGAAATTTTATCTGAAGTATTGTTTTCCCATTTAAACTCAGTTCCATTTATGTTGGGTAAATTAAAGTCACCCATTATTACAAAATATGTATTGGAATCTATTATGTTATCAAGCTGGGAAAAAATTTCGGCAAACGATATATAATCATCATTTCGTGACTGAGGTGGCAAGTAAATATTAGTTAAAATTATTTTGTTACCAGCCTTTTTTACTACACAATACAATGATGACAAGTGTGGTATCGTTGAATTTGTTATTACAATGATGACAAGTGTGGTATCGTTGAATTTGTTATTGAATGATATATCCAAAATTGTAACATTATACCGGTTGTCCTATTTAAAAAAAGTATGTTGGGATCACGTGATCCGAAATGACAGGAAAACCGGAAGCAATTTCATGATAAATATAAGCATCAATTTCGATTGTTTATGTCTGCCAAATTTTATACATGTCATATGAACAGTTTTTGGACAGTCAAAACGTACTGGGACACCCTGTAAATAGGTACGGAGCACAGCTATAGAAATACCGCTAAATATGGATCCGAACGTCTATCTTGAGAGGTAACCAGAGACAGAATAATATCAGTGGTTTTTGCTATTGCCTTCCGACAGGAGGCACTCCGATTTTTAATTATGATGTTTACTCGAACCCGGGGTCGATCCCGGGCCCACTTGGTTATAGTGTGATCAAATTGGCAGTTGTGGTAGAACAAATGAAAGACAAGCATTTTTCAACGAAAATGTATTGGTTATATAGTCCTTAATAACATACTAAAAGTCCCATAAAATATTGCAATGACAAGTTGAAAAAAATGGCCGCCATTTTGTTTTTTTATGATTTTCTCGATATTTTGGTACATATCTTAAAAAATATAAATTTTTTGAGATATTGTGAAGATACTTTTTTCATAGGAAATAAAAAATTACATAAATGTTGACCCCTATAACATAAATTTTTAAGAGTTACAGTAAAGATAGCGAAAAAAACAAATATTTACTTTAAAAAAAATTTACCAATAAATGTAATCGTTGTTACGAGCAGTTTAGGTAAGAAGTTACAATAATGCCATAAAACAAAACAAACAATTATTTTAACATAAAATTAGATCTTCCTTTTCTTCTTCATCATTTTCAGATATGGTGCAGGGATTGCCGCACGTAATTCCAAAGCATTGTCCACACTTAAGACGAACATTTTAAACCCAACTTTCTGTAAGAACATGCCTTGCCGCATGACCCTTCTTCACAGTTGCAGAAAACCATTTTTAAATTATCACTGGGAGCAATCTGTTCCGTTAATGGTATGAGAGTTAGCAGTGGCGGCTCGTTGTTAATTTTATAGGGGGGTCATAGGTGATGTGACCAAAATCTTAAAATACAGAACAACACTGACCTGTCCCCCGGAGGCCTATTCGCCGTGGGCGGAAATTTTTCGAAAAACCATGCCCAATTTATGCCCAGAGTCGTTAAAATCGCTAAAAACGCAAAATTTGTGGAGTTCTTTTCCAAAGCCAGAGAGACAAAAAAATTTTTGGGCCACGCTTGTTTTATATAAAAATAATGCTCTCTTAAAAAATAACCACATTTTATTCTTTTCTATACATATTAAATATGACAAACTTAAATTAAATGATAATCTAAATCTTTTTAAAATTTAAGTGAAGCCTTCGATCTTTTGTATTTGCAAAGTGATCAATAACCCTTTCATTAAAATTATGAATACTATTCACAAATTGCTTTTCTATGCTTAACATAGCGAACGCCGACAATCTCTCCTGTCCCATAGTATTACGCAAAAATGTCTTGATTCTCTTTAATGTAGAAAAATATCTTTCGCTTTCTACAGTTGTCATTGATAATGTACATAAAATAGTCAACAATTTTACAGTTTTCGAGAGATTGTTATTAACAAACAATTGCAGCATTGGCACAGCGCCTGAACTCTTATTAAAATCGTCGCGTTCATAAATAACTTGAAGTTCAGTTTTTAGTTTTAAGTAATTAATACTAGAGAAGTTTTCTCTTATTGACTTAAGAATACGATCTGGAAAATTAACTTTATATTGTTCGAACTGGTCGCTGTAAAATAACTGGGCAATCACTAAATGATCACTGAAACTAAAGCGGTGGTTAATCTCAGAAATTATTATGTCGCAAACCTCCAAAGCAGCTTGGCGCTTTGAGTCTTCATTTTTCCTTGGTCTTTTTGCACCAAGTGTTAAACAAGATGAAGGTGCTTCAGGAAATATTTCATTTAATAAAATATGGTCTCTGACTTTTTGAATTGGCATTTTAAATGAATCCATATTTTTTTTTCACCAATATCACGTCAATACCATGTTTTTGAAGTTGATTAAAAAGAACTTCACAATTAGGCATTATTAAATGGAAAAAATTTAGCCAATAAAGAAAATCCACGCTTTGCAAAAAAGTTTTTAATCCTATTGCTTGATTAATTGTATTTGAGTCTTCTTCAACCTCAATTATCTTTTCTATTGAAGCCAGAATATCAGCTTGATACAAAAATACGGTTTCCACACAACGCGTATTAAAATACCATCTTGTCGGTGCCGCTCTAGGTAAACGTACTTTAACAAATTCATCGAGAATCGCTGTACGTTTTGGAGATCGACTAAAAAATGTGGAAAATCCCTGTAAATTCGCAAAAAAAACTTCAACATTTTTATTCTGACTTGCTGCTTTTTTCAGAATTGAATTTAATTGGTGAGCATAACAATGAATAAAATTTGCTTGAAGATATCGTTCTTTAATTTTTTTTTGTACTCCGCCTAATCGACCACTCATAGTAGAAGCTCCGTCATAACTCTGTCCAATTAACTTTTCCGGTGTTTTATTAATTTCTAGTACCTCTAATTCTTTAAAAATTATCTCCGATAAATGTTCGGCTGTGGTGCCGGTAGGATTTACAAATTTTATAAACCTTTCGTGAACGACACCGGATAGAATGTACCGTATAATAAAAGTCATTTGAGTTCTGTTCGAGCTATCAGTAGTTTCATCCACCTGGACTGCGATATATTCGGCTGACTGAATCTCCAATTTAAGTTGTTCTTGAGCCACCAATAAGATTGAATCAAGTAATTCATTTTGTACAGTTTTAGAAGTACCCTTAAAAACCGTAGCCTTATCCAAGTATTCTTTGAATATGGGATCCAGCTCTGAAACAAAATTTAGTCCACGAAATATTCCCGGGTTTACAGAATATTATGTCTCGTCGTGCCCTCGCAAAGCAAGTTCAAACGCCCCACAAAATTTCACACAGTCAATTATTTTATTTATAATATATCTGTTTTTCGACACATTTTCATTAAAAATTCTTACCGATTGTCTATAAGCATTGTCTAATTGAGAACGAATATCCACAGTACCGATTGTAGCAAAACTCATGGCACATTTCATATGGTCTGCCGATAAACTATGTTTTTTTATTTTCTCTTTTAAATGTTTTAAGTCTTGGACACCGTTTTTACACCATAAAGAATTATTCGAAAAAAGCAGACAAACGAAACAGTAAAATGCATCACTTACTTCACATCCAATCAGACAAATCATACATAGACCTGCGAAAATTGCGATGAACTTCTTTATTCTTGTCCTTGCTAGTCTGTTTAATTTTTAAATCTGGAAGAGGACGACCTTTAGTTTTAATAGTTTTTCAAAATTTAATTCACTTTTCGTTCTCAAATTTTGAATCATTTGCACCACAGACATGATAAAAGGCGTAGAATAAAATAATACCAAATAATTAAAACACAAGCCCTCAAAAAAACGAATCAAAAATCAAAATAATAACAATAACAACTTATTCCATCAAAACACAAATCTTATTTGACTTCAAAATGATCTCCTTTAAATCAAAATATAGCGCAGCCTGCCAACCCCTCTACTCATCTCTTTTCTAAGCGTGTAATAATCGAACGACGTAAGTCGATTCATCATCCATATTAACCCGGGCTTTTGACCCAACACATGTAAACTTTGGACGCGTTTCTTTCACGTTACGAAGATTGTCAACGTTCGGCAGATTCCGTCCCCATTTAACGCGGTCATCGATGGACACCAGCCCGATTTGTTATTTTGAATTTGGCAGAGATGTGGGTACTTGCTGCGAAATAACGTTTGACTTGAAAAACGTTTACACGGGGTCTTGAAACATTTTAGGTAAATTTTATTCTTTATTTAAGAGAAATATTTAGTATTAGTATTTAATACTATACTATATGTATAGTAGGTATATTTTATTTTTTTATATATCTATTTAAATATTTTTTTAAACTATTTTTTAATGGGAGGTCATTGACCCAATGACCTAATGGAGGAGCCGCCACTGGGAGTTAGATGATATTCCCTATCTTTTTGCCACCTGTAATGTAATGGGTTATTATTTTTCCACAGCCAATCTTGTATCTAAAACAAAAATTATTTTAATTTTGTTTTTTTATTTTACTATTGTGATTGTTTACCTGATAGTATGTCCTCATAATATGATGTGTCGCAGCATCTCTTGTTGGAGGTAACAGTGCCAAGTTAAAAGTTCCTGATAGTTCTTGACGTAACGTGATTCTCTGGTACATGGTATATCTTAACTTTTCAATTTCCTCTTTATTGCATTTGGGTCGATATAATTTGGTGATCAATTTTATGCCTACATCTATGAGTTCGTTTTTATCTTTTGTTCCTTGCAAAAAAACGTTAAGACTGTTACTTAAAGCTTCATCTTTCATTAACATGTGCAATATATATTTTTTACTTTTCTTGAAAATAAAAGAAGTTATGTCACAACCTGAAATAGCATGTAAAAACAGAATGCACTCTTTGATGTGTCCTAATTTTGCTTGAAGATCAGCTATGTTTGTTACCCTATCTGCTTTGGCAGCTTTCCCTGGTCGAAGTAAATACATTTTCTTATGTTGTGAGTGGTGAATAAATAAAACAGCAACGTCGGAGTCCTCAGATACCACTGTCACAGTCTTATTTTCGCTGAAAAGTTCAACAGCTGTTCTTACTAATAAATAGACCGCGTCGCCTTCAGCCTGTACAACTCTAATACCTGTTGCTACTAAAGAGGATTTTAAAAGATCTATAAGTTTTTGCTTATTCTTATTATTTCTTAAGAAAGCTTCCTGTGGTGTAACGACTATATTTTCCAATTCCACTGAAATTTCTACGGCGTTTTGTGATCGTATTATTTACAAAGCTTTTTTGGTTGAAAATGTGTAATTATATCCATCAAAAACAAATACGGAATTTTCACCAGAAGCATGTTTAGCGTAATTTGTATACTGGTTACATATTTGGTAGAAAGTAGCAGGTCTTTGCCAAACAACCTTATGAAGATAGAATCCTCCATCAATTACGTATATTGAATTTGGCTCATGCTGTAAAAATGGAGGGCTTAGAGCATCTAGTTCTCTATACAGAAGACTTTTTGCACCTCTTCTTAAAACGCCATCTTTAAAGAGAGATAGCGGAAATGGTGACAATTCAAATTTAAAACAATCTCTGATCTGTTCAGGGATTTTGTTTGAACAAATTATTCTGTTAAATAACTGCATCGGAGATACATCAATATAATGTTTATCAATCTATTATTACTCATTTGAGAAAAGTTTTTAATCTTGTCTGTTCGTTTACATTTAAAATCGATATACTTTTTTCCTGCATTTGCTAAACATATTTTGTTACCTATTTCTTCTGCTAAATCACAGTTAACGTCCGGTTTTGCAATTAGACCAGAAACAACCGACACCAGCTCCTGGCATTTAAAAGGATTGTGTTCTTCTAGCCAGTCCAACATTTTTTCCAAATCAATCTTGTCTCTTTGTTGCCTGGAACGGCTTAAGTCTATATGTTGCTCCGAATAACTGGACCTAACTCCTACGAAATCTTCCATAGCTGTAGTAACTGGCATACATACAGACATTCCAGCAATCCATCTAGCCAAAGATGAGTCGGTGAGCCGCGCCCATGAGTTAGACCGCCAGTTGTTTTAATAGCCCTCATTAGATTTTGTTCGATTACCATATCTGTGTAAGTACCTGACCAAATGTTATTGGATCTTCTTATGGTAAACATTCCCTCTTCAGTAAATTTTTTGTAGTAGTCCGCGCTCATATTGTCAAGCTTCTGCATTTGCTGTAGATAAAGATGGGTGCTTTTAGCATAATTACTATGTCCTGTTGCATAAAATATCAGCACCATTAATTTCAAGCAGTATATATGAAGATCCCAATTACCTGACCTTTCTGCTCTAATAAAAAGCTTAATTATATTAATAAAATTAAAATAGCTGCACCAAAGGCGTCCGGTCCTACTTTTCTCAGACAATTCATTAATTTTTTCGTTTACTTTTTCCAAAACATTTTCGACCATCTCATTATGTTGTACTGTAATATCTGAAGGTTGTTCGCATAATAAACTGACTTCCTCAATTTCACTTTCATTTAGCATTGTGTCATGTAATATAATTGTACCAAGGGCTTCCTGTGTCAAAAAATGGCATCGTAAAGCTCTGGAATATGCATGACCTGAAAGCATATGGGGAATAGTAGTTTTTGCATATACCTTTTGCCATAATTCTTCAATACCACAACAACAATTTAGGTGTTTTCTAAGAAAATTAAAGCGACAAAAAGCTTTTGATTTTTGGCGCTATTATTTTTAGTTAAAAATCTATTAATCGTGAGAAATAAAAACAGTTTTTGACACAATATTAACTACATAATTTTATTTATAACCAAAAAAAGCCACTTAGAAGTTTTCAAAAAACCCGGATGTTTGGGTAAAATATCCAAAAACTTGAAAAATTCAAAATGGCGGCGATTTTTCAATACTTGCCATTGTCAGATTAGATGGTACTTTTAGTATATTATTTAAGACACCCTTAACTTTAAATTTCTACCATTAAACATTTGTCTTTAATTTGTTCCACCTTACTGCCCAAAATCTGCTAATTTGACTACACTATTAGTAGACTGAGCACCATTCCACTAGACTACGGAGGGCACGATAAACACTCTAAAACTACTTCACTACATTACATTGTTGTTAACGGTTGATATTTTTTTATGAAGTATTTTATCAAACAGTGTCATTTACTTCCCAAGTAAGGTGTTTAATATATTCACGGATGATAAATTTTAACTGAAATTGAATTAAGTGCCTGTTTAAGTATCCGTCGTCGCTTCTTTTCATTGCGCTGTTATTTCCAAACAAAATCCAGATAAATACCAGAAAATACACTGCTCCACTGAACTTGTAACAAATTATAGAATATTGACTAAATACGAAAATTCATTTGAAGAAATGTAATTTATATTTTAAACAGTCATTGTAAAAACAGTGGAGGAATATTTAATTAGATTAAATGGAAAAATGCACATGCCGACATTTTTATACAGGATGCAATAAAATAAAATAACTCGATAGAACCTAACTTTCCTTAGAACAAATGTGTATACAAAAAAGTTACTGAAGTTGCAAAATGAAAATATGTGCATCCCAAAAAAAAAGTATGACAGTTGTAATCCCCTAAATCTCACTTAGTGAATTGTCGAAAAGTCACTTAGACCTTGTTGGACAATTGTATACAATGTAGAAATTGATTATAAAGAATTATTTTTTATATTACGTCTTTACTAGCAATATAAACTAAATAATTCTATATACTAATGGTCTGGTAATTTCAATCACTGTGTACGTACCAGGTGATTGAATAAGTAATAGGTAAGACTCTTTATTTATCAAAAGCATTATCCATTATGTTATGAGGTATACAGTAGCGGTGCAACGAATATTCCCATACGTATATGAACGTCACAAACAAATACAGAATACGACTCGACAACAATACACGTATGATATCCTTTGATGTCAGCAACCTGTTTACGTCCGTACCTAAATCTGAAATTTTACCTTTAGTGTCAAGCTTATTTTTTCTATACTCAGTTCCTGATTCTACAAAACCTGATATCTTAACTTTGTTGAATTTTTGCATTTCTCAATATTTTTTTGTCTTTAATGGGAAATCTTCTAGCCAACCTGAAAGCTTGGCTATGGGTAACCCTTTCTCTCCTTTCTTGACTGACATTTTTATGGAAAATTTGGGAAACTCATACATTACACCGCCCTACAAAATTTAAAAAAAATTTTGTTGCCAAGTATTTTTGAACGAATTTAGGGTAATTCAGGTCTGCTGAATTCAAAAATAAAAGCAGTTTTCCCAAATTGGCTCTAGTTGAGGTAATGGACACATATTTTTTTAAGGAATTTATCTATAACATATGCTTTTTATTTTTTAAGAATAATTTACGAACAAGAAATTTACGCAGAAACGAGAGTTCGACCCTGTTTAGTAAGCGTACCACGTGCCGACTGGTGATCACGTGATCAGTGCGTGCACTTGTTTGTCTTGTGTCTCTTGATTTTAACTGTCAGTTCAGCGTAAGCAGTTGTTCTAATAAGACTTAGCGTCGCGGTTATTGTGCTTTTCTTACGTATTTTGTGTATTTAGTTCTTATTGCCTACCTAGTGAAGTTATTTAAATGTAATAGACGTCAAGTGGAAGGTAGGAGTACATGTGACGAATATGTGTACCTATATTTTTAACTAAAGTTACTCTTTTTTCAGAGGAATGAGTTCTTCACGCAGAAGCTGTTTCAACAGCCCTAATGTCTTCTGCTACATTTGTGGCGAATATACTGTAGCGAAACAAAGAAAAAATATCTCAGATTTTGTTAGACAAGCTTATTTCGGCATACAGCTTGGAGACCAAGACAAGTCCTGGGCTCCCCATATAGTGTGCAAAACGTGTGTCGAATGTTTACGACAGTGGTCAAACGAAAAAAGAAAAAGTTTCAAATTTGGTGTGCCCATGGTGTGGAGAGAACCTAAAAACCACCATGATGATTGTTATTTTTGTTTAGTTAATGTAAAAGGTTTTAACAAATACAAGAAAGGCAAATGGGATTATCCTGATTTAGAATCAGCACGAAGACCTGTGCCACATAGCGAAGAGATTCCCGTACCAGTATATACAACACTGCCAGATGTTCTGATAGCGGAAGAAGAAGAAATTAAGGACCAGTACAGTAGCAGTGGAAGTGAATATGAGCAGGAAATACAATCAACACCACAGCAGTTCTCTCAAGAAGAACTGAATGACCTGATACGGGATCTCGGTCTATCAAAGCAAGCATCTGAACTTCTGGCATCCAGATTAAAAGAAAAAACTGTCTACAACCAGATATAAAAATAACCATTTATATAAATATATATTTATATTTATATAAAAACAGAATTGCTATCGGTTCAAGGTCCCAAGCTGTTACTCGCATATGCAGATGACATAGATCTCGTTGGAGACTCCATCCTATCCACGAAAGACATTTTCAACAAGGTGGAAAGAGCAACAAGTGAAGTAGGGCTGAATATTAATGAAGAGAAGACGAAATATATGTGTATAAATAGAACGACACGAAGAGACAGAACAGGACAAAATGTGACGATCAACACCTTTAATTTCGAAAGAGTACAACGTTTTAAGTATCTGGGGGCTATAATCACAGCGGACAACGATGTTACCGAGGAAATAAAAGACGGAATCCAATCTGCAAACCGCTGTCTATTTGCACTGAATAAGCTCATAAAATCAAAAAATCTCACAAGAAGTTCAAAGATCAAAATCTGTAAATCCATCGTCAGACCTGTAATAACATACGGATGCGAAACGTGGATCAAAGCAAACGAGGAAAAGCTCAGACGCTTTGGACGAAAAATACTTAGAAAAATTTTCGGACCTCACCATGACATCACCACAAACCAGTATAAGATCAGAACCAATATCGAATTAAAAGCACTCTACAACGACGCCGATATTGTCCAAGAAATTAAATCACAGCGACTAAGATGGGCAGGCCACGTGCACAGACTGCATAACGAGAGACTTGTAAAACTGGTATGGGAGGAGATTCCCACAGGCAAAAGACCACTCGGACGTCCCAGAATGCGATGGAGAGATAACATCCAAGCAGATCTCCGGAAAATAAACATTCCATTTGACCCCAGGTTGATGGAAGACCGAACAAATTGGAAAAAAGTTGTACAGTCAGCCAAGACCCACCCAGGGTTGTAGCGCTACGTGATGATGATTTATAGAACACGAGAGGTGAAACTTGTTCCTTACTTTAGCCAAGATGAAGATCTTATTTATTGCAACAACATTCCCGGACTTTTTCGTCAAATGGGAATACAATTTGTTCCAGGTGATTGGCGACTTTTCATAGACAGTTCCAGTAGAAGCTTGAAGTGTGTTTTGCTACACAATGGCAACTGATATGCGTCAATTCCTATCGCCCACTGAACAAAACTTAAGGAAGAATATCAAAACATCAAGTTGGTATTACAGAAACTATCCTATAAAGAACATCAGTTTTCCATTTGTGTTGATCTAAAAATGGTCAACTTCTTGCTTGGGCAGCAAGGTGGGTACACAAAATACCCTTGTTTTATCTGCTTGTGGGATAGTAGGGCGAAGCAAGATCATTGGAATATGGTTAATTGGACAATAAGACAAAATATGACTGTAGGAACAGCAAATGTCATAAACGAACCATTTGTTGACCGCGAAAAAATCATTCTCCCACCGCTCCACATCAAGTTAGGACTAATGAAACAATTTGTTAAGGCTTTGAGTAAAGATGGCGAGTGCTTCAAATACATTTGTAGATCGTTTCCTAGGCTAAGTATGGAAAAGCTGATAGCTCTCAAATTCGCAAACTTATTAAGGAATCTAATTTTACAAATCACATGACGACACTTGAAGCGGCTGCTTGGTGTAGCTTTGTTATGGTAGTTAAAAATTTCTTGGATAATCACAAAGGGGACAATTACGAGGAATTAGTGCAACAGATGTCATTAAACTTTAAAAACTTGAGTACTAATATGAGTATTAAAGTACACTTTCTTCACAGCCACTTGGATAAATTTCCCGGCACTCTTGGCAATTTCAGGGAGGAATAAGGGGAACGGTTCCACCAGGATATAAAGGAGTTGGAGGTAAGGTATCAGGGCAGGTGGGATCATCATATGATGGCAGACTATGGTTGGAGTCTCCAACGTGATGTACCTGACGGTCCTCATAAACGAAAATCCTACAAAAAGAGCTTCTTTCCTACGAATTAGATGTCATTTTTTAAATTAAATTATTTCTTTGCTGTTATACCTATCAATAAATGAATTTTATTATTTTTTCGTTTCTCTTTTTTTGAAACCACTTTAATATTTTTTACTAAAAGTTGCTTATAAGGGCCATTGGTCTATGAAATTGATATTTTTCTCTATCTTATCATATTTTGATAATATGTCTCTAAAATTAGAGCCAATTCTCCTAAATGGACTTCAAATTCGTGATCAGCACCACGAATTTACCTACAAATCGCCCAAATATAGCTGACAATAAAATTAGTGTTGATCAGTGTTATCAACAAGATTAATAAAATTGTTAGTTGGTTTCTTTATGTATGATTGCCTGGTTTTCATTTTAGGTAACTTCAATGATCCTCTGGATGTACTTGAATCCTTAAATAATGTACGCCCCAAAATTAAATTTGCCCTTGAGGTGGAATCAGACAACAGATTAAACTTTTTGGATCTAACCATAACTAAATTGAACAACAAATTAGATTTTTCCATTTACTGAAAACCCACTCAGACTGATCACGTCATACCTTTCAATTCTCATCATCCTATGCAATATAAAATGGCCTCCTTCAACTACTACGTTAATAGACTTTTAACAATTCCTCTAGCTTCTTCAAATTACAACAGCGAGGCTAACATATTAAAACATATTGCTATCAACAATGGCTACCAACCTTACATTATTCATAAATTGATTAACAAAATTAAATACAGGATAGACAGAAGACTCGCCTTCACTACTTCTCCTGCAATCACTTTGGTGGAATACTTTTCCATGCTTTTTTTTTATCAAAATATGTGCAGGGATATTTCCAAATTCATAGAAGATACCTCGTTCAAAAGTTTCCTTTAAAGCTTACAATAGTTTGAGCAATTATTTAGTTAATTCATCATCATTGAAAAGTAGCGGTGTGTATAGACTTGAGTGTTCTGATTGCCCGGCCTCATACATTGGTAGAACCTGCAGACCACTTCTCTCTCGCATCAATGAACATCTGAAGAGACCTGACAAGTCCATATTTGGTAACCATCTCAAATTTCACAATAATAATTTTAGCCCTAACGAAACTCAAAATTTTTGCACAGGATTGATAATAAGGAATTTCTTAGATTGGATTTGTTTGAGACACTTGAGATCTCCAAAGAACTTAATGAAAATGAGCTTTGTTTAAACACACAAGTGAACTGGACAGAGATTTTCTTCCTCTCTATCAGAGGATTAATTGTAATTAAATTAACGCTTCCATTTCAATACTCACTACACCGCTCTTTAGGTTGGTACTGGTATTTCCACTTTGAAATTTTAGGCATTTGACTTCACACATTCCGCATGTGGTTGACGTTGCTTCTGCATACCACATGGCCTGAATTTTAACATGTTTCTCGTTTAGTTATTAAGCAGAACAATATTAATTGTAACAATGTTTTTTATTTATTCAGCAACTTCCTGATTGCCTGACTTGTAAGTATTCACCTAATAATTTTTCCAAAGTTATAACCTCACTTTAACACATATTTCTGTACTTTCAACTGAGTATTTACTTTCAGGAAGCACTGAGGATGACGAAAGTCGAAAGCGCTTTGCAATAAAGAGAATATATACACTTAAATACAAAACTCTACTCTATTTATTTATTATTTGAACAAGTGTATTCAGTTCCACATATTTATTCATAAATCTTATTGTCAAAAGTGAAATAATTCTGATTAATACATACAACAAATAAATTAAGTGTATCTGATATTATTCCTGAATTAATATTTTGATCTTCTAGTAATCTTCTTACAAGTGTTAGATATTCTTTAGCAGGAATTTTAGTGGACATATTCGTAACATCAAACGAAATCAGTTTAGAGTTGGACAGCATTAAGCAGAAAGGAACCATTGTGCTAAACCATAACTTTCGGTAAACAAGCGACAAAGTTAAGATGATGCTATAATGTTATATTAGAATTTATTTTATTTTGTAGATTTAAATACTATTTCTTTATTATTGAGGGTTGGTTCCTTTTGATAGAAAAATGTACACAGTGTGCACATTTCAACGGCAGTCTTATCCTAATTTGAAAAAAATATGGATTGGTTCCATTCTGCTTAATGCTGTCCAGTTATCTTACAAGTTGAAATGCTTTTCATTTTTTGATTAGTTCTATTGAATTTTTAGTTGAGTATTTAGATGTATATCCATAACTATTAAGTACATTGTTAAGTTCTTTTGCTAATATATTATTATGAGTATTAACATAAGAAACTACAGGTCTAATTGGTTTGGTTATTTTATGTAATTTAATGGTTCCATATAATTGGGAGAATGAGGATTTTAATTTTTTAAAACAGAAAGTAACGTGAGTACAAAATTGTTAAATGTAAAAACAAAAATATCCCTGTTAATAGACACTAAAATCATGATGGTTCTCTATCAGCGGCTTGTGACAGTCGTCACAAGGCAGATGGCAGTCGAAGTAGTTCGATGGTCATTTCGTCTTCTTTTCAAAAATGAGCTGACATTTAGTTGTCACAAGTTGCAAGTACAGTATGTATTATTATGTCAGTTGTATATTATATTTCTACTAACATCCTTTTAACAAATAAACATTAAACAAGAACAATTGTTTAATTCAAAAATCCCCATTAGAGAAGTCTGGGATACATAAACTTAAATGTCCAAAATGTAATTCTCTATATTTGGGTAAAACCCTTAGAAACTTTGAAATCCGATACAGTGAACACTTACGAGCATCAGATTAAAACAACTAGATAAATCCCACTACGCAAAACATCTACTTGATACCAATCATTCATTGACACCTAACACAGAACTAGAAATACTACATCTTTGTGATAAGAAACAAGAGCTGGATTTCCTTGAAAAATTGGAAATTAGATGACACTTAAGAAACCCACAATATGCAGTCGTCAATGAACAGATAAGTCTAGGGAGTTCTCCACTTTTAAACTGTCTTCTTAAGTGATAATTGTAAAGATCAGCAGATATACTTTCCTGGTTTTCTACATCATTACATAGTTATACTGATCTTAATTGGGAAAAATATATCCAGGATATCCCCATAGGGCTAATAATATCTAAGCTTTAATATTTGTAATATCACGGCTTCTTCTTTTTTCTATTAACATATATTAAGTCAATCACAAAGTAGGTCTAGCAAAAAAATAATTATTAAACATCAGTTAGGCTTCAAATGAAATGTAGTATCGAAACAATTGTCCAATTACTTAGAATTTTTAACATTTTTTTCAATATATCGTGGAATTATCTAGAAACAGTAAGTTTCATTTAAAACAGTAATATTAGTAGATTCCACGAAGTAAGGGTCGATACAGTTAATTTCGTCAAAATGAATATTTTCACACTTTTCTGGTATAACAGATCTGTGCTAGTAATTATTTGAAAAAATCTATATTATTATTGAAAACTTTCGAAAAAAATTTCAAATAGTTTCCACTAAATCACCTACGCTATTACTATATTACCTCGACATCTTCATCTTTTTCATAATGAAAGTGCGTTATTTTCTTGGAGCAGTGTACTTTAGAAATGTGATATTTGAAAAGTCGTTTTATTGGAGAATTCAAAGGGTAATGGTATTGTTAAAGTTCTATGTTTTCAGTTTACAACTCGTTGAATATTCAGCGCAAAGTTGTTTGAAAAGTTAAAAGGGTCATAACAGCGAAATTTCATTTGCTAAGATTATTTCGGCGATAGGGAGTTGTTCGAAGTGAAATAGCTAATGATTTTTTCTCCACTATTTCAGCATACAGCTATTTTGAAACGACCCAATATGAAAACTACAATAACTTGAAAATATTCAAATCCTAGATTCTTTATATCATTTTTAATACGAAAGGTTTTTTTTGCTGGGTTTGTGGCGAAAGCCAATTAGCTAGGCTGTTTTTATTAATATATTTGTGAGTATCTTTAACTCATTGCTTAACAAGCGTGGCTGTTTATTAATATAAAGGGTGTCCCGGGACTAATGGAAAAAAAGTCGGGAGGGAGTATGAGCCAAATTAATGTTAGTACTTCATATAAACTTTTTCAATACAGCCCTTTGTTTTCGTTTTTACTTTGTTTTGGATTGAATCCTCAACAACACTGGTTAATTTCTAGCCTCCCCCTCCCCCAAGTCTCTTTATGTTCTTTTTCTAAAACTCTAGATTTTTTGGGGACGTGTCCTTCAGTTTGTTTTTAATATACATAATCAATTGTTAAATATTCCAATGTCAATATTTTTCTTCACATAAAAAATTGATATCAACAATGAGAATTTTGGCCATAGGCTCGCTATCAAGCCTCTTTGAGCAATGTTTAAAAAGTATGCCAGGAAAACATGATCCGTATAATTGGTTATATGTTTTTCAGTACACCAGGTATCAAATTCATTATATGTTTTTTCGTAAAGATCTCGACTTTTAATTGGTAAAAAACTCGAACACGCACCTGCCAATATTGCAGCATAACTGCATATGCATCACTGCACAATTGCGAATTTACAATCACTTTTTCACAATGACAACTTTTTTTGACAATTGACATTTCATATTTTTCAGGCGGGGTTGGTTGTAAGTTGGCCATTGCTTTGTAGTTGGTTTGCTTGCATGCGCTTGCTTGTCTGCTTGTGGGTAGCTTTCTGCAGTCCAATGAAGAAATGCAACCATCGAGTGTCTGCCTCCTCGTGGCACCGCCGGATACGTTAGCACTGTTGATCATCAGTGACAGCAGTGTTGACCAACCAAATGGCACTCCAACGAAACCCAAGCTAAGGTGTAAGGAACGTGCCGATGGCTGAATGGCCGCAGGGTATGCGACCGTGAACGTCCCCCTGGGGGTACCAGGCGACACCCCCTTGCATATAGCCTTTTCCTGGCATGCAAGGCTCTGCCAGGAATGACAAACCTTTCCCTAGCGACTCGTGGGATCAGAAATGGATCAAGAAAAAAAACAAAAAAAAGAACCGGAGGATGAGCGAGAACGCACACCTCCAAATCAAAAGCACCGTCGAGGTAAAAGAGTCTGCGGTGCTGAGGCAAAGAGAAGGAGGAAAGCGAGGCAGCAGGCTGAAGTCTCTACAGACACCACCAGCGCCACTCGACCCTCCCTATCTAAACCTGGCACCAGCGGCCTAAAATACAAAGCAAGCGATGTCAGTTCCTCCTCCAAAAGAGGCTCGGAACGCGTCGCCTCCCACGAAAAGAAGCGCATCGGCTCCAATACCTCGGAGGAAAACTACCCGAGGAAAAAGGATACGGATGGACGCAAATACAAAGAGCTATAGCGAAGCAGCTACCAGTCATCTACGGGTAGCTATCATATACAAGGCCGATCCATACGGTAAAATAACTACCGATAATGGAGACCTTGTCAAAAGACAACTAATGGAGGCTTTGGACAAAACCCTTATGTCCGCCTCCGGCAGTCAGAAAAAGCTACCTACCTTTAGGTCATGGTCGCACTCTGGCGAAATAATCAGAGTCACCTGCGATAATGACGAAACGCTAGAGTGGCTAAAGATCACGGTTTCACAACTGAAACCATGGAAGGAGGCTAAGCTCGACGTGGTACACGTCAACAACCTCCCCCAGCTGACGAAAGCCACCCTCTGGGTCCCTAGCGAAGCTCACACTGACCTGGGTGACAAAGAGGATGTGCTGCGCCGGCTGGACAATCAAAACCCAGACCTTCGGGTGGATGCATGGTTTTCCCTCCACCACGACGCGAAGGTCAATCCCAAAGGACACCTTTTCGTCTTTAGTATAAGAGACGAGGAAATGGGAGTCCTTAAAAACGATCAATGAGGATGAGCTACGCGTTCACCTCATTGATTGTAAAAACAAAGAAATCTGACCCGGAACGGAGGAGATCGAGTACGGATCCCCCTCTCCCATCCGAGGAACCCCAAGAAGCTGTTGCTACTGCGGAGACTGTCGAGCCATCCTCCAAGATGGCGACCGACAGTCTCCTGGAGGAACTAACAGCTCTAAGCCAAGATAAAGGCGACGTCAACCCACCTCCAAGTGGGGAAGTGGAGATGGCCTAAAAATAATCATAAACCATCTCACCACCGTCAAGCAGAGATGGACAATGAAAAGGTAAGATTTATTCAGTGTAACCTTCAACACAAAAAAGTGACTTCGGCAACTTTATGCCGCCACTTGGATGTGATGCAGGATACAATAGCACTTATCCAAGAACCCTGGATAAGACAAACTAAAATCATGGGTCAAAATAATCCAAAAGGTTTAATTTTCAGCTTCCCAAGCAATCAGCAACCTAGGACGGCCATATAGGTCCCTAGGTATTTTAAGACCTACCCACAGACGCATTTTTCGTCCTCCGACCTAACGGTAGTGAAGGTTGAATATGCACAGAAAGGTCAAAAGAAAGTGTTAATACTGGCATCCGCATACCTCCCCTCAGACGCAGCTAAACCACCACCAACTAAGGAGCTGGAGGACCTTGTGGAACACTGTCTCACTCAAAAGCTTGAACTGGTAATAGGCTGCGATTCAAACTCTCACCATGTAAGCTGGGGCAGCAAAGATATTAACACTAGAGGTAAGTATTTTTATGATTACATAACTAACAAGAATCTCTGTATTCTAAATAGAGGTACTGAACCAACTTTTATTAACTCTTGTAGTCAAACACGAATATATATTACCCTATCTACTATAAACACTTCGAATATAATCTCCGGCTGGCATGTATCTAACGATATTTCAATGTCGGACCACCGCTGGATAAAATTCGAAATAAAACTAGCGCTCACAACCTCTACAATGACTCGCGACCCCAGGAAAACGGATAGGACAAAATATGTCCACTGTTTGAAAGGGGATCTGCGAGGAGTCAAGGATGTGCTGCCCAACAATAAAGGAGACTTGGAAATTTATTCTAAAACCATCCAAAACTCCATAATTAATGCCTATAAGATGTCTTGCCCACTCAGACGGGTCGATCTTGATGGATCCTCCACTCCGTGGTGGTGCCATGAGATTGACCAGCTCAGGGGAACGGCGAGGAAATCCTTTAATAAGGCTAAAAGAACCAGACTCGATGAGGATTGGAACTTATACAAGTCTCACGTCAAGGAGTATAAAAAAGTCATTAGACAAAAACAAAGAGAAGCATGGAGAATCTATTGCGAGAAAATCGAGGATTTCCCCCAAGCAGCTAGACTCCAAAAAGCCCTCTCAAAAGATCCCCACCGTCATATCGGTATACTAACCAGAGAGGATGGCACAAAAACTGCCAACCTAAAGGAAAGCCTTCAATTTTATTGATGTCAACTCACTTCCCGGACTCCAAAATCACAAATTCGGCAGCCTGGGAGGATGAGGAGAATCATCTCCCGACGGACGACGACTGGCGTATATTACGGCAGATCGTCGACTCGGACAGACTGAGGTGGGCCATCTCAGGCTTCTCCCCCTTTAAATCCCCGGGAACGGACGGCATTTATCCAGCCCTACTTCAGTAGGGCCTGGATGACCTAATGCCGCACCTGGTAGGAATCCTCAGATCCTCACTGGCACTGAGGTATATTCCAAAAGGTTGGAGAGAAGTCAAAGTCGTGTTCATATCAAAACCAGGAAGAATGGACCATTCCATCCCAAAAGCATATCGACCCATCAGCCTCACATCGTTTTCAATGAAGACTTTGGAGAGGCTGTGCGAACGATACATAAGAGATGTGGTGATAACACGAAATCCACTGCATCCAAATCAACATGCATACACTCCAGGAAAATCCACCGATTTGGCTCTTCATCTCGTAGCGGGCCGCATCGAGAGATCGTTGGAAAATAAGGAGTCCACCCTGGGTGTATTCATAGACATAGATGGAGAATTTGATAGTACCACTTTTACTAAAATAACAAATGCACTTTCCATCAAAAATATCCCCCAAACCATAAATGGCTGGATATATAACATGCTCTCAAAAAGAGCGATAAAAATCAGTGTGGATGATGTAACCAACAGAGGCTTGGTTGTAAAAGGTTGTCCACAGGGAGGGGTGCTCTCGCCACTACTGTGGAACATGGTCTTAGACTCCTTGGTCAGCCACCTCGATGAAAGCAACTTCTACACAATAGCATACGCAGATGACCTAGTGATTCTGCTTACAGGAAGATTCGAGGAGACACTCTGCTCTTTAATGCAAGAGGACCTCAATATCATAGAACAATGGTGCAGAGACCATTCGCTGTCAATAAATCCAAAAAATACGGAGATGGTTCTTTTCACGAAAAAAACCACTGCTGCAGGCCAATACGGACTCGATTCCACCGCGATATGCCTTCCACAGGCCCTACAAGGTAATCTTTAAAAACAACGAACAAGACCCAACGGAAGAAGACGCAATCCGCATCTTCACAGATGGGTCTAAATCAAATGTGGGCTAAGGATGTGGAATTTTCTCCAGACCCCTGAATCTAAACATAAAATGGGCAACGGGCTGCAATGCAAGTGTTGCTCAAACAGAGCTCACTGCTATCTGCATCACTGCAAAAGAGATTACCAAAAGGAAAGCCACAGGTAATAACATATACATCCTTGCGGACAGTAGACAACCACTACTAGCCCTGAACAGACCACGTATTACATCAGGCCTAGTACTAGAATGTCACATGGCCTTAATCGAAGCCTGTAACAACAACGCGGTCACTTTAGGCTGGATTAAGGGCCATGAGAAATCGAAAGGAAACCGTATTGCAGACTCGCTAGCCAGGAAGGCAGCAAAAACTTTTGGGACCTGGCACTTTCATTGGTCTATCGGCGTCAGCGACGGCCGACCTATTAAAGGAACACTCCCTTAATAAGTTTAAGGGTAGATGGGACGACGCAGAAGGCTGCAGGCTTACCAAGGAACTGCTACGATATCCGGACAGCAAAGTAGCCAAAAAATACGTGACTATGAACAGGCGGAACCTACGAACAGCCACGGGTATTCTGACTGGTCACTGCCACCTACGAAAACACCTCCACAGACTGGGTCTCTCTGACACCCCACTTTGTAGAGGATGTGAGCAAGAAGATGAGACTGTCGAGCACATTCTTTGTGAATGTTAAGCACTCTCTCATCTTAGGTTTCATGTATTCGGCGAGTACAGGCTAACACACGCCAGTATGAGGGAACTTAAGTCAGGTGACGTTATCGCCTATTTCAGAGAAGTAGGCTGGATGACGAGCTAGAATGTTTTGAACCTCAGAAGGATGCGCAATGGGCCAACTGTGGCCTAAGTGCTGTGGGGTCTCCCACCCTTCCAACTTTTACAGATACAGATTCATATTTTTCAATGGTAACTGGTTTTTTTAGCAAACGTGATTTTCACTTGAAATCGAAAATGTATAGAGTTGACGTTATTGTATCCTGATAGTGTTTGTGGAAAAGTGAATGGAAAGTGTTGAAAAATTTAGATTTAAAAGCTTCTTTTGAAAAGTTCAGAACTAGGATTAGTCATACCAGATAGTTTATAAAAAAAACTCCTTTGTAAAATTTTACTTACGTGCGCTGCTAATCGGCACTCAATTACTCTACAGTTGAAATCTGCAGTTGCTGCCTTATTCATACTAATTAAACTGTGTGCAATTACGAATGTTGCTTTGGCAGGTAAAGTTACATCTGTTGATCGTAATGGGTTGAATTCTATATGTTTAGCACAACCTGAAAAAGTAAATTAAGTAGCTATTAGTTCGAAAAATAACACCGGTAAACAAGTGCTATATCAGATCATATAGTTTTTGGTTCGGTGATAACGGATTTGTTTTTGGTTTGTATTTACCCCCTTCCATTAAAAATGTATACTCGTTTGAAATTATTTGCACAAATGCGCATTTTTAACTTGGGGCCTCATCGGCTACCTACTTACAAATAAATCTAAGAAGATACTTCTCGGCCTTGCTTTGTTTTCGTTTTATTTGTACTTTCTTCTTTTTAGATTGATTGCAGTTCTTATATGTACTCAGTGACATAGAAACCCGAACACCCAGTAAACATTATTTTATTTCGGCAATATTTGGCATACATATCAGGGAGTTCTTAATGCGTAAATGATAAAATTTCACTCCAATTGGATGAGGATAATCTAAGTTTCTGCTAACCAACTTTAATAATGGGTTGAAGCTCCACCATCAGCATTTGACGAGGACGCAGTAAATTTCTTAACCTTCTACTGATTATGTCCAACACATGTTCAATTGAGTACAAATCCCGGGAACTTGCCTAGGCCAAGGTAGGAGATGAATTTGAGCCTGGTGGAAATAGTTCAAAGTTCGTCTGATGAAGACTAAGTGTGATCTTGAGCCATAAGCAATGACACCCCATGTCATAACTCCAACTGTACGATGTACAAGCTGCTCAACAAAACATTGAGGGTTACGACATTCGCCTCGTCTCCTTCACACCCTCGCTCGACCGTCATGCCAGGATTCATCACTGAAGGCTATAATCTACTAGTCTACTAGTCGTTTTTGGCACCACTGAAGACGATTTCTTCGATGTTCCAGAATTAAAAGTAACGCCAACTGATGCCGGTATGAAAAAAGTCCAAACCTTCTTATCCGTCTATAAATACTTCGCATTCCAAGGAACCTTCCATGCTCTGCAAACCACTGAGTTGTCATTGCCCTTGTCGATGAGAAACGATCTCTTAGACCTAATAACCCTAGGCGACTATCTTGGACCTCTGGTGTCCTGTTCAATCCTCCTGTGCCTCAGCAATTTCTCGTAACGATAGCCTAGCTTCCCGACTAGCAACAATTCAACCTCTCTCGAACTCAGTCTCAGTCTCTCCACTTTTTCCTGTCCTGGCACAGTTTATTCCAGTTTCTAATTTCAAGAGTTTTAATGTCCTCAATTATTTGATTCCTCCATTTCTCTTTTGGTCTTGTTGTTTCTGGGGCCCATGCAGTGATTTTTCTTATTAGCTTCTCTGGTTGTCGGCGATGAATGTGTCCAGTAGTTAATATAGTGAGAGTTCTAGAGCAGATGGACACATACCATCGAGTTCTTGGTCTAATACGGTGAAGACGTGGTAAAGCTCCTGGAGACTATTACAAGAAGTGAC
The DNA here is from genome assembly GCA_963921935.1 of Galeruca laticollis. Lineage (NCBI taxonomy): Eukaryota > Metazoa > Arthropoda > Insecta > Coleoptera > Chrysomelidae > Galeruca > Galeruca laticollis. The sequence continues at coordinate 102,881,021 of OY998175.1, forward strand.
GTCATGCTACAAGAAGTGGCAGCCTCTGGAGACTAAAGAAGTAACGTCACAGAAGGATTGTGACGTATCGTACCGTAATAATGTAGAAGATATTTAATAAAAATCTTGCTAGAGGTGAGATTCGAACCGTCGGCCTGCCTGGCGCGCTTGGTCAAATTCACCTTGTGTTTCCACTAGACTATCGCGGTACGATGTTATCAGAGTCTGAATGAAAGTATTTAAGTTGCAGCGCGCGCGCTTCATAATTTGATGTAGCGCTGGTTGCGAAAGGACATTAACATGCGCATGTCCTGAAAGTGCAATCAGGAGATATTAAAAATATTTACAGTATATTGCGAAAGAATAAATCTTATTTTAAGAGATATTTAAAATTCAATGAGTTGACCGTGGTATTTTAGAAATAATTTATATAGTATTAATTCTCACATTCTCCGATAATTTGGGATTGTGAGAAAAAGTGTATGCCATCAGAAGACATTAATGCATTTTAGCAACACAGTATATTGCGAAAGAATAAACCTTCTTTTAAAACATTGTGTTTTAATAAATTAATCGCTGCATTTTAGAAATAATTTTTTATATTGTATTAAAATCTCACATTTGGGTAAGTTTTATGTATCATATTTGATAAATTTTCTTGAAATAGAAAACGTTATTTCCCCTCTGAATGTATCATCATCTTGAATCATGCTATGAAGTCAGATCCACTGATAATTGTTTAGGTGAGTTTTATGTGTCATATTAGATAAATTTTCTTGAAAGAGGAAACCATCTTTCCTCTTAAATGTATCTCCTAATGCATCATCATCTCAAAGTCACCAAACAAAATTTTCCATCGCAATTGATTTTATCTTAACCAATTTTACCGATTCATTGGTTTTAAAAAAAAATCAAAATACGGCAACACCCATTTTGCGAAGATCTGCTGCTGATGTATTTAAGAACTAACAAGTTCGATTTACTCTCATTCCTATAATTGTGCTGTATCTGATAAAAGTAACGTTCGATTTTTTAAAAAGTGTTTTTTAAACTTACACACACAAAATAGTCTACCGTCGTCTAAAATAAAGTGTGCTATAGTCTGCAGAATATATCAATGTAAGTATATTTATTTGACATAAAAAATAGTACCTTTGCGATCTAACTTTCATGCTTTGTTACTTTGAAATCAATGAGTTTTAAGTCATTTAAAAGATGTTGCTCCTATCCTCTTCAATTTATCGCTATAATTTTTTAAAAATATAGTTATATTAAAATCAGTCATTTTATTTTTAATTTCAAATGTCCTTTTTAGAAAAGATAAATGCTGAATGCATGAAATAGGTTGAAAATAAACCAAAAATTAAAGTTGATGAGTTGCAGTCAAACCAACCGTATTCAATATTGAAAGCAAAATTAATCAACTCTCCTTTTGGACCAACAATATTTATAGAATTACAAGATTGTGTATGTTTCCTGCCAAAGAGGGTTACAGATATTTTCAAACCAAATTTGCCGGAACTTAACAAGGGAGGATTTTCGCTAGTTTTTCAAGGCATCCAAGAAATACCGAAGTCCAAACCGAGAATTTTGTTCAGAATTGTTGAAACATTGGGAGAATCATCTTCAACTTCTTCTTAGATTGAATTTTATGTAAGTAGTCCTATTTATTACCATGAATAAGGTTAATAGTATAAGTGATCATATGGTGATTATATGTAAAAAAGCATTAGCGCTGCTAAATCAAAGTATCAATGATATTAAGATTGATAAATGGGTTAAATTTGTGAATAAAAGTATAAGAATTTGTAATCGAACTCTTAAAAAAGTAACTTTATCGGTAGGAGAACAAATGCACTTAATTACAAATATAGGTCATTTAAAACGCTATCGTCAGTTATTCAAAAACTTATTAAACAAAAATAAAACAGGTAGAGGTGTAAAAAATAATCGAAGTCAAAGAATTAAATGGGAGAATCTTGCTTCTGCTTTTAATAGTCGAATTCAAACCGGTATTATAATAAACTTAAAACATACAAATTTAGATACCTTCTTTGAAGATGCATTTGAAACAATTAAATTTAAAATCAATTCTCACTTGAAGAAAATTTTAGTTCTAAAACTAAACATAAGATTTTCAGGAGAATTTATTAAGGGATCTATAGATGATGACAATTCAGAATTTGATTTAAAATATTTTAATACGAAAAATGAAATTATTGATAGAAGCTGTAACATTAGGAATTGGTTTTATAATAAAATTGTTCAAGAGCTTTACAAGAAGTTAGCAAATTTTCAAGAACGTGGATCAAATTGGGCACTATATAAAATTGTTTCTTTAGAAGTTAACTTTAATAAGGTAAAATTTTGTAATGGAGGAAATTCTTTAATTGAATTACCTCTGCAAATTCTAAACAAACATGCTTGTATTAATATAAAAAATCAAGATGAAGCATGCTTCTATTGGTCTGTTGTAAGCGCTCTATATCCTGCTAAATATCACGCGAATTTAACTTCTTCATATCCTTACTATACTGAAATTCTATGTACGAAAGGTTTGCCTATTCCGATGACGATATATGAAATAGATAAATTTGAAAACTTGAACAATATTTCTATAAATGTATATGGTTTGGAATATCATCAAACATATAAAAAATCCTTTTATTCTACAATTCCTTTGAGAATTACAAATGAGCATCTGCAAAAACATGTAAATTTGTTAATGATACAAAATTCCTATAGTGTAATGTTTAATGACTATGATCCAATACCTAACGATTGTTTCGATAATGAAACTGATGAAAAATAGCATTACTGTTGGATAAAAGATTTGTCTCGTCTGATTTCCTCGCAACTAACCAAACATAATGGGAAAAAATTTCTTTGTTTTAGATGTCTCAATTATTTTAATTCACAACAAAAACTAGATGCGCACAGTATAAATTGCTTGGAATTTAAAAATTGTAAAATATCATTTCCAAAGCATTTATCAGTTACTTTTAAGAATTTTGTATATAAACATAGAACTCCATTTGTAATATACGCTGATTTTGAAAGTCTTTTACAAAAATATAACGATAAATCAAAATTAATATCTCAAACAAAAAAATATCAATCTCATAAGGCTTACAGTGCAGGTTATTTTTTCAAATGTCAATACGATGATAGTCTTTCTTTTTACAACAGTTATCGAGGTGAAGATTGCATTATTTGGTTTTCGAATGAAATAACGAAGCTTGATCACTTTACAGGAACCTTTCGCGGTATTGCACATCAATCTTGCAATGTAAATTATAAAAAACAATTTATTATACCTGTGATTTTTCACAATCTTTCTGGATACGATTCTCACTTTATGATAAGAGGTTTATCAAAAACGGGACGATTGATCTTACTACCAATTAACAAAGAAAAGTACATATCATTCACACTCTTTGATGATTCAACAAATATGCGGTTTAGATTTATTGATTCATTGCGATTTTTAGGAGCATCTCTCGATGAATTAGTGAAAACTCTTCATATAGATGAATTGAAAATTTTAAAATCTCAATTTTCACATTTAGACGACAAACAGTTTAGACTTTTAACTCAAAAAGGAATTTTTCCCTACGATTACATAAACTCAATGGAAAAATTGAATGAAACGGAATTACCTTCAAAGAAGTACTTCTATAATAAATTATATGATAAACATATTAGCAATAAAAAGTATGATCATGATCTTAAGATTTGGCACAATTTAAATATACAATCGCTTGGTGAATATTCAGATTTGTATATGAAAACACGAACATTCTTTTACTAGCTGAGGTCTTTGAATAATTTAGGGAGAAATGTTATGCTACGTATGGTTTAGATGCAGGGTGGTATTATACAATTTCCGGTTTCACTTGGGACGCGATGCTTAAGTATACAAAATGCAATCTTGAACTGTTAAACGATGTTGATAAAATCATGTTCATTGAAGATGGTATAAGAGGAGGAATATCTGTTTGCTGTAATAGATATTCTAGAGCAAATAATGAATATATGCATGAATATAACCCTTTGGAACCTTCGAAATTTATTTTATATTTAGATGTAAATAATCCATATGGATGGGCAATGTCACAATATCTCCCTTATGGAGGATTTGAATGGGTTGACTCTAATATAGACGTTACACAAATTGCAGATGATGCTGACGAAGGCTATATTTTAGAAGTAGATTTGGACTATGATGAAAAATTACATGATTGTCACAGTGATTTTCCGTTTTGTCCTGAACATCGTATTCCGCCAGGTTCAAAATATAAAAAGTTATTGACTACCCTTTTACCTGAAAATAATTATAAAATTCACTACCGAGCACTAAAGCAAGCATTAGCTCACGGATTGACATTGAAAAAGATACATAGGGTTCTCAAATTCAAGCAGGCTCCTTGGTTGAAGCCATATATTGATTTAAATAACCATTTGAGGACTTTAGCAAACAACGATTTTGAAAAGAATCTTTATAATCTTATGAATAATGCAACCTTTGGTAAAACAATGGAAAATTGTCGAAAGTACCGTCGCTATGGCATAAAACATTTTATTGTTAGTCCTTTGTTCCATTCTCGTACAATTTTTGATGAAAATCTAGTAGCTGTTGAATTGAAAAGGACAGAAATAGTTTTCAGTAAACCTCTTTATATAGGAATGGTTATTTTAGATATTTCAAAAACCATAATGTATAATTTTCATTATGATTTTATGATACCGAAATTGAGTGTTGAAAGATGTAAATTATTATATACCGATACCGATAGTTTTATTTATGAATTAATTTCCAATAACATTTATGAAGAATTAATAAAAAACAACTTAGATAAATTTGATACGAGTGACTATCCTTCAGATAATCCTTACAATATTCCTCAAGTTAATAAAAAAGTTTTAGGTAAAATGAAAGATGAGACGAAATCTCAAACTATTACTCATTTTGTCGGACTACGATCAAAAATGTATTCATATAAAATACAGACTAATCAAAAGCAGAAACAAGATATGCTTGATGATAATATAGGAGTAATTAAGAAAAAAAAGGGAATTAAAAAGAATGTAGTTGAAAATCGAATAACATTTAATGACTATTTTAAATGTTTAAGAAGTTTAGAACCTAGATATGAGAATCAATGTAACATAAGATCATACAAGCATCAAGTTTTCAGTGTTGAACAAACAAAAATGGCTTTAAGTGCATTTGATGATAAAAGATACCTATTAGCAAATGATGATAACACTCTACCATGGGGTCACTATAGTTTAAATAAACCTAATTGATAAATAGGACTATAATATGTAGGTTAATGTTAATTTTTTTTCATTAGGTAATGGTACTCTCACTTCAAGATATTGCAGTTATAGCAATTTGTAAAAATGTCAATTGTATTTTAGTATTTATGGATCAAAATTTATTACCTCATCCGCTAATATATAAAGTCATATTAAAATATAGTGAAGTAAGATGGAACGTTTTAATGCAAGAAGCGAAAAACGACATCAAAGAACATTTTTATTGTTTAGAAATTATAAAAGATCTACATTTTATACCAAATTATTTGCGTAATGCTGTAATTAATGAATTAAATTGGAATTCATTGTATAAATTGAAAAGATATTGCGTTTGGTTTCATTACTATTATGTGAAAAATTTAAATTTAATGTTATGTCAACGTTGTTATCGACAACTTGAATACTAATTTCATGTGAAAAAATTTTTGTTTTCATATATTATTTTAAGAAATGTTTTTATAAATCGATTAGAATTATATAATATTGAATTTGATAAATAGTAGTTTCTTCAGTTGTATTCATCATACCTATTTAAGATGTTATGAATCAGATTGGAGTAATATACATCAATTAAATAGATACTGTGTTTGGTTTCATCACCATTTTGTAAAAATGTTATGTTAAATGTGTTTTCGACGACTTGAATTTATTTTAGAAAAACAAAATGAATATTAAAATTCATGTTATTAGAGATCATTATACTAAAAATTTGTATCGTGCAAATTATTACTGACGTCATAAACAAAAGTCATAAAAAACACTTTTTAAAAAATCGAACGAGACTTTTATCAAATACAAATCTTATAAATCAAAAAATAGAAAATTTAACGTAACATTAATTAGTTTTTCAAGAGTTTCTATAAATCGATTAGAATTATATAAGATTAATCCATAGTTTCTTCAGTTGTATTCATCATACCTAACAATTTATATAAACCTTATTACTAACCAAAATGATTGTATTATTTTTTTAAATAAATAAAACGAATTTATAATATTTCATTGTTTATTTTCAAAGTACCTAAAACATTTATTATTCATAAATAGAAAGTACACGAGTAAGAAGCGCTTTTAGTTGCTCTTTTAGACTGGTGTTGGGGCATGGTATGTCAAAGAGGTTCCAATTAAATGGTCCAGATGATACAACACTTCCAACACTTCTGGAATATTCGCTGAATTTGTAGTAGGTGTTGTCTTGAGTGAAAAAGTAAATGTATCCATCGATATATCTGAATGCAGACGTAGGATTTTTTGGTAGTCCCAAAAAGCGATCGCTAACTCGTCCTCTATTCAAAATTGTCTTAAATCCATCATTGAATTCAATGTATTGCGATGCTTTATCATAAAATACAAAAAATTTGACCACTATTTGTTTGGAAAATAACATCAATTTTGGAGTTAGTTGGGACGGGTACTTTGTTTATTTCCAATATAGTCAAATCTGGGAAAGATGCAGTATAATAATCGCCGGTATTTTTATTGAATGCAAACAAGTTGCCTGCGGAATTTTGAAAAATGTGTGATATTGTTTCATGTTGAATATTCTGCGGAAGATGATCTTTAATGTATTCAGAATGCAAAGGTATATGAATGTCATGTAAATCAAATTTCCATAGAAATCTATTATAACCAACGTAAATACGAAATTAGTGTTTTTAAATGAAACTCAAGGTCTCTAGTTAATTAACTAGAGACCTTGAGTTTCATTTAAAAACACTAATATGAGCATATTCCACGAAGTAAGGGTCGAGACAGTCAATTTCAGTAAATACGAAAGTTTGGGAAAGATGGAGTTGATGCAAGAAACATAAAATCTGGAGATTTAATATCACATATCTGCGTCGTCGGTTGTAATGTTGGTTGTTGAGTTGAATGAGGTGGTGGTGGTTGCTTCGTCGTCGCTTTGTTGTATGGATTATGTACAAATTTTTGTGTAGAACCATAGAGATATTCAAGTTCCATTTTATCATCTTCGTCGAGCATCGACATATTTTTCTGATACCATGGATACATTATTGCAGTTGATACGTCACTGTGACCAATTCCTAAGGTGTAGCCGATTTCGTGTGCTAACACTAGAAGGAAGCTACTTTCAGTGTCTTGTACAATTCCATCGAGATTTGGATTCCATCTTTCGTCATTGTCAAGATGAATTTCTATACATCCATCACCAGAGGGAAAATAAGCATGCGCTAGCACCTTACCGCAACCATCAAAATTAAAGGCGCAATATTGATTTCCTTGACAATTAGCTCTAAATCGATGTCTTTTAGACACGATAGTTATAGTTATGTCGGGTGAAGGCATAGGAATCGTAACTCGTTTAATGTAAATTTGGAATTTTGTTGCCAAATATTGAATGCCTTTTCTGCAGCAGCAACATATGACGGTGTTGCTTGAGAAAAATACCAAGTTAGGTTAGTTTTTTGCCATTTTGTCTTTACACGATACGAATGCTCGCTATAATCATTTTCCCCTACAGTACATCGAGGACGTTCTAATAGTTGAATAGTAGCAGGATTTAGAGTGCCATCTACAGGTAAATTGAATTTCTCTTGAAAATCTTTTAAAATCGACGCCATATCTGTGATATCATGTTCTGACTTGTTAACATATCCAAATCTTTCAATATATTCCACAGCATAATTCAGATCAATTTTCTCAGGTGCAACTAAAGCTAGAATTAGTAAGAGAATCATCATCCTTCACTTTCGACGTTAGCTTTAATACTGATTCTTCATCAGAAAGTTTTTATGGTAATATACAATCTATCGATTAGGTATTTAAATGAAACAGAGAATATTTTCAAAATTTTATAATGTTAAATCATTGATTACATTGATTTTGTAATAATACAGATACTCTCTAAGTGCTTTCCCTACTAAACTGTTTTCATAACAAATATCACAAACTGCATACATTAAATATATACACACATTGGATTAGGTATAAATGACTTCAATAAATTAATAATATTATAATAAAAATCACAAAAGTTTACATTTTTTAAAATTGAAATGTGGTGTTGAAGCAAATTCTCATGAAAGCGTAGAATTTCTACAACTTCTTTTTCATCGAGGAAAAATGTAACAATATTTTGACGAACTTCCACAAATTTCTGATTATCATAAATGACTTTAGTTATTTGACAAAAATCTTGATAAAACATGATGGGGCTGACGACAGGACTTTTCTCATCATCTGGAGGATTGAAATACTCATTACTTTTACGAAGCACCTCTATGATCTCATCCCATTCTATAGTATTGAAGGACATTTTGGTAGGTCCCATAGTTTCGATAAATGATGATAAAATGATGGCAGGTGCAAAAGTACTGGCAGGGCTCAGGCTACATCCAACTTCAAATCGTCCAACATTGAAAACTGTATGCAATAAATAATGTTTTTCTGTTTTTATTGCAACTTCATAATTTCGAACAATTTGATCTAAATCACGATCATAATCTTCATCACTACCACTACATGTCATTGTAACAATAGATTCACTATAATACCCAGAATCTTGACTCATGATGACTACTGACTTCTAAATTAATGTCGATCAATTTATATGTTTAACTCTCCCCACCAAAGTTCGGATTGGTTGCTGAAAATGTATTCATAAAAAAAGATTTCGATCTATACTACATCATCAGCGTTTATCCAACTGTTATGTTTTTTGTCTAAGCCTAGCCATTTGACGTATATTTTGTTACGTTTCCTCTTCAATACTTTTTCAACGAGATAAATGTTGGGATTTTTGGTTTTTTGTAATTCTTCTTCATAGAAACAACCTTTAATAGGTGATACAGTCATATCTTCTATAAAATACGTTACAGGATTCGTTATTTTGTCTTTCGTAATTTTGAATAATTCAGTTGTAAAATTCGGAGTGTAACCTTTTTCAAAAGCATGTTTCGCTTTACTTATTCGCACAATATCTCCTACTTTCTAGGTCCGGCGATTTTCAAATAACTGAATCTCTTATTTAAAATCAATTTTTCGTTACTTTCATTCACTTCTGATGGTTTGTATCCAATTTTACTATGTTTTGTGTCATTGTATTCCTTTGTGATTTGGGGTAAAATATCGATCCATTTGTATTTTCCAATTAAGCTGAAATGTTTATAAAGTTTCGTTTTTAGCGTTCTAATAACTCCCTCTGCAATTGCTGCTTTCTTTGTACTAAACGTAATATAATGATTGATATTATGTTTTTTCATCAGAGATTGGAATTTAGTATTGTAAAATTCTGTTCCTTGATCTGATTGAAGGTTTTTTGGTGTTCTACCGCTTCTGATAATACTTCACCCTTTTTAGTCTTTAGCGGACGAGTCCACATGAATTTCGAGAAACAGTCTATTACTACCAAAATCATTTTAAATCCTTTATTATGCCTTGCATACGGTCTCATTTCAGCTAGATCCATTTGCCATAAGTCATCAAGACCTTTGATTATTGTCCGTCGACGTGGATAATTTCGTCGAATCGGTTTATGCAATTCCCTAACAAGTTGAATCTTGTCTGCAGACATGATGTGTAGTGAACAAAGAACTTTAACTTAATTTGTTATATCTAAATTACAAGGTCAATTCGCTTATCTGCGGTTAAACCTCTCAGCAGATTATTCTTCTAAATTACATTGTACGAGAAGATCCATGAAAAAATAATATCGACTACCCAATTTAAATTCTACTTTATCGTTCTTCTTTATGGTAAGTCCACTTAATTGATGATACTGATATTCCATATTATTCTTCAATAAAACACTCCCATCAGAAGCGTAATGTTTACAGCTTTCAATTTTACAATCAAAGGGGAATACAAACGCCGTACCTTCCGTATCCAAAACATAGAAGTTCTTGTTAAATTTCTTAGTGCCTCTAAAGCTGATTAGACACTTTGTGTGATATGTTTCTGTGAATTGACGTATCTGTTTGTCATTTGACTTTGAAATGAGATCATCAACGTATTTTTTTGTTGGCATTTGAATAATGTTTGTATTAAGAGTGGCAATTTTTGAATAATAGTCATTGTGTATTGCATCAAATTTGTCTTTCATTTGTTTGAGGTTGTTCAATATAGATTGACTATTTGACTCTATTGCATTATCTACATATCCTCGAGTAGATACATTACTCATCAATGATTTTATTATGTCATTTATTTGCTGAATACTTGTGTTCGAAGACAATTCAGGTAATTCGAGTTTTTTTAATCGTGCTTTCATCATATTTGTATTAAACTTCTTTTTATATGCATCAGAATGTCGACCAAACTTGTCGAGACTCATTTTGAAAATGGGTAAAATATATAATTATTTTTAATATATATAATCAGCTTCACGAAGTTCATGTATAATGGAAACAATCTCATTATCATTTGAAGTGATACCTGCATCCTTGGAAGCTATTAACTCTCTAAGTCTTTCAACAATCTCGTTTACATCGTTCCAGTAAACGTACTCTATATCTTTATCATTATAGGTCATGATGTGATCAGGTAAACCTTTACCTACGATGTTAGTGGTAGTGTTTCGTCTTATGATAAATTGCTTTTTAATAATATTAACATACTTCCACCGCTGAGAACCTTTTAGTGTTCTATCTTTTTTTAAATGAACCTCCGTTCGTTCCAATAATATTTTGTATGTAGGCAAATCATCTTCGGTATATTTGGGATGTTCATAGAAAAGTAATTGGTAAAGACCTGGAGTAGCTGGTATTCTATCCCATCCTTTATCTCCTTCTACGAATATATCTCCGTTTTTTGCGTCAAAGTTTATGCGTTTATTTCCCAGAGTCCACTGATCGTTTTCAGCATTATACTTTGGACCATATAAATCATAGATTTGTGAGTCTTCGTTGAACAAATCGATGACACATTGTCGGCCCATTGCAGGATATTGTTCGATGTACTCGTTGACTGTTCGTGGTGAGAAATGTTCACTAGTATTCGCTTGAGGTTCACCATCATCATCATCATCCGTAAATACTGATTCATTTTTCGGATCATAACTGTATAATTCTTGATCACTGATAAAATTGGAAACATGTTCTTTTTTCTCTTTAGACGATGTGGGCTGTGGTGGTGGAGGTAGGGCTGCTGTAATCTGCTTGTTTTCCTTAGATGTATTCATAATATTTACGATATCTTTGAGTGGACTTGATATAGGTTTGAAAATTCTATTTAGTGTCTCATCATGCTCAGTTTTGTTCAGTTTAAAAGATAAATACTTTTTTCTAATAATTCGTTTCAGATCTGCAATTTTTCGTTTTCGCACAGCGTCTGCATCAGATGACATCATAATGAAAAATGAATGGTTAAATAATTATTATATTTTTATATACATATCGAATCCTTTACGATATCTACCATCTTGTAAATCAAAGTCTTTAACAATAACCAAAGCGCCATATTTATCATTCCAGCATTCAGAGCACATTTTCTTGAATTCTTCAAATGACATGTCGGGGGAAACGTGTTCGTTGAAGGCATGTTTAAGGTTAATTTCATCCTGTTTAAACATCACAATCATATTGCAGTTATCACGTATTAGCTGCTTCGGTATTTTCGAATAAGTCTGACATAGGTAGAAGACATCGATACTTCTATGCCTACACATGGAAAAATATTCTTCATTGGTTTGTTGTTTGTCGCATGACACATCGTCAAAAATGAAAACTGAATTCGGTTTGGATTCTGTAGGACTTACAATTTCATCGTTTTCTTTAAACGGATAATATCCCACACCTTTTACATCAGTCAATACTTCTTCCAGCAGTTGGTATTTTGGTTGATATAGAGATTTGGAATAAACGTAGACATTTTTGAATTTTACGCCGTTTGGATTGAACAGCAATGATAGCACAATATTTGTTTTCCCACATCCGCTGGGGCCGCAAATAATAGCACGAAACGAATCAGGTAATAAAAGTCCATGTTTTCGACTACGTCTATCTTCCAAAACTCTATCGAAATTTTCAATCGGTATTGACTGCTCTTGTTTAACAATCTCCCTCTTATGATACTTTTCCAAACAGTGCAGCTATAATTATAGGTTCCATCGTGAGCAAATAGCCAGTCTTCATGTTGATTCACGAAGGTGAAGGTGTGCTAAATTCGCTCATAAACAATTTGCCTTTTGAGCTTCATTTTCCTGGCTACCAATACTGTGGTCGTAAGTTTTACTATTTTTATTTTTTCACAATATTAAATCCTCTACTTATATAGCTGGAACGCACCTGAAAAAACGACTACCACGAGGAGATAAAGGTGTCAACGCTCTCGACGCAGCTTGCAAAGATCACGATATCGCATACGCAACTAACAAGACACTCACAGATCGTCACAAAGCCGATTTGGTACTAGAGAACGCCGCTTGGGAGCGAGTAAAGTCAAAAGACGCTAAATTAGGTGAAAAGGCAGCCGCTTGGTTCGTAACCAACGGAATGAAGGTTAAACGCAAGTTGGGAATGGGTATGAAGAAGCGTCGATCTTTTCATTGTGATGTGGTTATGAAGGTGAAGAAATCTATGAAAAAGGGATCTTCGCTGGCAGATACAGCGATGTTTGCATTGCGAGCAGCAAAATCTCTTATTCAAAAATTTGGAGGACCAAAACATGTGCCAATACCTAGAATAATACCTGTGGCTAAATCTGGTGGATTTTTACCTCTAATCCTCTATTTGCTGGACTTTCAGCTTTAGGAGCATTATCAGGCGGTGCTGCGGGCATTGCGAAGACTGTCATCGATGCAAAGAATGCTCAAAAGAAATTGGAAGAAGATAATCGTCATAATAAAGCTATGGAGTCTATAGGTAAAGGATTGTATTTACGGAAGAACGCTAAAGGTGGATATGGCTTATTCTTAAAAAAAACTTCCGTTGAAGCTACCCAATAGAGCACTATTCGACTATGAATTAATCAAGTTTGCAAAATTATTAAAAATAAAATATTTTAGAGGTGTGTACATGCGCGATTCTCTGCCGAGAAACGGACCACGACGATGTGAATCAGTAATACTAAATTTGGATGTGTCAAAAAACCCAGGCACGCATTGGGTAGCATATAGAAAGATAAATAACTGCGTTGAATATTTCGATTCATTTGGTAATCTGAAGCCTCCCAGAGAACTTGTCACTTATCCGGCCGGCAGTAAAATATTTTACAATTACGAGCAGAACCAAAATTACAATCAAATCAACTGTGGACATTTGTGTTTGCAATTCCTCTATAATGTCTGAAGCATTAGTAGCATGGTTGGTTAGCGAAAGACAGTTGTCCTCTTTTACAAGTGCCGAATTGGAAACTATTCCCCTAAAGTATTTGGTAGAACGAGTTAAACCTTGGGATTTACTGGACAACTGGTACAAATTACCTCAAGAATATCAATCCAATTTCAACTTGCAAATTTGTTTGCCTTGCTTTGTGCATTACAATAGACCAGATCAACGTACTCATATTGATGGTCCGGTGAGCTCACAACGCAACTGTCATACATGTAATTATTATTTAAAAAAAATGTAAAGAATAAAATTTATTTCTAAATTGGTAGTTTTATTTAAATTTATACACCTCATAAACATCACAGCAGTCATGTCTCAACTGTTGAACTTAACGTCCACTTCAAACGAGTTCTCCTTCACTCCATCCACACCGATAATATTGAAACCTGAAAAAGAGTACTTCATTGGTGTGTTGGGGTTTCATTCGTATCATTCTATACCGAATATCGATGGTGAGAAATTTTATTTCTACAATAAAAATGATCGGAAGAAAGTGCTCATCATTAACTTCCCATCAGGATGCTACGAAATCTCAGATAATGAAGCTTATCTCATTGATCAATTAAAATTGAAGACGAACACAACTGTGGCCGATATATCTTTGAAGCCTAACAACAATACTCTTCAGTGTGAAATTTACAGTCGACAGCACGCCATCGATTTTGAATACTCTGATAGTTTGGGTAAAATACTTGGATTTTCGCCAAAGATACTAGATCCTGGTAAAGTCCACCGTTCCGATCTACCTGTTAACATTTGTAAAATATCAACTTTACTATTTGACTGCAATATTGCTGAAGGATCATTTGACGGAGATAAGCCTGCTCATACAATATTCAGTTTCCCGATTACTGTGGGCCCTGGTTACGCAATCAACGAACGACCGAATAATCCGATTTATTTACCTGTGAGCAGCACAAACGAAATCACCAACATTAGTGTGTTGGATCAAGATCTTGAACCGGTGAATTTTCGAGGAGAAAAAAGCACGCTACTTTTACATCTATTGGAACGTTAATGGGTCTACTTATCAACGATTATAAAAGTCCTTCGTCATCTGCAACCAAATTAGTCTCTTGCAGATCGTTCAAACGAACTAACCTTACTCCTGCAAATCGAGCGTTCCTCAAAGCAATCGGATTAAAGTTAAAGAATGACGCAAAAAAGAAAGTACGTGCGTTCTGATGAGCATCCACTACCTACGAAAATATCTTCGGTATTTGACCTTTACCGAGATCCACAATAACGAATCGATAAGAAAAGAAGATTTCCACACCAATGTTCCTTACGTGAAATCATTCAATAACAGCGATTCTGTGGAATTTGACATCCAACAAACTGATGCATTTTTTCTCATGTACGAAACTCAACTTGAAATTAAGGGAAAAATAGAAGTTAGTGGTGGCGGAGGACATGTTTATCTAGCGCCAAATTGTGGTGCATTCCTCTTCGATTCTTGTTCCTACATTCAAAGTGGTAAGGAAATAGAAATAGTACGAGATCCTGGTATAGTAAGTACCGTAAGAAGTTTGTTGTGTTATAATCCTCAATCGAAAGAAATGGCTATAGCTGGCTGGAATTATCCCAACAAACCGCTATTGAATGAAGCAGATAAATCGTTTAATTTGTTGATTCCTCTAAAACACATTTTCAATGTATTTAATGACTATACTAAAATTACGTATGGAAAACAAACTTTTCGATTCATTCAATCTCGTCATGATAATGATGCTGTAATAGTAACTGAAGTAACTACAGGTGCTACGACATCTAATACTACAATAAAGTTTGTTATAGATAGCATGGCATTGAAAGTTAAGCACGTCTATCCTAACGATGAAATAAAATTACGTATGATGGAGCAAATAAAAAGTAATCTAACCCATATTCATTCCGTTCCGAAAATGGGAACTTCCTACGTTAACGAAAGACGCTAAAAATGAGATTTGGTCAGTTAAAACGAGTTCGTCTGTTGAGAGGCCTCGATATGTTATCGTCTGCTTCCAAACGGATAGACGCAACAAGAAGACAAACGATCCCTCGCAATTTGATCACTTGAACACCAACAACGTAAGATTGGCTTTGAACGGAGAATTTTGGCCTACCGAACGATTAAAGATGGATTTCGGAAAAAACGACTATAATAATAATAATAGTATATTCAATAAAATGTTTACATAGGTTATGGTAACAATTTAGTAAATATTATGAAGAAACTTCACGTAGCCCATAAGACCGTAAGTGGTTGAAGATGGGTTTAGCTCAGTAATTCACAATAATAAAATAAATACCATCGTATTACAGATACAGTACATTTGTACATTCATATAAAAACATAAATGGGTGAAAACGCTCTCCTTAAAAACTAAAAATTAAAATCAAGATTAAGACTAAAATTTGACCACAATCGAATACTACTTATATTTTTATAATTTAGACAATTAATTTTTTATATCTATTAATTTATGAACTGCTTCCTGCTCTAAACCTTTAAGAAAAAATTTAAATCTTTTTTTTATCATCTCTTCCGAATCCAATGTAGTTAAATATGTTTTATATATATATTAGGTAGAAAGTTAAACACCCTACCGGCAAGGTAAGTAAGACATCGTTGCCCTATGGTCTTCTCACTTGTTTCAATTAAAACACCACTGTTTTCTCGATGTCGCGTTTGATATTGATGGCTTGGCCAATTTAAAATATTTTTATTTTTGTAAATGTATAATATAATTGAATACATGTGTATTTTTCTGGGGTCCATCACGTTGCTAACTTGGTAAAGAGTTTTAGAAGGGTAAGTGCGAGGTTTATTATACATAATTTTCAAAATTCTTTTTTGTAACACAAAAATTTTGTTTAAATAGGTTTGGTGAACACCACCCCATCCAAGTATTCCATATCTTATACGCGATTCAACAAGAGCATAGTAGATAATTCTTAGGTAATGCACATCTAGAATGGTATTTAGGTACCTAAATTTGGAAAGGAGATATCGTAAGTTATTTGCTATACTATCTATATGATTGTTCCATTTTAAATGAGAGTCCACTGTGATTCCAAGATATTTTATTTCGTTCGCCTGGGAATTAGTAATTTTTATTTCGGTATATGATGGTAAGTAACTCTTATAGCTAGTAAAGGGAACAAAAAAAGTTTTTTTGTAATTCACTGTTAAAAGTTTACAATTAAACCATTCTATAATATTTTGTAAATCCGCTTCTACTTTCAACTTTAGATCCTCCCAACTCTCCCCATGATATATTATTGCGGTATCGTCTGCAAAGCTAATTACTTGTCCCTCATTATCCATTTCTAGTAAATCGTCAATATAAATATCAAACAGAATGGCACCCAACACCGTTCCTTGTGGAACACCATACTTAATGGTTCTAGGTTCACTAGTCACGTTATTAACTCGTGCCATTTGTTTTCTTTCAGACAAATAATCTTTAAATAGGTCGTGTGCCACTCCCCGTACGCCCACATTCGCCAAAGTATCCAACAGCTGTGTGTGTGATACGGTATCGAAAGCCTTGGCAAGATCTAGGAATACACATATAGTAGGTTTTTTGGAATCGACAAGTCTATAGATTTCGTTTGTAAGTTTTATAATAGCATCATTTGTTGAAAGATTCTTACGAAACTCAAATTGACAATTTAATAATACATTATTTTTATCAATAAAACTTGTTAAACGAACTTTTAAGGCTTTCTCAAAGAGTTTGGCTATTGTTGATATTAATGATATTGGTCGGTAATTATTCATATTCTTTTTGTCACCTTTTTTATGAACAGGTACAATTAATCCGACTTTAAAGTGATAGGGGCATTTCCCAGTTTTGAAAATTATGTTAATAGGATCTAGCACAGGTTTAGCTATTTTTGCTGCTATTTTTTTTACTACATCAGACTTAATACCATCAACACCAGGCGCTTTTTTAATTTTAAGAGTATTAATAATATTAATGACTTCTATTTCAGTGACTGGAGAGAGAAAGATGGAATTTTGTATAATTTTATTTTTTGCACGAATATTAGAAGAAGAAGAATATTACTTGCTAATATTTCACCAATTTCTGTAAAATGCTGGATAAAAGAATTAGCAATTCTATTGGAATCAGAAGTGACGGTATTATCTTGAGTAATTATTTTGTTTAAATGTTTTTCGTTTTGTTTAGAATTTTTAACAATATTCCAAAGAGTTTTTGCGCTACTTCGACTATTTATTATTGCCGTTCTAAAGTAATCTTTTTTTGCTTTTCTAATCAATTTTTTGAGTTTGTCACGGTATTCAACATAGCTATTTAATTTATTTATATCATTGGGGTGTTTTAAGCACTCACCCTCTGTTATCCACTTTTGTCTTTTAATTTCTTTTTTCTTGAGTTTTAAGTACCACCGTATTTTTATCAATGTGTGTCTGTAACACTTTTATTAATAAATCTGTTTTACTCTTGCCTATCATAATTACGCATCATTCTTTAGAAGCTATACTAATTCATGCATAGCACATCCAACATTGGACTATGAAGCATCCAAAGATCGTGCTCTCTTTGTAATAGACTGTTCCAAGCAGGAGGAGGGTATTAGACCATCGACTGTTGATATTAAAGTGGAAATTGAGGCAGGTGTAGTATTTCCTGCAAATACTAGAACATATTGTATAATTATACATGATTGTTTATTGGAGTATTACCCGTTAACGGAAATTATCAAAACGATCATATAATACTCAGTCAGATTGTGGAATTGTGTTAGTTACAAATAAACTACGATGAGAATAGCATTTATTGACATTCAAGGCTTCCTCATCAATGGTACATTTCATCCTAAGGAACTGTCCATCGAAATCGGATTTAAACATAGACACTACATATTTACGCCACCACTACCATTTCATTTGCTAAACCATCAAGATCAAAAAACAATAAAGTTCTTGGAACGTCATATCCATGGAATTAAGTATTCTTCGGGTGACGTTGATTATTCAAAATTGGATAGATTTTGAAAAGTATAATGCCTAATGTTGAGTGTATCTACGTTCGCGGTAATCAGAAATATGAATTTTTACAATAGAAATGTGTAGAATATGGAATTTCTACGATGATAGTTGATGTCTGCAAGTTTGATGGAACGCCCTCCGCCATGGAAAGTTTCAAGAAAGATTCGAATGCTTGCCATGCCGATGGGTCTTTCAATTGTACACAAATTAATGTAGAACAAATACGATACTGGTTTTTAAGTATAATACCATTGTAATTTTGCTTAAATAAATATTTGGAAAAATTGAGTTTTTTTGAAACACATTGTATACTCATTTATGATTATATTACAAGAAGAATTCATTTTTCTGTTTACAATTTTCAATATAATTTTCAATATCAAAATAAATATTGTTGCTAAAATTACACATGTCATTGCAAAAACATTATTAATGTCATCCATGATGGCATCCTCCTTCATTGTGTTATTCATTTTGTAATCGGTTTAATTCTGTATAGTGGATATTGTGTAGACGGCAGCTGTCGATTTTTGAAGACGTTATCCCACAAGCACATTCGCTCCAATTGCTTTATCACTTTATTTTTATTTTCATAAAATGAAATATCTTTTTTCAATTCTTGAGTACTTTTAGTAAATTCCTCAAATTTACGTCTACACTCTTCTGATGACATTGTAATACAAACACACATCTTCTCACAATCATTTATTATAAAAGAAGCACTTCTGCAACCATTGCGCATGTTCAATACCCAAATGTGAGATTTTAATACAATATAAAAAATTATTTCTTAAATGCTGCCATCAATTTATTAAAACACAATGTCTTAAAAGAAGGTTTATTCTTGCTAAAATGCATTAATGTCTTCTGATGGCATACACTTTTTCTCACAAAAAATATTGGAGAATGTGAGAATTAATACAATATAAAAATCATTTCTAAAATGCCACGGTCAAATCATTGGATTTTAAATATCTCTTAAAAGAAGTAAATACTTTTAATATCTTCTGATTGCACTTTCAGCACATTCGCATGTTAATGTCCTTTCGCAACCAGCGCTACATCAAATTATGAAGCGCGCGCGCTGCAACTTAAATACTTTCATTCAGACTCTGATAACATCGTACCGCGATAGTCTAGTGGAAACACAAGGTGAATTTGACCAAGCGCGCCAGGCAGGCCGACGGTTCGAATCTCACCTCCAGCAAGATTTTTATTAAATATCTTCTACATTATTACGGTACGATACGTCACAATCCTTCTGTGACGTCACTTCTTTAGTCTCCAGAGGCTGCCACTTCTTGTAGCATGACGTCACTTCTTGTAAGAGTCTTCAGAAGCTTTACCACGTCTTCGCCGTATTAGACCAAGAACTCGATGGTATGTGTCCATCTGCTCTAGAACTCTCACTATATTAACTACTGTGTCCCCACCACCGTAGACTTTGAGCTTCAACTACATTAACGATATCTTCAATCTCATTATTGTTTATGCTCCTGTACTGATCGTTATTTATTCTTTTGGGACCGTTAATTCTTCGTATGATTTTCCTTTCGAATATTTTCAATTTTTCTGTGTCCTTGGCTGTGAGGCACATTACTTTCGCTGCATATGTTACAATTGCAATTGCATATTGCTACATTATATTGTTACGAAACAGCATACTGGTATAGTCCCTAAATCCAACTCTGCCTAAGTCAGGTATGAAAGTTAAAATTATGGCGGATACGCAGGTTTTTTTTATAACTGTTTACGATTGTGACTATCTTATCATTGTTTTTGTAACCAGTCTTATCTAGAAAATGCCAGAAAGCCAATTGTTTTTGAGCAAGCCGCAATCTAGAATTATCTAGTGAAAAAGGCATTAATATATAAGGGACCGACCAGGAAGAGTTAGTTTAGTTGATAATTTGACATCGTGAGATATACAAGTAAATAAGTGAATATAAATTAGTGAACTGTTGATATAAATTAATAATTAAGTTTGTGTGCATATAAATTAAGTGTTGTGAGTAGTTTAGTATTTAAATAAATTAGTAAGTAGCCATACCGTGTGTTTAAAGTTTATCCCACCCGTAATAAAAACTTTTAACGTTTTAATAAATAAGAAAAACATAACATTGGTGTCAGACGTGGGGTAATATAAATAAATTGCTACGTAAAAATGGCCAAGAGACTATCTGAAAGTGGCGGAGTTAAGAGCAGAATTGGAAGATCGTGAGTTGAAAACGTCCGGTAAGAAAAGTGAATTAGTAGAAAGACTTAAAGTGGCACTGGAAAATGATGGCTTTGATCCAGAAACAGTTTTATTTAATGACGAGGCTTCCACCTTAATCTCGTCAATTTCTGCTAACATGGACGAGAAGATTTCTGCCATGGAAGAGAACATGGACGAGAAGATTTCTGCTATGAAGAACAAGTGTCCTGTAAAGAATTCCGTGAGATGTAGCGTATTTTTACTGAGATCCAAATATCTTTTGGATCTAGCAGTGTCAAAGTTCCGCATTAACTTTTTGGAATGTTCCAGCCCGGGATGGCATCGCCAGAGTGCTTCTCTTTCAGTTTCCTCTTTCATCCGAAACTCTTTCTTATATGAGCATTTTCCTACACCACAGAAAGGCTCCGGGCCAATAAATGGCGTTTGTGCTCCTTTCCTGGCAAGTGTATTGGCTTCTTCATTTCCCGTGATTCCCGAGTGGCCAGGAACCCAGACTAGAGAAACCCTGTTATTCTTGCCTAATTCATCAAGTTTTCTTTGGCACTCCCATGCCAACTTTGAACCAATGACACGGGGGCTCAATGCTTTGATAGCTGCTCGACTATCAGAATGGATCGATATGTCACATTTCTGAGAGTTTTTTCTAGGTTCATTTCCACGCATCTGTCGATCGCAAGCATTTCTGCCTGAAAGACGCTCGGGAAGGAACATAACGATAATGAGTATCTGGTGCCAGGACCAAATACTCCAGCGCCTGCTCCAGTGGTGGTTTCTGAACCATCTGTATACCATCTAATGATGTTTTCTTTGAGCGTTCGGGTGGTATATTCCCTTTCCCAGCCTCTCCTCTTATTTAGTATCGGAGTGAAATTCTTTTCTATACTTCCTTTCTTGATCATTTCGTTACTGGGAAGAATCGCTGATGAGATGTATTTTGTTACAGAGGACCAGGCTCTTTAATACTCTGATTGCCTGAACCTTCCTTAGATATTCTAAGAAATGTCTCTTGGGTAGATCGCAAGTACCCTAGTTGGATACGTTCTCATAGCTCCAGTGATGCACACACACGCAAGCCTTTGAACGTTGTCGAGGGTCTTCCTCGTGCAGTACTGACTTGCTTTTGTATGCCAAACTAATGCCCCATACGTAATTGCTGGTCTCACAATCATGGCGTACATCCATCGCAATATTTTTGGATTACAGCCCCAGCTCTTACTAGCTAGATTTCTGCACGCCATCAAAGCTCTTATTGCTTTACTAGCAGTTATTTGAACATGCTTATTCCACAGAAGCTTACTGTCTAGGGTTACCCATAGATATTTAGTTTCTGATTTCCATTCTATGATTTCCCCGTTTAAAGATGGGGGTTTCATGGCTGTAAGTGTTCTTTGCCGGGTAAATGGAATTACTATGGTCTTGTTTGGGTTAATGTTTAGCCCCACTAACAAGCAACATTGCTCAATAATTCGGAGGCCCTTTTGTAATAAATCACGCAAGGTGCTCTCGAACTTGCATCTGACTATTAGAACTATGTCATCAGCATATCCCATATATTCAAAGCCAAGCTCCGTTAGCCTTTAGAGCAACTCATCTACTACGAGGCTCCATAGAAGGGGAGATATCAGTCTCCGTTGAGGTGTCCCACGAGTGGCTTTAACTTAGGTGGTTTGATTCCCCAACTGTGTCTCAGCTATCCTCGTCGTCAACAACTCATACATCCATTTTACAATGGTTTCATTTACTCCTCGCCTTTTTAATGCTTCTTTGACAGACACATGAGTTGTGTTGTCAAAGGCCCCAGACATATCCTGGAATGCGCACGTTGCGATTTCTTTGTTGTTCAGAGTTCTCTGGATGGGTCTGCTGATACAGAGGCGTCTCAGTTGATCGACCCGCTCTGTAGACATTTATGAAGTGGTATATTCTCCAGGTTCTCTATTCTTATGTAGTTATCCATTACTTTCTCCATCGTTTTGAGTAGAAACGATGTTAGGCAGATGGGTCTAAAAGATCGGGGATCAGTCCCATTTTTTCCCTATTTTTGGTACGAAGGTTACCCTTGCCCTTCTCCATTTTCTAAGTATTAGACCCACTGCTAGACTGCTTCTTGTAATCTTAAGTAGGTGAGGAATAATCTCCTCTATCCCTTGCTGCAGGAGTGCTGGAAATATTCCATCCACTCCTGGTGATTTATATGGTTAAAAGGTACGTATTGCCCATTCCAACCGTTTCCTGGTAAATATTTTCTTAGCAATGTCCCAATCTTCCTTGAGGGATTTTTTGGTGTAAGAAGAAGAATCGATCGTTCCTTTTCACCTTCCGTGTATGCTCCGTCTGGCTTTTTCAGCGACATTGTGGGGTTAGTTCCCCCATTTGCCATGACCTTTTGTAGTCTGGCCGCTGTGTGAGTAAAATTGATATTTTCACAAAAGGCTTGAAAATTAAGCCTATTGGCCTTCCCAATCTCTTTATTGTACTGAGTAAGCTTCTCAGTGTACCCCTGCCAATTACCGTCACGTTTGGCTCTATTGAAGAGCCGACGGACCTCTTTTCTGAGGTTTGACAGGTTTTCATTCCACCAAGAAGCATCCTTTTCTGACCGAGCTTTTGACAGCGGGCAACTGGAATGAAAATCTTCCATTATTGCCTCACTGCTCTTTTCGCTTCTTTGTTCCAGGTCGTAGTGTGGGTGATTTACCCCATTTACTTCGACGTGTCCCAAATATTGTCCTTCAGATTGGTCTTGTAGAGACCAATCAGTATTTCTAGGATTTCGGATTGTAGGAATCAAGGTAGTATCTCCCTCTATCCTATATTCGATGATTCTATGGTCGGAAAGTTATGACTCGCTTATCACCCTCCATTTTTTTACATTTTTCCTAGCAGCAACATTAATAATTGTTACGTCCAGGACCTCTTCTCTTGCTCTCGTGACAAAAGTGGGGGTTGTCCCCACGTTTAAGGTCTGAAGGTTATTTGCTAAGAGATATTCTAATAAACACTCATCTTGGAAATTGTTGTTAGTGCTTCCCCACATAGTATTGTGTGCGTTGGCATCACAACCAATTATGATTGGCAGCCGTCTGCTATTGCAGTGCCTCACTAGCTCTTTTACTTCTTCTGGCGGTGTCATCGGCCCGTCTCCAGCGAAGTAGGCAGAGGCAATGACGATGTCCCGGTCGATACCCCCAGAGTTGATTAGTTTGGAGTTTCATTATGGATGGAAAAAGATATACTGAATTGTTAAGATACTTCTAATACTGTGAAATGCGTCCATTT
This sequence comes from Galeruca laticollis, assembly GCA_963921935.1. NCBI lineage: Eukaryota > Metazoa > Arthropoda > Insecta > Coleoptera > Chrysomelidae > Galeruca > Galeruca laticollis. The sequence goes on from OY998175.1 coordinate 102,905,109, forward strand.
CGGACAAGATATTTCCACCACTGCTCTCTGAGACGAGAAATTTTTCATTACTGGTTATTTTGCTCGAGTGTTCGTCCTTTTATCATAAGATGAAAATATACTGTTTGTAATTCAGATCCGGATGTCGTAAAAGATAACTTTCTTCTTTTTATTATATTAAGGTCGGCACTTGAGATCTCGACGTCGGGTAAATTGCCCATTGACAATAGAGATAAGTTTTGTCATTGTAACAGAATAACCTTACCCATAATTGAAAGTTTCTATTCTTTGTCGCATAGCCATAAATAGTCTTGGTGTGAGGTAAATTATTTACGTCAACCATTGTGGAAGAGCATCAATTATTTGAGATTATTGTTAAATGATCTTAAATTTTTTTAGAAAGATTCATAATTCTTTCTTATGAATATATTTTTAGAACTAGTTAAGTAAGTTTGTGTTAATTTGTTTTCGTGATATATACTGCTAGCCAAATCGCAACAGCGTCTCTTCATCGATACCTCAAAATTGAGCTTGAAAGTAGTACTATTTGATGAAGACAATAATTTTTTTTCTGTAACACTACCAACATGTCTATGAAAGTCACATGAACTATGATATTTCTTTGAAAAAAATTAACTATTAACTAGTACAATTGGCATGTTTATAGACATTTCAAAGTAAACGATTTTATGCTTAGTCTTTAGCTGCGTTAAACCATTATTCAAAAAAGCATTAACTTGCTGGAATATCTTTGACGCCAAGACAAACTGATGTAAAGAATTCACCGATTATTGGTCCAGAGAAGGTAAATATTCTACCAATTCCAATCAAAATGGGTTAAATGAAACATTCCGACAAAGCAATGGATGGTCTTAGGTTTAAGCATCTCAGAGAAAAATGCCTCAGAATTAGTGAGATGAAAGTAAAAGCAGGAATAGTTATTCGTCTGCAAATTGGAGAATTGATAAGGGTCCCGAACTCCGACTCAAAATTAAATCAAAAATAAAAATGTGCCTGGGATGCTTTTAACGATATTTGGGCAAACTTTTTGGGAAGTTAAAAAGATATTGAGGACCATCTACCCGAAAATCTATAAAAATTTCCATTGTAACGCGTCATTACAAAAACACTTTTTCGTCACATCTAAACTAAAACTACATTTTAATCGAATTATTAAAAGTTATCCACAAATACACGTGGTATCAACACACGAGAGGATTGAAATCAATCATAGATTACCTAATAATAAAACAGCAGAGTACCTTAAGGATACAGGATGTGAAAGTGAGTAGAGAAGCAGACTGTGGATCCGACCACTGCTTGGTTATGGCCAAACTCTACATATCATTTGCAGGAACACTTCGGGAAGACATACAGAATGATAGATCCAAAATCGGTTACCCCCGATACAACTTGGACGGCTTATAAAATGAGAGTACTCGCATACTATACTCCTGGAGACTGGAACAAAAACTAACTGAAGCAGAAAGAACCACCTAGGAAGAGTATAAACATATAAAATCATGCATTAAGGATGCTGCAGAATAAGCTCTCGGACGAGAGGTCCAAAAGACAAAAAAGACATATTGGTGGGACAGAGAGATTGAAGAAAAAATCAAACACAAGAAAGAAATGTATCAAAAACTACTACAAAACCAAGACGACGAAACTAGAGCACAGTACAGGAGAATTAACAGGGAAGTGAAACAGGAGGTAATAAGAAAAAAACAGCGCATGGGAAAACAAGTGTGAACACATCGACAGTCAAATAGGAGGCACAAGAAGCTCGGAAGCCTGGAAAACGATCAAATCAATAAGAACAACAAACAAGACAAACACCGTGCTAAACAACATATCAGATGAACAATGGCTACAGCACTTTCGAGAGTTACTTACCGAAACAAGAAAAGAATTTCTGGATGAAGAAGAACCCACTATTTTAGATGCAAACATCCAGTTAACTATTGAGCACGTAAGGGAAGCAATAAAACGAACGAAACTAAAAAAATCCCCTGGCCCCAGTGCAATATATCCTGAGTTGATCAAATACGGTCCATCAAAACTATTAGAAATGTTTCGAAGCCTCTTTGAAAGATGTCTAAATGGAGATACCATACCTAAAGAATAGAGAGAGTCTCCTACTCTCCTATTCATAAAAAGGTTCAAAAAACGATCCCAGGAATTATAGAGGAATCGCTGTAATACCAACCATAGGCAGAATATACTCAAGAATACTGAGAAACCTAATCGAAGAGGAAATCATGGAGAAACAGCCTGAAGAACAAGCAGGTTTTCGAGCAGGACGATCGACTGTGGACAATGCTTTCACCCTTAAAATAACCTTAGAGAAAAGAGTGCAACGAAACCGAGAGACCCATGTGGCTCTTATAGATCTAGAAAAAGCATATGACAGCGTACCCGTCTCAAGACTATGGAAAGAGATGGAAAACTTGGTGATCAATAAAATTTTGATTCGGGCTACACAGAACTATTATCAGAATAACTCCACAAAAATTAAAATAGGAAATAAGATAACCACATCTTTCAATACGACAAAAGGATTAAGACAAGGCTGTTGTTTATCGCCTACACTTTTTACAATCTATCTAGATAGAGCTCTTGTGAAATGGGTAAAAAATGTAAAACCATGGGCCTAAATATAGGAGATGACACATTCTTTACGTTGTTCTTCGCAGATGACCAGATAGTAATAGCTGAAGACGAAGATGATCTCAATTACATGGTCAGAAAACTAAAAGAAGAGTACGAGACGGCAGGCATTCAGATGAACCTCGCGAAATGCGAATACCTCATAGTAGGCAATGAAGATGTAAACGATCTAATCCTGGACACCGACACAATAAAAGGAGTTGAACATAGTAAGTACCTTGGAATAATATTCAATAAAAAAGGGAATAGTGAAAACGAAATCCAAGAAACAATCAATAAAGGTAGAGCAGTAACAAGAGCGCTAAACTCTCTTCTCTGGAATAAAAAAATTACAATAGCCACAAAGAAGCATGTATATAGTAGCCTAGTCCAAAGTATAACCCTTTACGGTTCGGAAATATGGGATGTTACCAAGGTCAACAAAAATAAACTCATGGCAACCGAAATGGATTTCTTAAGAAGGAGTTGCGGCCGATCAAGGCTTGAAAGAGTCAGGAATGACGACATCCGAATGCAAATGCAAATGGATATAAATATACATGAAGACATAGAGAAAAGACAGCTAACTTGGTTCGGGCACGTAAAACGGATGAACTCTGACAGATGGCCCAGGAAGGTTCTGGAATGGATACCACCGGAAAAAAGAAAGAGGGGTCGGCCAAGAAAGAGCTGGCGAGATGACATTGATCAAGCGATGACCACGAGGAACTTAGAGGAAGACGAGGTTTTTGATAGAAAAAAATGGAAATTGGTGACGGAGAAACGGCATCAGCTGTAAAAAAATCCTTTATATATATATATATATATATATATATATATATATATATATATATATATATATATATATATATATATATATATATATATATATATTAAAATTTGTTCGAAATGGTGAACAGTACAAAAAGAAACACCTTGTTTTATCTCTGTAACTTTCACTTTACATTTATTTGTATACCAGTATAATTAGCCTTACGATGAGAACGCATTAGTTTGAAAAGTTATTGCCATTTATATTCTTTACGTTTTTTTTTCAAAATTGCGAAGAGACTAAAGTTATTATTGCTTTGAAGTGTGTATAATTCGTATCAAAATCGTGTTTTTTCTCCTTTTCATTTCGCTACAATTCCCGTCCCACGCGGTCTAGACATGTATAATGACAAGACATAATTGATAGGTCTCAGTTAATATTTTCCAGATAGGCAATAATAATGACATATTGTATTTGTATTTTTGTATACGTGTAAGTAGAAACAGGCACATTTCTAGGAAAATATTGTCCACATCAATTCAAATATACCGGGTTTTGCAGAGAAAATAGGGATAAAAATTGTAGCCAACCGAAATGTTTTAAAATTATCTCTATATAAAATTATAGTCCAGGAGCAGTAAAGATTGACATAATTGTGTCGTTACGTAACTTAGATATTCTCAAGATTGATCGAAAATGATATATACAATCATATTATAAGTATGTGTTTTGGCATTAATGTTGCCTATCCGGTAGAGCCAACAAATTTATTAAAATATGAATGGTCATGCGTTTACTAGAATATTTGTTTCGACTCAGCAGCGAATCGTGTTTTGACGAAACAACAACATTTTACAAATTACGGTCTAATTAGTATAAAAAGGTTTATATTTCGATAACCGGTTGGAATACAGAATAAACCACTTCCTTTGCATCTAACCCCATCCCCAATCAGTAGTGAAACCTACATTGGAATATGATGAGCCAGCGCGAAAAGTAATTTTTTTTTATAATTGTTAGTTTTGTTTTTTCATAAAGGAGAAAAATAACCAATCATAATTTTTGGTCACTTCGACCCTAGATAATTCAAATTTGGTTAAAATTACATTAATCGAACCTAATAATTATTTGTCATGAGAATTCTATAGACCGTAAAATACCATAGTTGGCTGCTACTACTCAAAGTCGTGTAAAATTTATCCATTCTTAGCTAAGACATTATATACTTAATGTGTCTGTACACCGATTTTCGCATAATACTAACATATAGTTAATTGGAAACTGTTTATTATAAATAATCTTTTCATATAATTGATGTTCTGTTAAAATATTATATCAATTTTAGTTTTGTTGAATTCAGGTAGAACTTGTTATCAGGAATAGGTAAACAAGTTTTTTGTAACTCCTAGAAATTTAAAATCGATTAGCCTCAAATTGATATTGTTTATTGAAAAATATAAATACATTTGTTTATTTGATTGAATGATGCCTACTGTTCCTACACACGATGAACTTAAATTAGATCGATTGATTGCGCAGCGGGAAATTATTTTCGGTAAGGGTCAAAAATGTTTTGATTCCGCGAAGGAACTCGATAGACACCCAAATTCTAGTAGTAAACTAGAAAACTTTTCTATCCGTTACACTACATTTTCCCATGTTGTACAGGAGTATCGCCAAGTAGTGGAAGAAATTGTAACAATAAAACAAAAACTTAAACCTGACGAGCGTCCAAATTACGATAGTTTGAATGCCTTCGATGAGCTCTACTGTACGATTGAGTATATAGCTTCTAAATTTTTGTCTACACCGACTCAAAATCCTGTAGTAACTTCTAATGCCGCCACCGATTCAAGGGTGCGTATGCCTAAACTTGAGCTTATAAAATTTTCTGGAGAAGATCTATCCGTTTGGCCTTTATTTTATGAAAACTTTCTAAAGCAGAGAAATTGCAAAATTTATTAGGAAGCCTATCTGGAAAGGATTTAATAACCTGCAATGCATTTGAAGCTACCCCTAATAATTATGATTCGATATGGAAGTTATGAGAAGATACCTACAACGATAAAAAATTTCTTGCCGATTTGTATTTAGATAACATTTTAAATTTCCACTCATTGCCTAATGGAAGTCCAAATAATTTACTATCATTTTTAGAAACCTTTGATACCGCTGTTACTGCCTTAAAACGTTTAAGATTAAATGATTTATGTAATTACCCAAACAAATCATTGATGATTTTGATTTGGTTACTTCTCAAAGTACTATACCACAATACGATGATCCTATTAAATTTGTTCGCCAACGAAGTAGGAATATTAGTAAAATTGATAAGATTAAACCAATTTCTAGCTCAAGCTACCAACATTCTAAATCTAATAATTTTAATAGAAATCCAAAGACCTTTATGGCCAACAACTCCATCCCTGTTGAATCAAATTGTATTGTTTGTATACATCAACAACATTACCTAAAAGACTGTTCTGTTTTTAAAAGTTGGCCATTTGATCAAAAATTTAGTTTTATAAAGGATAACAACTTGTGTATTAATTGTTTTTCAAATAAACATAAAGTTAGTGCTTGTCCTTCACGATTTAATTGCACATTGTGTCAACAGAGACATCACAGTCTGTTACATAAAACCAATAATAGTAATAAAGGAAATTCAAATGTCTCTGATAATAACATAGTACAGTCCACACCCTCTAGCAGCTCGAAAAATGCTTGCAATACAGCCCATTTTGATGGTATGCATAACAAATCTCAGTTTGTAGTTTTGAGTACCATAGTTGCCAATGTTAAAAACAAATGGAATAAAATAGATAAGGTTAGATTTTTGTTAGATAGTGGCTCTATGCCTAATTTACTTACTCTGGATTGTTGTCAGAGATTGGGATTAAATTTCCAAAAATTTAATTCTAAGGTATTAGGTGTAGGGGGAAATATAAACACCTTAAAGGGTAAAACCAACCTTACAATTTCTCCTACTTTTGATACAAATTTAAAAATCCCATTAGAAGCTTTGATTGTAGATAAGATTACTAATCCATTACCAGAATTTCCTATAGATATTCGTAATTTGGACTATTTGAAAAATTTGCCTTTAGCTGATCCTTCTTTTCACACTCCTAGTAAGATAGATGGTATTTTCGGAGCTGCCATTTTTGCAGATTTAATAAAAAATTATAAAATTTCAGGACAAGATGGATCCCCGACTGCAATTGAAACCTCCTTTGGTTACGTAGTTACTGGTTATGTCCAGCCATTACCAAGCAATACAAATTAGTATACTTTCCATACATTTATAGATGTATCTCCTACTCTAGAATCTTTAGTAAATAAAATGTTTCAGCTAGATCTATCTCAGCCATTACCTAATGATGAAGATTTAGCTTGTGAGAAAATGTTTTTAGATCATGTTGTTCGAAGCCCATCTGATCGATATTCTGTAGCATTGCCATTTAAATCTGATCCTGACCAATTGGGTGACTCTTACTCCTTTTCCAAGTCTCGTTTATTGTCGCTCGAACGAAAGTTAAGTAAATTTCCTAATCTAAGATTAATTTATTCCGATATTTTGCAGGATTATATTAATCAAGGACATATGTCCCTTGTTCCTTCTGTTTTGATCAATATCCCCTCGTATTATATTCCACACCACTGTATCTTTAAACCTGATAGTGTTTCCACGCCTTGTCGTATTGTGTTTGACGCCAGTATGAAAACCAACAAAAACACCTCATTAAATGATGTACTTTATACTGGTTGCAAACTTCAAAATAATTCAGTTGATATTCTGTTGAATTTTAGATTATTTCCAATAGCAGTAACATCAGATATTAAACAAATGTATCGACAAATTGAAATCATTCCATCACATAGGCAGTATCATAGAATTCTTTGGCGTTTCGAGCCTCAAGAATCTATTTCCGTGTACCAGCTCAATACTGTGTCATTTGGAGTAAAATGTTCACCGTATTTGAGTTTAAGGGTTATTAAAAAACTTCTAGAGGATGAAGTATTTCATAAGTAGTTTTCCTGATCTAGAGTCTGCTAAACTCGCCCATTCACAAATTGTTGCCTTATTTTCGTCAGCTGGTTTTCAAATAGTGAAATGGACGTCCAATTCATCTCAGTTACTTAATATTATTCCAGAAAATCTCAGGATAATGGGAATTAGGAATTTTTAGTGTGATTCCTTAAAGATTTTAGGTTTGCGATGGAATCCATCCACAGATAAATTCGTATTTAAACTTTCTCCTGTTGATTATTCTGTTTGCACTAAAAGGCGATTGCTGTCCTTTGTCGCTAGAACCTTTGACCCCTTAGGAGTTTTATCGCCTTTCATTCTTCTTATCAAGCTAATGATAAAATCACTGTGGGATTTAAATTATGATTGAGATGAAATTGCACCAACTAAAATCTGTCAACAATGGCAATCTGTCTTATTGCAGCTTCCGAATTTGTCGAAGCTAGAAATTCCAAGAAATATTTTTTTTGTAAAAGATTTTAGCTTAACCTTAGTTGGATTTTTTGATGCCAGTAAGTCTGGTTATGCCGCTGCGGTTTATGCCAGAACTGAAGCCACCAATATGGTCAAAAGTACTCTTTTATATTCTCAAGCTCGCGTAGCTCCTAAATTAGCTGTTACTTTACCTCGTTTGGAGTTATGTTCTGCTGTTTTACTCGCTAAAATACTATTCCATATTAGAAATACCTTTGCTCATCGTTTAGCTATACAAAATATTTTTGCGCTTTCGGATTCACAGATATCTCTTCATTGGATTCATTCCCATCCTAACCGATGGAAAACTTTTATTTCTAATAGAATCTCTTTAATCCAGAAACTGGTTCCTTCAGAAAAATGGTACTTTGTGCCAGGCAATCAAAATATTGCTGACTGCGCTTCTCGTGGACTTGATCCCTCTACATTTATGCAAAAAATGGACTGGATTCACGGTCCTACCTGGTTGTCATACGACATACCGCGATGGCCTATAAAAACACCACAAGAAATAATTATTAATAGTAATAATAGAGGTTCCAATTACGAGCCTCATGAGTTAGTTGCCACAATAACTATCGCGGCAATTGAAGGACCTCTTTATAAAATTATCAATCATTTTTCCGCCTTTAATAAAATGTTAAATTCCTCGGTTTATGTTCTCAAGTTTTTAAAATTATTACCCAGAATTTTCCCCATCAACACAAAGGATTTGGACCAAGCCGAAATTCATTTAATTCGCACTGTTCAAACGAAACATTTTTCAGATATTTTTAAAGCGATTGCCAAGCAAAAGTTATTGAAACCTAATATTCGCCGTCTCAAACCATTTATTGATAAACACGGTATAATGCGTGTCGGTGGAAGATTAACCAATTCTTTATTAGAATATGATCACCAGCATCCCATTTTGTTACCCAAATTGGACAATTTTGTTACATGTTTAATTGATCATTACCATAAAAGATATTGTCATACTGGTTCGTATTTGCTTTTATCTTTTTTGAGACAAAAATACTGGATTTTGTCTGCTAGAACTATCGTGCGTAAACGTGTTTGGTTATGCAATCGTTGTTTTAAAAACAACCCTAAGCCAGTATATCCCATTATGTCCGATTTACCCTCGGAATGAGTAAATCAAACTAAAGCCTTTTTGACGACTGGTGCTGACTTTACTGGTCTTATCCCATTACAATGTTTCGTAAACGTGGAGTAAGAAGTCAAAAGGCTTATGTCTGTATTTTTATTTGTTTCGTCACGAAAGCTGTTCACTTAGAATTAGCTTCATCCCTATCCACTGAATGCTTTTTAGGAACCTTTAAACGCTTTATATCTCGTCGAGGTAATTGTTTAAGGTTGTATTCTGGTTGTGAAACCAATTTTATTGGAGCCAAGGCTCTGATTAATGAAGTTCAGGAATTTTTAAATCCCTTAGAATACCGTGAAGCCTTTCAGAGAGAACTAAATTTAAACAAAATCGAATTGATCAATAATCCTCCCCGAGCTAGTCACTTTGGTGGTCTTTAGGAATCTAACATCCGAAGCATGAAAATGCATTTATCTAGAGTGATCGGAGAACAAATTTTGACTTACGAGGAGTTTAACACCGTATTAACTCAAGTTGAAGCTATTTTGAATAGTCGCCCCTTATGTTTGTTAAATAACGATCCTAACGATCCTGTTGCTTTAACTCCAGCACATTTTCTTTATGGTACCCCTTTATTTTCTTTTCCTGATGAAATTTCTTATAATGAAAGCACTCATCCGGTTTCTAGGTATAAATTGTTAGAGTCTGTTGTTGCGCATTTTTGGAAGAGGTGGCATAGTGAATACCTTTCTACTCTTCAAGAACGCCAGAAATGGAATACTTCCACTATGCCTGTAAAGGAAGGTACTATTGTCCTCATAATGCAAGAGAACTTGCCACCACTGCAATGGCCAATAGGTATTGTGGAGAAGGTTTATCCTGGCAAAGACGGAGTTATACGAGTAGCCAGGGTAAGGACTAAACATAGTTCCCACTCCCGTCCGGTAGTAAAACTCTGCCCACTGCCATTCCAATAATTGTTAATTTTGTATTTTTTTTTGTAAGAGTAGTTTTAGGTTAGATAGTAAATACCAGCATTTAGGATGTTTTATTTAGTTTTGTTTTTTCGCTTGAATCTTTTTTAATTTAAATTCAATTTTCTGGCCCGCAGGATGTTTTGGCTTTAATGTTGCCTATCCGGTAGAGCCAACAAATTTATTAAAATGTGAATGGTCATGCGTTTACTAGAATATTTGTTTCGTCTCAGTAGCGAATCGTGTTTTGACGAAACAACAACATTTTACATTTTACGGTCTAATTAGTATGAAAAGGTTTATACTTCGATAACCGGTTGGAATACAGAATAAACCACTTCCTTTCCATCTAACCCCATCCCCAATCAGTGGTGAAACCTACATTGGAATATGATGAGCCAGCGCGAAAAGTAAGTTTTTTTTTATAATTGTTAGTTTTATTTTTTCATAAAGGAGAAAAATAACCAATCAATGCGCTAGCTCAGAAAGTTGTGCTATTTGCAAAAAAATCGAAAACTGCAAAAATGCACGAAAACGCCGCTTTTTCTATCGCTATTTTCAATATAACTCTGTACGTATGCAGTTTAGAGAAAAAATCATTACTTGTGAATTTGTTCGTTATGAAATTTTCCACAAGATAGAATTGGTTTAAAAGTCGAATTTATTATATCTTAGTTGCTAGATAGCAATAAATCGGAAATAAAAGGACGAGAATCGTGGTAATTTTGAGGCGCGTAACAACCCGCCCAATAAACACACCTCCTACGTAAAAAAAACGTTTTTAAAACGTTTTAATGTTATTTCAACGTTACTCGTTGAATTCGAAACGTTATATTCCAAACGTTTTTTCAAATTTGAAAACAGCGACTTAGCTTAACCCACATTATAACGAGAAAAACCTACAAACCCTCACAGTGCTCGTTATAGGTATGCGGGTTGTCTCACGTGGTACAACCCGTGCTCGCCAGTCGACTAGCTTCGAGTCGAAGAAGGGGAGGATTCTTCAAAAAATTATTAAGAATACAAAAAGGGGCGCCAGAGAAGTTTTGGCAAGCACCCAAGACTTCCTAAGTTAGCCCACAACTCCTCAGTGGGTTAACAACACTCACTACACACTCCAAAGGTTAAACTGATAGGTAAATTTTAATTAGTCTTGGTGGACCAAAGGTCTCTTTTCAAAATATTTAATACAATATCACTACCAAAAAGAAATATTACAAGTAACGTCTGAGCTCAGCTGAAGGCTGTAATCTCAGGGTGCAGAAGAGCTGAGGGCCCCAAACTACACCGATGTCTCAATTCAAAAATTCTAGAGAATCGACCAAATTGTTCATGTACAATATTCCAAAAATACAACGATAATATATATATATATATATATATATATATATATATATATATATATCAAAATCAACAATGTATAGTTACAAGGGTTCACACTTCCGCAATTTATACCAGTATCAATATAGATATAAATAATTGCATAAACCAAAAATTTAAATAACAACGAGTTTGGCGTTGCTGGAGAAAATACAACTCAAAATTATATACGGCGCAAATTATATACATAAAACCATTAGAAATAGGTAAAAACCACTAAATATCGCAATACTAGGTACGTACCATAGCGTTCCAGCGTATCTTAATCTATGAGCAAGATTTCAAAATTTTTAAATACAAAATACAAGTGTAAGCGAGATTATAGTAATTGCCGCAAGAAAAAAAAGAAATAAAACTTAATATAAAAAAAACGGTAATATGTGAAGCATAGATGTGAGTTTACTACTGAGTTTGAAGAAATAAGAAAAGGAAAACTGTTAACTTATCCTTTTCCGGCACCAGAACAGGAACTGAAACTTCTCCAGATTAATCCAGTCCTCCTGGAACTGGTCTCACTGACCCATTAAATTCCAATCAGTGATTTTTTTGTTTTAATGTCCATATACAAAAACCCCCCTAAAATAGAGAAACGAATTAGCCTCTACATAGGGTTTACATTTTACCCCGGTCAAATTTTCGACGTACCCCCGTAATATCCCATCATACTGACTATAATAACAATACCCGAAATTCGCAAATAATTACACCTCATGACTTTTAACTGTATAAAAGCCACCTACTCTGAGAATAAAAACTATATGACTGGTTTTTTTCCGCTTAGCAAAAAAACTACGATACCAATAAAAACCCATAATATAAAAACTACGTCGTTGGACACATCCCTGAATGTTTATACAACCCCTGTGATATATTCTTATTTCAACAAAATATAAAGCCATGAAGAATATGAATTAATAAGAATTTATGAAATATAACGAAACTATCCCGCGAAACCCAGATTACATACGCCAATAAATTACGAATCAAAGCAGAATTTCTACGTTAAATTGCCTACAAAACTGTTAATTCCGAGAAAGTATTTTTCAACCATTTACCTTGTTAATGAATCCTTCCAGCAAACGCCGTCTACGGAAATTTACCTCAAAACATAATTCCACTAAATTTTTATGGAACCCACAGTCATCGACCGTTTTGGGACCAGAAACCTATCGGGTCGGAGCTGCCAATTGTTGGTTCCAGCTGTATTTCTCCTCCCCTATGTCGGAATTGTCGGATTTTCCAATAAGCACTAATGGCTGCCAGAGCACATGCGAATATCTTTTTGTTGAAATGGTGTGTTTACACCTTGACGGCAAATGGAGGACTGAATTTTTAACTTCGTACCGATAGCGCTGTGACTTCTCTCAGTCGACAGGTTAGCCAATATTAAATTTACGACCGCTCGGCGAATTTTTCGCGTTACAGATTCCCCCCCTTTCGTCAAAGAAAATTAACCCGGAAGGGTTAATTTTCATCGTCAGGCGGTTGCGTAGAGTATGGTTTCAAGTCCTTGCAGTGCCATACTCCTGCCGTAGCTCCATCCTTATCGTGCAACTCATACGTCCACGGAGATACCCTCTTAGCTATCGAGTAGGGCCCTATATACTTAGGCGCTAGCTTACGCGTGTAATACCTCGCAGCATCCGAAAGGACAAAATTCCTCTTCCACACTAAATCGTGCGGGAGATACTCCACATGCCTACGTCGCAGATTATGGCTATCATAAGCCTTCTGATTGGCATCCTCTAACCGTTTCCTGATGTCAGCGAACAATTTCCTAAAACTCTCGTTACGACTACACTCGGGAGTACTCACACTATCTCCCAGATCTAAGTCTGAATTATCAACATAATCGGCACCAGACAACAGCATAGACCTACCAAAATTAGCGAAATACGGTGTTACCTTCGTGACTTCATGAGTAGATGTTCTAATCGCACATCCTATCTGAGCGAGATGCTCGTCCCAACAACGATGATTATCCGAGACATAGGAAGCCATCATAGTCTTAATCACACGGTTAACTCTTTCACACGGGTTAGCCCTTGGATGATAATTGGCATTCAGCTTGATACGGCAGCTATATCGGGAAGCTAAGCTTCGGAAAAGATTACTACGGTATTGGGGACCATTATCACACAAAATCACCTTGGGTACCCCATATACAAGAAATACTTCATCTTCGATCTTACGAGCAACGGCCGCTGCAGACGCTGTTCTAAGTGGGTATATCAGCACATACTTGGTCAAATAATCCGTAACGACAAGGATGAAAGAATTACCTCGTTTCGACCTTGGGAGAGGCCCCATCAGATCTGTGCAAATCATTTCCCACCGACTGCTAGGCTTTGGATGAGACGCCAGGTTTACCTTGTGACACCTTATGCGCAGCACACACCTCACAACGATTAACATACCTAGCGACATCAACTGTCATTTTCGGCCAGTAAAAACGCTCAGCTACTCTGTGGAAGGTTTTAAAAATACCCGTATGTCCAGATGTGGGAGGGACATGGGCTTCCATGATAATACGCGACCTACCAGCTTTAGGAACTACCAGTTTCCAAGATTCACCAGGCGACAGCGGTTGTGTGTACTTATTGACAACATGTTTGAAGAGAAGATTATCCTTCACACGCCAATCCGGAAATTTAAGGGGATTACTAGCGACATGCTTTACCATCTTACAATACCACTTATCATTGGTTGTATCAAACGGAGGGGGCGGTACTTCTTCAGGTGAAACCTCCACAGACACCTCATCGACCACAGGGACGGACCGAGAAAGAGCATCTGGTACTACGTGTTCACGACCTTTGCGATGTATAATTTGGAAGTTATACTGTTGCATTTTGACTGCCCATCGGGCTAGACGACCCTTCGGACTCTGCAGCTTCTGTAGCCACAGTAGACTATAGTGATCCGTAATGACGGTAAAAGAAACACCCTCTAAATAAGGCCGAAGTTGTTCTAGTGCCCAAACCACAGCGAGACATTCGCGTTCAGTGGTTGAAAAATTCCTTTCTTGGCGAGTAAGAGATCTACTTAGATAGCAAATAACCTTGTCACCATCCTCGTGAGGCTGACTCAACACAACCCCTAAACCATAACCACTACTATCGGTCTGTACAACAAAGGGTTTATTAAAATCGGGACAAGTAAGAATCGGCGCAGAAACCAAACATTCCTTAACACGACGAAACGAAGACTCACATTCAGAAGACCACACAAAAGGACGATTTTTCCTCAGAAGACCCGTAATGGGGACCATGATGGTTGAGAAATTAGGTATAAATCTCCGGTACCAGGAGAAGGTTCCAACCACACGACGAACTTCCGTAATATTACGAGGAGTCGGTAACTCCAACATTGCCTTCACCTTATCCGGATCCACATGCAACCCAAAACGATCAACTACATACCCAAGATACTTCATTTCAGGACGACAGAACTGACACTTATCCACGCTAACAGTAATTTTAGCATCCGCTAACCTCTTAAAAACCTCTTCGAGTACCCGTACATGTTCTTCGAAAGTTTGCGTACAAATAACCACGTCGTCAAGATAGACAAAAACATGCGGTTCAAGATCATGGCCTAAAACATTGTCGATAAGTCTCTGCCAGGTGGCTGGGGCATTATGTAAACCAAATGGTAGTCGTTTGAACTGGAATAGACCCCTATTAGGTACCGTAAAAGCAGTATATTACCTTGAAGATTCGGCTACCGGAACTTGCCAATAAGCGGACTTCACATCTAAACTAGACAAATATTTAGCCTCACGTAACTTCTCTAAAGTATCCGTTACCAGGGGAAGAGGGTAACTATCTCGAACAGTGACGGCATTCAACTTCCTGTAATCCACGCAAAATCGGTAGGAATCATCCTTCTTCTTGACCAGTAAAATTGGAGAAGCCCACGGACTATTGCTGGGTTCTACAACACCTAACTGCAGCATCTCATCCAATTCAGCATCAATATGCCTCTGTACAATGGGGTTGACCCTATAATATCGCTGCTTGATGGGGGGACTAGAAGTTACTATCACGTGTTCTACTCTATCGGTACACCCTAGACATTTTCCCATAATTTCCATATTCCTATCCATCACTGCCTGAAGTCTCTGCTGTTCCAACGGAGTGAGTACCGTTCTAGACGACACATGTTTCACACTATTCAACAACACAGGGTCTGCCGAGAAATGCCACTCATCATGACGAAGATCTGGGACGACGCCCATCAAATTCCAAAAATCTACACCAAGAATCAAAATGTGAGTTAATTCAGGGACAACCAGAGCCTCAATCAACCGCATACGACCCCTCAAATCCACGGGTAACACTACGGTTCCAATACTCTGTAACACATTACCATTTGCCACTGTACAATTAGTCGTCCTACTTTTATCCAAAGTCAACCCTAAACAAGAAATTAACTCATAACCCCTACCTCCTAAAATAGTTCTTGAAGCGCCCGAATCCAAAAGACCTAACAAAGTTTTTCCTAGGATATCTATCTTAAGATAAGGACGTTCATCATTAACGACATGATCCAACACATAATCTATAACGGCACGAAAACTACTGACCGGGGGGTTTTCACTGACGCACTCTATCCGGTCATTCAAGCACGTCTCGGTTCGTTTACGCTGGCTAATTCTGGAAGAGCAATCAGGACAAGTCCTAACCGTGAATCCTTCTTTCTTACATCTAAAGCAAAATTTCCCATTACTACGACACGCTACGGCCCGATGACCTGGCTGCTTACAACGGAAACAAACGAGCTCATGAACTTTAGGAATTGATGACGAAGTAGGGAGGGTTAGAGCTCTAACCTCAGACACAGGTTCCACATGCGATGACACATAAGCTAGGTCTGGCTCCATACAATTCAGTTCCCTCGATGGTACACTGTAATTCTCGATAGCCGATTTCCTAGCCTCCAATTTACGACCCAAAGTCAATAACTCACGCACGCTATTAATTTCCATAAGTCCAAGATGATCTTGGTAGTAAGGCGTGATATTCCTTAACAATATTTTAAGTTTAGTTTCCTTCGAAATGGGACAAGTCAACCTTTTAAAATAACCAGACATCACAGCCAAGTAAATTCCCATACTTTCATCAGGACCCTGAGTTCTACTCTTAATTTCGTCGAACAGTTTTTCATTGTAATCTACTGATAAATACTCTTCCCGTAATAGGTCCACGAATTCATCCCAAGAATTGACTTCTTCTCTATAAGCTAAATAAAATTGATAAGCCCTACCAGAAAATAAATCGATACCACTAGCTAACAAAATTTCCTTATCTACATTACGTGAAACTCGATACTCTTCTACTTTTTCCAGAAAGCTCGATAGTGAAATACCTTTGGGATCTCCAGAAAACACCAAACCCCACTTGCTAGGCAAGATCGTCTTAATACTAGACAAGTTCCTCGACGCATTACCAGGATTAGGAAGTGGTCTGACTTCATTGAGAGTCGATCTACGGATTGTTGACAAATTTGCAAAGGACGGCCCAGGTTGAGAGATAATTTCTAACTGGGGGGGTTGAGATTGACGAGAACGCTCATGTCTAGAAGCCTTACTTCCCAATGATTCGTATAAGGAGAGAGCTTTAGCCATTAGTTCATCTACTTTTGCCCTCTGTCGAACACCAGCATCACCTGCTTCGAAATTAGTCGCACGTTCCAACCGACCTATGACATGCACCAACTGACTCTGTAATTTCTGGAAACTACCACTCACACGAGTTTCGTTGAACTCTTCTACACCGGGCTCAATCTGATCTAACTTATTCTCAACTGCACTCAAGTCTTCGGCAGCTGTATACGGATACTCTGGCGGATCTATACTATCATCTTCCTTCTCTACCTGCAACGCTAAAGTTAAACTACGCCGCATCTCCGACACCGTGCCACTTGCAATACCACGTATTGTCAACTCATACACAAGCTCATCCTGAACCAACCGATTAACCACAAACCTACGAGACATTTCTTTTTCTTTTTAAGTTCAATTTGACAAGCGATCCAAGCAACAAACCAATTTCCAACCCAGCGGAACAATAATTCTTCACCAACACACCTGTACCTCAAATGGCCTCCCTCCAACTGAAACCTAATAAGGAATTTAAAATCCAGATACCGAGTGTCCAAAAGTCCCTATTTGTCCAAACAATATCTCCAACCCACAGAGTTTCCACGAAGTGTACTTCTCGAACCAACGCAACGTTCCTTCCTCAAAAGCGATTCCAAAATACAGGAGTCCACAAGCCCAAGGCACCACTTCCAAAACACCGATCCGCTAAGGTTCGAACCCACAATGCAGCCTACAATCGTCGAAAGTCAAATAAACTTACCATAAAGCAAAGTATTTACGAATTCAGTTACTGTTCTGATACTAAAATATATACACAGTGTGACCCAATATGTAACTCACCTTTTAAATTTACAATATCTATAAATTACAAATATTATACAATAGATAATCAAATAAAATTTTCAAAATTACAAATTTTTATTCAAACAATAATATTAATATCAGGAGTCTTCTTATTCACTTGCTACCTGAAAAAGAAGAGCAAAAAAAAACAAAACGCATCAAACAATGAACAATCTGTCCGTTTCCTGTATTAAAACTTCAATTTAATATTTAACACTGCTCAACAAAATTCGGTAAATTGTTTACCACTTACGCCCCGTAAAACAATTCCCTTCAAGCCCTCAAACCCCAGATTTACTACAAACACTTAAATCTGGCACTATCAATAACTAATTAAGAGAAATTATTTCCAGGTTGCGCCCACAATTGAAACAATAACCTTCAAAGTTAAGCAATCCCCAGATTTACTATAAAAACCCAATTAAATCTGGTGCAATAAATTACAAAAGACACAATAACTGAAGTTAAATCTACAATGACTAAGTTTCTAAGAAAAAGTTGAAAATTTATCAAAGTTTAAAAAAGATAAAATCTACAATATTGAATTTTTCAAAATTCCAATAATCAATCAGTATGAAAAGAAAATAAATGTTGCCCACGAACCAATAAACTCTTGTCTGATTTCTACCATAAAATTTTCAGTTTGATATATATTATAATCTCACAGAATAAGGTAAGTTGTTTACAAATTACGTCCAATAAAACAATTCCCTTCGAATTGAACACAACCCCAGATTTACTAAAAACACTTAAATCTGGCACAATCAAAACATATTAAGGGAAATTATTTCCAGGTACGCCCCAATAAAACAATTACACCTAAATCTGGTGCTAAAATAAACTGAAAATAAATCTGCAAATTTAACTTATCAAAAGTTCAAGTTTAATCAAATGGCTACAAATAAAATTTTGATTTTTCAAAAGTTTAAGTTTAATCAAAGATGCTAAAAAAAAAATTTAATTTTTAAAGTTTAAGTTTAAATTACGGGATATGTATTGCTGACACAAAAAAAAACTACTAACGGCCCCACGTTATGGGCACCAAAAACATATAACGAGAAAAACCTACAAACCCTCACAGTGCTCGTTATAGGGTTGTCTCACGTGGTACAACCCGTGCTCGCCAGTCGACTAGCTTCGAGTCGAAGAAGGGGTGGATTCTTCAAAAAATTATTAAGAATACAAAAAGGGGCGCCAGAGAAGTTTTGGCAAGCACCCAAGACTTCCTAAGTTAGCCCACAACTCCTCAGTGGGTTAACAACACTCACTACACACTCCAAAGGTTAAACTGATAGGTAAATTTTAATTAGTCTTGGTGGACCAAAGGTCTCTTTTCAAAATATTTAATACAATATCACTACCAAAAAGAAATATTACAAGTAACGTCTGAGCTCAGCTGAAGGCTGTAATCTCAGGGTGCAGAAGAGCTGAGGGCCCCAAACTACACCGATGTCTCAATTCAAAAATTCTAGAGAATCGACCAAATTGTTCATGTACAATATTCCAAAAATACAACGATAATATATATATATCAAAATCAACAATGTATAGTTACATGGGTTCACACTTCCGCAATTTATACCAGTATCAATATAGATATAAATAATTGCATAAACCAAAAATTTAAATAACAACGAGTTTAGCGTTGCTGGAGAAAATACAACTCAAAATTATATACGGCGCAAATTATATACATAAAACCATTAGAAATAGGTAAAAACCACTAAATATCGCAATACTAGGTACGTACCATAGCGTTCCAGCGTATCTTAATCTATGAGCAAGATTTCAAAATTTTTAAATACAAAATACAAGTGTAAGCGAGATTATAGTAATTGCCGCAAGAAAAAAAAGAAATAAAACTTAATATAAAAAAAACGGTAATATGTGAAGCATAGATGTGAGTTTACTACTGAGTTTGAAGAAATAAGAAAAGGAAAACTGTTAACTTATCCTTTTCCGGCACCAGAACAGGAACTGAAACTTCTCCAGGTTAATCCAGTCCTCCTGGAACTGGTCTCACTGACCCATTAAATTCCAATCAGTGATTTTTTTGTTTCAATGTCCATATACAAAAACCCCCCTAAAATAGAGAAACGAATTAGCCTCTACATAGGGTTTACATTTTACCCCGGTCAAATTTTCGACGTACCCCCGTAATATCCCATCATACTGACTATAATAACAATACCCGAAATTCGCAAATAATTACATCTCATGACTTTTAACTGTATAAAAGCCACCTACTCTGAGAATAAAAACTATATGACTGGTTTTTTTCCGCTTAGCAAAAAAACTACGATACCAATAAAAACCCATAATATAAAAACTACGTCGTTGGACACATCCCTGAATGTTTATACAACCCCTGTGATATATTCTTATTTCAACAAAATATAAAGCCATGAAGAATATGAATTAATAAGAATTTATGAAATATAACGAAACTATCCCGGAAACCCAGATTACATACTCCAATAAATTACGAATCAAAGCAGAATTTCTACGTTAAATTGCCTACAAAACTGTTAATTCCGAGAAAGTATTTTTCAACCATTTACCTTTTAATGAATCCTTCCAGCAAACGCCGTCTACGGAAATTTACCTCAAAACACAATTCCACTAAATTTTTATGGAACCCACAGTCATCGACCGTTTTGGGACCAGAAACCTATCGGGTCGGAGCTGCCAATTGTTGGTTCCAGCTGTATTTCTCCTCCCCTATGTCGGAATTGTCGGATTTTCCAATAAGCACTAATGGCTGCCAGAGCACATGCGAATATCTTTTTGTTGAAATGGTGTGTTTACACCTTGACGGCAAATGGAGGACTGAATTTTTAACTTCGTACCGATAGCGCTGTGACTTCTCTCAGTCGACAGGTTAGCCAATATTAAATTTACGACCGCTCGGCGAATTTTTCGCGTTACAACATGTATTTTCGAAAACGGTTTTTATGGCCGTTATTTTAACGTAGTATTTTTCAACATTATTTATACCATTTCGCGAGTTATAGACGGTTATACAGAAATGTTTTTAACACGTTGTATATACAACGCTTTTCTAAATTTGAAAACAACGACTCAATTGAACTCAAATGTATTTACAAAAATGCTTTTTATGTCCGTTATTTTAACGTTATATTTTCAACATTATTTATACTATTTTCCGTGATATACAATGTTATACAGTAAATGTTTATAATATGTTGTTTTCACAATGCTTTTTTAAATTTGAAAACGACTCGATTGAACTAATATGCATTTACAAAAACGTTTTTTATGCCCGTTATTTCAACGTAGCATTTTTAACATTATTCATACTATTCAGCGTGATATAAATAGTTAAAAAGCAATGTTTTTACCACGTTGTATGTACAACGCTTTTTCAAATTTGAAAACAACGAATTAATTGAACTCATATGCATTTACAAAAACGCTTTCTAATCCCGTTATATAAATATATACACGTTGTTTTATAAAATATTAAAACTAGAAATCTTATATATTTTATGTTATAGTTTTAAGAACATTTTTTATTTTATTATGTTAATTACAAGAATTTTCTTTTTTTTATTGTATACTATTTTTGTGTGGATTTATCAAATAAAATAAATATAACGTGTAACAATCGCACGTAATTCTCGCAACCCCAAACCACAACGGCCAACACGAGACCCCTGAAGAGTTGGTAGTAATCCTATTAACGTCGCCGTGGAGTTCCGGTTCCCGCTCATCGATGTCGCTGTACGAATAGACTAGCTCATTTCAATCGTAAGTGTAGCTCATCAGTATAAGGGATCCATCGAGAACCGAAGACGGTAACAAGTAAAGAATACATAAATGCTTTATTTCTTGTATAGTAAATATTATTTGTTATTTTATTAATATGAATAGAGTTTTATTTATCAAATATTACTTGTTTACCAACGTTAATATACGATTCCAGTTTTTGTCAAATATGCCCCTCTCTACTTTTAATTTTAAATGTGAATATAACGTAACGAAAATAATGGTTTAAACCGATTAAATGTAACGCTTAAATCACATTAAAAGTAAGTGCTGAATATTATTATACAAAAACGTTTATAAATTGCAATATAAAAACGTTTCTATTACATTACAAAAACAATAGGTAAATCACATTGAAAAGGTAACGTTTAAGTGACGTTAGTAAGGTGGGTGCTAAATTTCGTTTCAAAAGACCGTCTATAAGTAGCATAAGAACGTTCATATTACGTTACAAACGCAATGGGTACATCACATCAAATAATTAACGTTTAAATTACGTTAAAAGTATGTGCTAAATATCATTATACAAAAATGTTTATAAACTGCATTATAAAAACATTTATATTACGTTATAAAAGTACTGGGTAAATCACATTGAAAAGGTAACGTTTAAGTGATGTTAGTAAGATGTGTGCTAAATTTCGTTTCAGAGGACTGTTTTATAAACGTTTATATTGCGTTCAAAAGCAACCGGTAAATCACATTAAAAAGGTAACGTTTGAATGACGTTACGAAAATCACGTTGTATTTGACGTTGGAAAAATCGTTATATGTTACGTAGAAACGAGCGACATTACTCCGGTAATATAACCAGTTGCCTAAAAACCATTTATAAACGTTAGGTTACATGTTAAATATTTTACGTTTTTAAAACGTTTGTGTGTTTATTGGGAGGTAAGAAATTGCACAATTATACTGTAAATAGAGATTTAAGTACTTTAGAGTATTACAAAATGAAATACCAAAACCCGATCCAAATTTATTTGTTGGTTTTGACGTGGTTGATTTGTTGATTTAACCGAGCAAAAAAAACACTGTTTTTCCGCGTCAATGCTGGGAACAAAATTTTGTATTTTGATTGCTGTCGATTTTTTACACATTGTTGGGGCCGTTAGTTATCATATAGAATCGATATAAGGTCGATTTTCTTTTTTTAACAACTTTTGGCGCGATTTTAAAAGTTTGTAAAATTTTTACTCAGTTAACAAATTATTTCGGGAAGCGGTTTTACGCGTTGAAAATAATCTTAAGGTACTAAAAGAAAGTTCTCGGAAAGACGCATAATTAAAAAAAAATCGTTCAGATTGGTCGAATAAAATCTGAGATATTAACTGCCAAAGTTGACAAAAGTTATCTGCAAAACTACGCATAGTGGAACAATAAAAAAAAGAATTTGGTAGGTTTGTCCGAGTACTTTTCGTAGGCGCTTATATAAATAATATTGTATGTGTGCTTTTTGCAGTAAAATTCAATGAATCTTGGCGAGACAACCATCCGAGCGGCGAAACCGGAGGGGAGGGGATGAGCGGCAGAAATTGAAATCGAGCGTTCAAAACCAGCGCGGGCGCTTTAGTACGCGATATCTTGGCTTCTATGTCTTCGATTTTGATCATATTTTTTAATAGATATACCGAATCAAGAGGAACCTATTTCTTAATGTTTCATAGCAATATTATGAAATATTACCGGCGTATTACTACTACATTATTCAAATACAAAATTTTAAAAGGAATAATTTATCTACAGTGATCGTTCATTCAATACACATTCACACAAATGGATTATTATTAAATATAGGTACAATTATGCAACATATTATACACACTAAATATCATCTGATGTCAAAAAAAATTTCAAAGTTTAACGATACAAGTACAAGTGAGTTTATTTAACTTTTTAAAACGAAATAGTTTTTAAATACCTGTTCACTTATGTCCAATTCACCTTGTTTAATTCTTCTTGTAGGATTCTTCCTGGGATACTCTACAGTTTCTCCTGTTTGGTATGAACCAAAGATGATGTTATATTTCATCTACATCAATACATCTTTGATGGTTTCCATAGTCAAATTCTTTCTGAGATGTATCGTGGAGATACTATTTCCACGATACAAAACTTTACTTTATTATACGGATAAATATTGAGGGTTAGTATTCTGCATTTTTACCAATCTCTTGTTACTATTCTATTTATCAGTTTCATTTACAAATTTTATTGAATTATTTTAAAGAATAATGTATTTCTTTTTATATTTACCATTCAAATTGTACCGCTTTTCTAGTTAATATTCAAAATTCTGTTCAAAAGATTCAATTTTCACCCCCATTCATTCTAAAAAGAATTCTACCTAGTTAGCAGTGTTCATTATCAACAACTTCTCCATTCATTGTTAAAAAGAATTCTACCTAGTTAGTAGTGTTCATTATCAACAACTTCCCCATTAATTTTTTCTTAATTTTTCAATCCGCTTGCCGCTGATTAAGACATTTCAAGTATAATTCACCAATCAAATCGGTTATAAAAATTTTTGTTGGTAAATCTCATTTTAGGTTTCAAATTGTTTATTTATCTTTTTAGAACATTCCGTTTTATATTTCTAAATAATCAAATTTCATATACTACTTCCTTTTATATAATTTTCAAAATATTTTAAACTGACAGATCTATTTATTTTCATTTGATCTATTGAATATGACAAATAATTTCACAAATGTCAGACATTATAACCCTAATGTTTTTATTATTTTGACTTTATTCCTTGACATATTCTAAAATAATTTTCTAGTGTTTCCAAAGAGTTTCTTACGATATCTAATTAGGATATTTTAAAACAAATCATAATCTTTTGACTCTTACTATGTGAAAAATAGATTGTTACAATTTATATAAGGTGGCGTTCTAAAAGGTTGTCTCTTAATAGCTGGAGTTCATGTTATCTCTACCATATGTGCATGTACAAGGTACATTAAAAATTTTCTTTATGTTTCTTCGGTTTGATTTACTAGTTATTTTCTCTCTTGAATGATTTTCCTTCGATAGATCAGCTATATTTCTGATGATTTAAATGGTAATCAAACTTTTAAATTTTATATTTACATACAGTGTGTAGCATGTTCATTCCATATTATCATATACAATGTGTCGCAAGTTCTTTTCCATGTTAATATATATATATATATATATATATATATATATATATATATATATATATATATATATATATGTATATATATATATATATATATATATATTATAATTATTTATTATTATTAATTATTTTATTTAGTTATAAAAGAGTCGATGTCTTGTTTTGTTCACTTGACTTACCTTGGGCTAGCTCTGAATTGTTATAAGTTATTGTTGCTTTTATTTTAACATAGAGTCGGTAGCATGTAGACTCCTCCCTTTGGGTTCAGGACGCACATAAATAAATGTATTTTAATCTTGAATATTTAAATTTTATGGTTCGCTATATCCCGAAATGAAATCTTTCATGAATATACACCTTTTAGTTTAATGATTCAGGATATTATTCCACAGAAGGAATGAAGTGAGCAAATTTTGATAAATCTATTATAGATATTGAATAAAAATACCAACACTTTAATGAATTGTTAAGATCAAAATTTAGAATTATTTTTACACCAAATTTCCTGATGCCACACCTGCATTCTATACAGTCATGCGCACTGAATACCATGGAGCATGAAAACTATTGTGTCGGCGCATTGGAGAAACTTATGCTCTCATAAAGTTCCACGCGACACTAAATGTGGAATTCACAGTCGATGTTACATGTATGAAATGTTTATATCCTTTTAACGTTCATATATTCGTTGAAATTATCGATATATTATTTAAAACTGACTATACAATTACATATATATATAAAAGGAAATACGAGTGAAGTGAAATTAGAATAGTGAAAGATAGAAATAATTAAACATGCATTAGAATGAAATCTAAGCTAGATGATGATTTACGTACAGCGTGAACAATGATGGAACGAATTAATTATAACAAGTAAGTACAATACTATATCTATTAATTAAAACTAATGGATACCATGTATACGATATGATATTCATCATCTTATAATGTTTTGGCCTTTTTATGAAAATTATTATTGAAACGTTCAAAATATATTTTATTGTTCACTAGTTACTCTTTTTTTTTGGAATTCCAAAATTAATATTTAAATAGAACAGACCTTAATTTGTATCTTCGGTATAGCTATACACGGTACTGCTGCTAGCGTCTCCCAGTTCTTGCGGATTTCTCAGCGGAAGAAATACTCCTTCTGACCACCTCCCGTTCTCACACAGTTTAATGATTATTAATGTTACTATTTCTTAACTTTTAGCTTCAAATTTTACTTTTATATCATTTTATTAAAAAAAATTTGTAGAGGACATTTATACTCATGCTTTCTATTCTACAACCCAAGCGCGCCATCTTTTGTTTTTCAAATCAACAAACTTCTCCTCATAAAATGCAAAGCCTCCTTTTCACTGTCTTTTACACAATATTTGTTGATTTGAATGTTTTTAGTTCAAAATGTAAAACTATTTATTTTAGCAGTCCTGGAGGATATCAACACTTATTTGTATATGTGTATATCGTCTTAGGGATTCCATAAAATGTCTTTTTCATTTGTTACAATATCATATTTTGTTATATATCCCTTTTTAAGGTATATTTATTTACATTAAATTATAATAGATCTACAACCTAAAATCATCATTAATATAGATGTAACTGTCTAGTTTTAAATTTTGGAATTTTTACTAATTTTATCTTATATAAACTATTAGTTATTTCCAAATTTGCCTTTAGTATTCAATATTTAATTATTAACCAACAAATTTGAGTTGGCAATAAAATCACTAATTTTTATTACTTCCTGTTTCTTAAACTTTTTGAATTACCATACTTCCTTGACAGATAGCTTGGCTCTGTTCCGTATGTCAACCTACTATAAAGCCTTTCCAACTCTTTTTCAAATTTAACCCTTTTCTATCATCGTCTGTAAATATTGATAACCAATTATTGAATTGAATACTAATTTATGTTATTTCAGTTTCAAGTGATACTACATTATAATTATCCAGATATTTACATGGCAGTGTTCAGAATATTTTGAAACATGTTGACATTGACTTGACCTGGGATTAATTGTTAAGGTAACATTTTATACTTATGTAAACAATGCTGTTATTAGAATTCTTATTCATTATCCTTTAATTCATTTTGGTAACTGTTTTTCTCAATATCTGATAATATTTTTGCTCATTTCATTCTATTCGTTTATATTAACACTTAGTTTTTAACTTGGTTGTGTCTACTGGTACACCCTACGTATCAATATAACATATTTATATCTGTTCACATTTGTGATTTATTTTAATATAATAGAGGACTAGTTTAATATATATATATATATATATATATATATATATATATATATATATATATATATATATATATATATTAATACATATCCTCTATTTAAATTCTAAAGAAAATATTGAAATAAGGAAAAATGTGCATATTTGGATGTAATACTAGTGATACATACTGTATTATCAATAATTTTAAAGTTTCAATATACAAATAAATTTTGACATTTCAATTTCGGATGACATTAATGCAGAATATACTTTATAACGATTTGAAAACAAGAATACAGATGTCTCTATTAGCAAAATTTCAATTATATTAAAAGAATGAAAATCTCTTTGTTTTAGGAAAACGTAAATTTATATATTTTTTTAAAAAAAAAAGATTTTTTTGGTAACCAAAGGAGAGGAGAATTATTGATATAAAAAGTTTAGTTAGTTGATTTTGATATCCCCACGAGGCAACATCGAAATAAGAGTTGCCTCAAATTCATTGAAAAATATCATAGTAATTCATATGAATATTATCAGTTCATCAAATCCTGCATTGTAAAGCCAGTGCGTGTATAATTCGCAACGAATTGCATCGATAAAGTGCGGGTGATTTTCCGATTTCTAAATTATTAATTTAGAAAGTTGTTCCTGAATTCTAAACACGGTTTAGAATGCGAACGAGCTAACCAGTACCTAGTTGGTGAGTCCTGTCCAGTTTATTTACATTATTTCTCGATAATTAATAGGCCTTTATTAAAAATATTTCAAAATTAGATGCATCTTATGGTAATAAATTTGATTGAAATTACAGTAACGTTACTCAAATGAAATTCAACGTCAAGCGAAGATAATTTTGGAATAGACAATTTAAACGGAAATTTGCGTATTTTGACATTGATATACATCAAGTATATAATCAAACATTTTGAACTTTGATAAATTATTTAGCGAGTAGATTTATAATTATAGGTTATCTTAATTTCAAGGTTGATAGAAAATTCTATCTTTGTTTCTGTGTTTATAATATTTTTTGAAAAGTTCTAATTTTTTGTAATTTGTTATTTGATAATATATTATATAAATTTGAATTCCAATCACTCTTTGGTACTCATTTCATATTCATTTCTCATTGTATTTGATAATTTTCAGGCTATAGAAATTTTGATATAATAAGTGACATTTGGTTAATTTCCTGACAGTAAAATCATATATGTCATAAGATAATTTAATTGTCTTGTAGTATATTGAACAAACAGTTACTCTAGATTTGGAATAGCGTAATACGTAATTTGGAAAATTCTGTAAAAAATTATAAATTTGAATTATTATTTGAAATCTTAGATCCCTCCCTGAGATAAGAGTGAGTAAGTCGATTGTGTATTGATTTATCTTTCACAATATAAAACTTAATATTCATCTGAGCCGGGCATATTAATTTGACAACTGCTGTCAAAAATCTCAATAGTTTATATTCAGTGGTAAAGGCATATTCACAAGAGTGTAGTTACAATCATGAATTGTGACATCAACAAATAAAATTCATATCGTATAAATTCATAAATTAAACTATCAAATAATTAATAAAACATCTAAATATAATAATTTGTCACCCAAACGTGGGAAAAATAGTATTAAAGAATATATAACATAGAATATATTATAATTGGCGCCCAACGTGGGGCAAAAATATATTTATCATTATTATCATAACCAGTATAGAAAAATATTATAATTTGACGCATCAAATTCATTGACTATATAAAAAATTACGTATCGACCATGGAAAGAAGAATGACGTTAAGAGATGGTAAACAGGTAGGAGTTGAAAGTGGATCTGAAGAAGAGAGGGAAGAAAGGAGTCATGGAAGAGGAGATTTTAAGGTGCAGTACTTAGAACAAGGAAGGGAACAATCAGAAGGAGATATGACAGCGGGAGATGAAGCAGAAGAACAGGAGGATAGGACACAGGAAATGCAAAGAGGAACAAGTCAAAATCATCAGATGATGGAAATGATGCGACAATTATTTGGAAAAATAGACAATTTGAGAGGAGATATGAATGAAAAAATGGACAAACAAAATGAGAATATGAACAACATGAATGGAAAAATGGACAAACAAGATGAGAATATGAACAACATGAGGGAAGATATAAATAGTATGAATGGAAATATGAATAATATGTGGGAAAAAATGAATGAGAACTTGAATGATATAAAGGGGAACATGAATAATTTGGAAAAGAAAATTGATGAGGTGAAAATGGAAAGTTTGAATGAGATCAAGAAAGTTAGGGAAGAGAACGAGCAATTTAGGAAGCAGATTGAGAAGGTGAAAGAAGATATGAAGGGCCAGAATGAAAATTTACGCATGGAAATTCAAGAAGTTGGCATTAAAATCAGGGAAGATATTAACAAACAGGTGGTAGAAGAAGTTCAAGAAATAGGAAGATGTATAGAAGAAAATTTATCTGGAGTTATTCAAGTAGAAGTAAAGAAACAACATGAGAATATAATTGAAGAGATACAGGCTATTGAAGTACAAGGACAAACAAATGAAGAAGTAATGCAAATGTATGAACAGAATTTGAATAAGAAATTTAAAGACTTAAATGGAAGGATAGAAGAACAAACAGGAACATGTATTAAAAGGTTTGAAAATATAGATAAATTATTTAACAAGGAATTGGAGGAGATGAATAGAAAATTACAAGAAACTGTAAATGAAATAGAGGATAATCTTAAACGGAATGGAGGTGGAATGATGCAAACTGGAAATATCGACTTTGGGGTGAAATTTAATGGAAATATAAATGTAATTCACCCAAAAGTATTTATTAAAATAACCAAAAGCAGGATGAGAGGAATAAGGGACATAGTAGAGAAAAAAATCATTATTAGAGGAATGTTATCTGGACATGCTTTATTGTGGTTTTGCAATAAAGAGGAACAAATACCTGATGTCGAAGAATTTGAAAAACAATTTTTAAAATATTTTTGGGGGGAAATTCAACAGGCGAGTTTCAGAGAAAAACTATATTTTGGGAAATTTGATTATAATCAGAGCAAAAATTTTAATGCTTATGCAATGAAAATGTATAACAACGCACAGTATTTGGAGCCAAGCATGAGAGAAGAAGAAATGGTTTTATATATTTCCAGACATTTCCACCAACAAGTATCTGAACCTATTGGGGTACAAAATATCAAGACGATGGAAGGTTTATCAAATTATTTACTCAGACTTGAAAGAAGTCATAATGAAAAAAGAAATGAAATTAAAAATTCTAATGGAATAAGGGGGAATGGAGATGGACATTACAGAAGAGATATGAGTAATACATATGAAAATAGAAACTATAGAAACAGGGATTTTGATAATCGAAGAAATGATAGATATACAGACAGGAATTTTAGAAATGAAAATAGAAATTACAGAAATGAAGACCGAAGATATGGGAATGGCAATAGAAACAACGATAATAAGTACTTTGAGAATAAAAGAGATCCTATAAATTTGGACAGAAGAAATGGTAATGAAGACAGAGTTGAAAATTGGAGACAGGATAGATGGATAGGAACAAATAATTACAATGATCGAAGAAATGATGATAGAAGAAATGGTATCCAAGAAAACCATGAAAGAGACTATGATAGAAGACATCAAGAAATAGAAGACAGAAGACAAGTAAGCATAATACAAGAGCAAGAAAGAGATGATGAGCACCGTCAAACTGTAAACAAAATTTTTACATAAACCGCTTTCACGTACATAATATTATTTTTTCTAAGTACGAACATCCAAGAGAATTTGTTGATATTGGGGAAATTGGGGAAATGCATGACAATTTAGGTTTAATATTCATTAAAGGTAAAATACAAAATATAGAATGTAAAATTCTGATAGATACAGGATCAGAAGTAACATTGATAAGTAAAAGGATTATAGACAAGTGCAAGAAAAATAATATTATGGTGGTAAATACAAACAAATTATCACTATTGGGAGCGAATAATAAAAAACTATATGATACAAGTAAAATGATAATTGAAGAATTACAATTAGGAAACAATTCGTTTAAAGTACAAATGTTGGTCGTAAAGAATTTAAGTTATGATATAGTATTAGGATCTGATGAATTAGAGAATCACAAAATGATTATCAATTATAAAGAAAAGTTGGTGAATTCTAAAGGAGAAGATATTGATTTCCTCAAACAAGAAACAAACAAATTAGAAGAAGATACATTTTATGTAATGAATCAAATCAATGAAGAACATAGAATAGATTTAAATTTGTGTAAACAAAAATATGTGAAAACAGTAATGGAATTGATAAGACAATACAACAGATTATTCAATGAAGAAGTACAAGTGGCAAGGAAATATACACATAAACTTGAAATGAACAAAGATATATCGAATTTCAAAGTAAGGACATATCCAATTCCATAGAAATTGAAGGATGAAGTATACCATGAATTAGAAAACATGTTAAAAGATGGAATAATAGAAAGATCAAATTCACCATATATTAATGCAGTTACATGTGTACGAAAAAAATCTGGAGAAATAAGAATATGTTTAGATGCAAGAAATATCAATAGCTACACAAAGAAACAATACGAAAGTCCTATGAATATCGATAGTATATTTGGTAGAATTACTAATGCAAAGATATTTTCAAAATTAGATCTGAAACATAGTTTTTGGTTAATTCCTTTAGAAAAAGAAAGTCGAAAATATACTGCATTTATGATAGATGGAGCGGTATACCAATTCTGTGTGGTACCTTTCGGATTACAGAGCTCTTGTGCAGCTTTAGTAAGAACACTCCATACAATTTTAAATAAATATGAAAATTTTATACTTCATTATATAGATGATATCCTTATATATTCGGAAAATGAAGAAAAACATAAAGAACATTTAAATATTATTTTTGAAGAACTAGAAATTGCTGGATTAAAATTAAACATCGAAAAATGTAAATTTTATCAAGAAGAAATAAATTATTTGGGATATTTTTTGAATACTAAAGAAGTTTCTATGGATCCTGATCGAATTAAAACAATTTTAGAATATAAACAACCAACAAATTTGAAAACTTTGAGAGGGTTTTTAGGAATTTTAAATTATTTCAAACGATTAATACCAGATCTAAGCAGAAAAGAAATACCATTAATTGAATTATTAAAAAAAGGTGTAAAATGGCAGTGGAATGAAGAACGAGAAAAACCATTTAGAGAACTAAAAGAAGATTTTACGAATAATCTCAAGGTATATCACCCACAGTATGATAAACAATTTATTTTGAGAACAGATGCATCAGCTGATCGTTTTGCTGGAGTACTGATACAAGAACAGGAAAAAGGACAAGTTACCTATTAGTTTCATATCTAGGGTTACTAAAATACATGAAAGGAAATATTCAGTAACAGAACTTGAAATGGCAAGCATGGTATTTTGTATCACTAAATTGAGATTCTTTTTATTAGGAGCTAAATTCATTATAGAAACTGATCATTCAGCGTTGACAGCTATGCTTAAAAATAGATATGCGAATAATAGAATACATCGCTGGATTTTATTATTACAAGAATATGATTTCGAAATAAAATACATTCCTGGAAAACAGAATATTGATGCTTTAAGTAGAGAGACAAAAACCACATTTGAACAGAGGAAGTATAAAATAGGTATAAATAAAATGCTAAAAGAGGAAGGATTATATTCATTGGATAAAATTAGGAAAGATCAACAAAATTTAGAATCAAATTATAAAAATAATGCTATTAATATAGAGGAAATATGGTATAAATGTTTGGAAGATAGAGAAGTATTCGTAATTACACAAGATTATGCAAAGGAAATTTTGAAAAATTTACATGAAGAATATGGACATGTTGGGACTAGGAAGTTATGGATGCTTTTTAGAGAAAACTATATAACAAAAAAGGATTTAGCAATTGCCAAATGCCATATGTCAACTAGCAAAAGAAAAAAATTATCACAATAAAAACTTGGCAAAATCAATAGTTGCACAGAAGCCATTACAAATTGTTGCTATAGATTTCATAAGCAATTTGATACCGAGCATACAAGAGAATAAACACATATTTGTTATCACAGATATTTTTACAAAATTTGTTAAAGTTTACCCATGCAAAAGAACCAATGCAAAAACTGTGATAGAGTTTTTAAAAATGTACATTGAAAAATATGGAACGCCAAAAACAATAATTTTAGATCATGCAACTTATTTTCAAAGTGAAAAGCTAGCCAAGTTTAGTCAAAATCAAGAAATTAAGTTGAACTTTATTAGCATTAGGAAACCATCGTCAAATCCAGCTGAAAGATACATTAAAGAGATAAACAAGTACTTACGAATTCTATGTAATCAGGATCACTGTCAATGGGAAAATAATTTAAATCCCGTAGAAAGATTCCTTAACCAAATACCTCATGGTATTACAAATGAATGCCCAGAATATTTATTTACAGGCAAAATACCCCAAAGAAATTGAGTAGTTAATCGGAAATTGGAAATGGAAGATGTTTTGAATAAGGTGAATGAAAGACTTCAGAAGCAATATAAAAAATATATTAAAAGGATGAACCAAAAAAATAAAAAGAAGACTGTTTTAAGGTGAATTGGTGATTGTAAGATCATTGCAAGTTGCAAAAAGATCAGAGAATAGTTGCGCAAAATTATTGCTACCATTTGAGGGACCTTATGTGGTAGGTAATGAAGGAGCACAAAATAGTTCCCAATTATTAGACCCCACTACCGGGAATGAAAGAGGTATATAAATATTATACATAACTTGGAATAAATGATATTATGTTACGTAAAATTTTAATAGATATAGTAGATTTAATAAGTTTTTATGGGAATTAGGAATAATAGTTTAATACGGTTGAAGATAATTTTTTTAGCGATATGTTAATAATTATTTGAAAGATAAATTATAATTATATACAAGAATCGATTTATCATTCTTTTATTAGGGGGATTTAATACATATCCTCTATTTAAATTCTATCGAAAATATTGAAATAAGGAAAAATGTGCATATTTGGATGTAATACTAATGATATCAATAATTTTAAAGTTTCGATATACAAATAAATTTTGACATTTCAATTTCGGATGACATTAATGCAGAATATACTTTATAACGATTTGAAAACAGGAATACAGATGTCTCTATTAGCAAAACTGCAATTATATTAAAAGAATGAAAATCTCTCTTTGTTATAGGAAAGCGTAAATTTATATTTTTTTAAAAAAAAAAAGAATTTTTTGGTAACCAAAGGAGAGGAGAATTATTGATATAAAAAGTTTAGTTA
The DNA here is from genome assembly GCA_963921935.1 of Galeruca laticollis. Lineage (NCBI taxonomy): Eukaryota > Metazoa > Arthropoda > Insecta > Coleoptera > Chrysomelidae > Galeruca > Galeruca laticollis. The sequence goes on from OY998175.1 coordinate 102,939,436, forward strand.
GTTGATTTTGATATCCCCACGAGGCAACATCGAAATAAGAATTGCCTCAAATTCATTGAAAAATATCATAGTAATTTACATGAATATTATCAGATCATCAAATCCTGCATTGTAAATCCAGTGTGTGTATAATTCGCAACGAATTGCATCGATAAAGTGCGGGTGATTTTCCGATTTCTAAATTATTAATTTAGGAAGTTGTGCCTGAATTCTAAACACGGTTTAGAATACGAACGAGATAACCAGTACCTAGTTAGTGAGTCCTGTCCAGTTTATTTACATTATTTCTCGAGAATTAATAGGCCTTTATTAAAAATATTTCAAAATTAGATGCATCTTATGGTAATAAATTCGATTGAAATTACAGTAACGTTACTCAAATAAAATTCAACGTCAAGCGAAGATTATTTTGGGATAGACAATTTAAACGGAAATTTGCGTATTTTGACATTGATATACATCAAGTATATAATCAAACATTTTGAACTTTGATAAATTATTTAGCGAGTAGATTTATAATTATAGGTTGTCTTAATTTTAAGGTTGATAGAAAATTCTATCTTTGTTTCTGCGTTTATAATATTTTTTGAAAAGTTCTAATTTTTTGTAATTTGTTATTTGATAATATATTATATAAATTTGAATTCCAATCACTCTTTGGTACTCATTTCATATTCATTTCTCATTGTATTTGATAATTTTCAGGCTATAGAAATTTTGATATAATAAGTGACATTTGGTTAATTTCCTGACAGTAAAATCATATATGTCATAAGATAATTTAATTGTCTTGTAGTATATTGAACAAACAGTTACTCTAGATTTGGAATAGCGTAATAAGTAATTTGGAAAATTCTTTAAAATTTATAAATTTGAATTATTATTTGAAATCTTTGATCCCTCCCTGAGATAAGAGTGAGTAAGTCGATTGTGTATTGATTTATCTTTCACAATATAAAGTTTAATATTCATCTGAGCCGGGCATATTAATTTGACAACTGCTGTCAAAAAAAATTTCAATAGGTTATATTCAGTGGTAAAGGCATATTCACAAGAGTGTAGTTACAATCATAAATTGTGACATCAACAAATAAAATTAATATCGTATAAATTCATAAATTAAACTATTAAATAATTGATAAAACATCGAAATATAATAATTTGTCACCCAAACGTAGGGCAAATATTATTAAAGAATGTAAAACATAGAATATATTATATAATATACATATATATATATATATATATATATATATATATATATATATATATATATATATATATATATATATATATATATATATATATATATATATATTGTTATGTAATACTATAACTTATGATTGAAATTGACCCACGTTTTGGGTAACAATTTGTTATGTATTCTATATTTATTTATTATTATTTATTATTTGTGATTGAATAATCGTTAAGCATGTATAACAAACTCTATCAAAGGGTAAGGTTCAATTGCGCCATTCAAATTTACTCTAACTATTGGATTGTGATATTAAAATGAACAAGCTTATGATTTCAGGAATTTGAAATATTGTTACTGCATCTATATACACATATCATAGGTAACAATCCAAAATTATTACCATAATAACATACAATTATAATTTTCTTATTCTAAATAAAAAATATAAACCGCCAATGACCGTCAAATTTTTTGAAAATGTGTATTTATTTTTCTCCGCAAATGTCAGAAAGGAAACCCCAATGAGACTGATCACGCACAGATCCGTTTTATGAGCTCATAAAATTGATAACATTTTGGTATCTTACATTACTCCGGATTTATGGTTGTGTGGTCCAAAAACAAACTTCGAATATTTTTCAACACCAAAAGCTATGACTTTTGTAAGCACCTTTACGTTTCTCAACTCTCTATGCCATTTTTTATTCCAATTTTGAATAAATTTTAGTACGTACCAAATTGTATTGTAATAGTTTAAATATTTTTTATTTCTTCTGATTATTACTTTGAAATTCGTTTAATTTTTCTTTTCATTAAATGTCCAAGTTTTAATCTTCTATATTCAGGATACAATTTATCTAAATATCGACTTTTTAATCGTCCTTATTGACGAGATCAATTATAATCTGCCATCCAACTTTGACGTCTTAAAATTCACTCCTTTAACTGAATAGTTAAATATTCTTCTTTCTTCTGATTATTACTATATATATTTGATTTTTTATATCTTTCTGTTATACCTCAAATATCACCTTTTTAATCGTCCTTATTGACGAGATCAATTATGATATCACTTCCAGCTTTGACGTTTTCAAATTCACTGACGTTTTTATTATTTTTCATAATCTATCTCGTTGCGGGTTGCTAGCGAAACTCAAAACTCTATCATATGAACTGTTAATTTCTAAAGCCGTATATACATGAAAATAACATTTCAGTTTTATAAATTAGAATATATAGAGATGAAGATTTTTATACATATAAATATTAACATAACTTACTATTTATTGAAAATTCCTGAAATCCCTTGCATAAAACAACATATTTACTAACTATATAAAAATTTAACATGTTTCTTTCAACTAACATTCTAATTTCGACGGATTCTTTTGAAATTGATTACCATAAATCCACTTAAACAAACATGTTTGTTATCTTTATGGATTCTTCCGCATTTACATGGAATGTCCCTTTTATCCTTTGAAGAATGATCGATTTGAGTTTGAGCGTTTCTTGAAGATTCGATACGGTTCATAAGATTAATTAATCCAGAACTACTCAAGTGATTTCGTAATTTCTGTGTTGTTTCTTCGATTATCTTATCTTTGGCCCTACATTTTGCTTCCAATATAGTGACTGCTACTTTTAAATCGGACAATGTTTTCAGTACAATGCTAGAAGCTTGTTTTACCAAGAGTGGGTTTATCGTTTCTGAATTGCCGCATCTCTCATATATATAACTAGCTCTCTTTTCTTAAGTAAACATACAAAATATAATACTGTACACTTAAAGTTAAAATAATTCCAAATAAAACTGAAATCTCATGAAAGAACAAAAAAAATAGAAATTGCATGAAGAATTTTTATGACAAAAAAAATCAAAATTATGTCATACATGACGTCATCGTCAATTTATTCAAGAAAATAGATTCAAAGTGCTCATTATATTTGCTGGATGGTTCAAACTATGAAAATATATATAATAATTCTTAATTTTCTTTGACCATTTAAAATATTTTTGATTTCGTGTTCTTGGGTTCAGGTCATAAATAAATAAAAAACTAAATATCGTGTACACACCTTGACATATATATATATATATATATATATATATATATATATATATATATATATATATATATGTTATTAAATTATTAGAGTTATATAATTAAATTTTATTATTCTGATTGAATTAATTGTTATAGTTGTATTATTTTAAGTTGAAATTTAGTTGGATACCAAATGAAATTATTTACTGTATTATGTTATTATAATTATTATTAGAATTATATAAATATATTTTATAATTCTAGTTTCTCAAGTCGAATTTCAAGATAGATAATTACATTTATTTGTTAATAAAATAAGCCAGCTAATATCAGTCTTTAAAGATGAAATTCTTAATCGTGTACAAGAAATTATGGAGGGTTGAGGATATATTATATATTATTTTATAAAGTTAAACTTAAAAAATAATTCAAACTGTAATGTAATTAATAAAAACTTAAATTATTATTCTCCAATAATATTCTAAACTTAATTAAACTAATACAACTCTGTATTTGCGATTTTAATCTTGACCGCAAGCTCTAATAGTTGTCTTGTTGAATTAGAGATAGCAATGTGATAATGAGATTTATTAATGTGGATATGAAAAGATTCAGTCTTTTATGTTTAGTTTACTTCATCTGATGTTAATCTATCTAATAAGATGCAATTATTATTTTCTTATTCAGTTTTAAACAAGTAACTCTTAATTAATTAACACAATTGTTATTATACGTTGTAAGTTATTTGGAACGATTAATCAAATTAAAATACTCTACGCTACTATAATGACAACTTACAATTCGTTTGATATATAAAATGTATGATGCTTCTTGTTATTATTTATTATTGTAGTAAGTACAAATTATTTATTATTAAATTGTTAAAATAAGAGTTCTTCTATGCTATTCAGCCTTATGTTACAGCAAAAAGGTATTATGTCTACCAGTGTAATTAAAATTGGCTTAGGGGATGATTCTGTTAGATAAAATACTTTACCGATCACTTATTAAAAACTTTCGATTATTTCACACTTCACATTATAGATAGTCTATGTACCAGATTCAACAAACACTAACATTCTATATGATAATGTAATTTACGTTAAAATTGTTTTAGGACCAATCGTAAAAGGAACTATAAAATTTCACAGATAAATACCCCCAATAAAAGTCTGAACGCACCGACAAATACGAAACATGGCGTAAATATTACCAGAAGCTTGAACTATTGTTCATCCAGAATACTGGCTTCATTTTTACAGCTTCCAATAAACTAAATATCATCAATTTTGTTATATGCGATTATTAAAAATATACCTAATAGTCAAATGAACACGAAACGTTGCAATTTTTCATTTAAAGCTGATATTGATTTTATTACTTCGCTTTTAAATATATTGTCAGATTACTACAGAAATAAGATAACTCCGCTATTTATATTTTTACCGTTAAGTGCATTTCTATGCATAAATAGCACCTACGTCTACTGCAAAAACAAGATAAACCTAGTAAAGTGTAAAGGGTAAGTACGCATGTGCAATAATAAGTTAAGTCCAATTTGACCAAAATGTTACCAACTGAAACAAGATTTACGCACTTTTATTTTATATAATCTAGTTTCATGTCTATTTTTTTTAGTATTTTTAACAGCAAAAATAAGTTAAGTGGTATTTATCTATGTTTAGCTGTTTTATTCTGGGAGCTATACAGTGCTTCTCAAAAATCCCCTCTCCCCTCTTTTATTTTGAACGTTAATACTTTACCCTAATGAAATTTGGAGCGTGAAAATGAACTATTCATTGTAAGCTTCTCTACTAGTGGTAGCAGGTGACGTAATAGGCATCGGTGACGTCACCATGCAACTGAAACCAATAATATTAAACGGGACCTTATGGCAAGTGACACCTCGTTTTAAAGGTATTTAGAATACCTATTCAATCATATTGATTTTTTTTTGGATTTACGATGTTTTTGATGGTTAAAATAAATAAACACTAAAACTTGAGTTTCGCTTTTAATTAATAAATGTCTAAGAACAAGTTCTTATAATAATTTATCAATATGTGGTCTATCTACTTCCTGACAGTTCAGCAATTCGCTGTTTTAAAACGTCAATTCTGTCAGGAGCTGTAGCGTAAACTTTAGATTTAAGGTATTCCCATACACAAAAATCTAAAGGTGTTAGGTCCAGTGTCCGAGCTAGCCATTCTATTGGACCGCGTCGTCCAATCCATCTACCAGGATATTCCTCATCTAGATAATGTCTTACTGTAAAGTAATAGTATGCAGGAGCACCATGTTGTTGGAACGTTATTTCCAAGTTACCAAATTCATCTAAATTATCTTCCAGAATTTGAAGAATTAACCGTTCAATTGCGTTTCAACATCTCGAGATATACTTCACTGGTTAAATTAGAGTTCAAAAAAAGGGGTCCGACTATGTGGTTTCCCAAAGCACCTGCCGAGACATTTACTCTTAATGGGAACTGTGGATATTTTTCACGAAACATGTGAGGATTTATGTTACTCCAATACCTCCCATTTTGAGTATTAACATTTCCATTGAGGAAGAAAGTATTTTCGTCACTAAAACAAATTGTCCTTACATAGCCTGGCTGTTGGAGAATTTTAGTGGACATATTTTCACAGAATTGCAGCCTTAGGTCGGGATCGTCATCTGAAACTTGATGCACCATTTTTAATTTGTATGAATGAAATTTGTTTTTGATCAACACCCTGTGTACTGTATTATGACTGACTCCACAGGTAGGCGCTACTTGGGCTGTGGAAGAAGAAGGATTGACTACAATTTCTGCAACTATAGTATATTTACGATAAAAAGACGATGATGTAATTTTTAGTTACTTTGCTGCTTATCAGAATAAATATTCATTTACCAACCGTGAATACAATTTATCCTCAACAGCCAGGGCAAGTTACAGCTAACGGGTTGGTAAGACGTTGTCAAATCAACTGGTGAAATTCCCCAATTTGCTTTGACGTTTACTGACATTCGATCATCGTCTAATATTTACAAGTTTTTTTGGTGCTTTTAAATTCATTGCTTATTTAAGATTAAAAAAACAGTTATTTTATAACTAATTATTTAGGCAAATCTGCAGTGTGTGGTTAATAAAATGCCGAAGCAGCTGAACAGAAAATGTCAGGAGATGGTAACATCTTTGTTGAGCTATTTTGAACGAGAATACCGAAATGGGGGCCCGCTTCTCCCGCTTACTGCTGTAAGAGATGTAAGTAATAGTATTCGCTATTTGTATTCATCATTATTATTATTATTGTTACATATTTAAATGTAAATGAGTAAATGTTTTAAATGTTAGGTTAGGTTAATTAAACTTGATAATATATTATTCTTTCATAAATTGAAGTAATTATATTGTAGAGAGTTGCAGAAGCTTTACAACTTAGCGTTACCACTGTTAACCGTATTGCCTCCAAGCATAATAGAGATGAACAGCCTAAAAGCCCACCTAAAAAGAGACAACGCATAAAACCTACTGTTGAAATTGATAACTTTCATCAAAATTCTTTCCGAAATGTTATATACGAAATGTATGGAAACAGTAAGTATATTTAATTTACTGTTTTATTTTATTCACAATTAACTAACACAATATTTTTTCAGAGGAACACATAAGCTTGAAAACTTTAAGAGACAAACTCCAGGAGCGTGAACTCTTTAATGGTTGTTTAACACCACTCTGGAAGTTAGTGAAAAATATTGGATTCAAATAGCAAAAATATGATCCTCGTCGTGGTTTAATGGAGTTGCCACATATTTCATTAAAACGTGTACATTTTCTACATGAATATGTCTGATAAAAAGGGAAGATTTATATCAATTTGTGTTTTTGGATGAGACCTGGATATTTAAAGACGGTACTGTTGGACGTTCTTGCCAAGATTCTAATCATAGAAGCGTGAAAAAAACCAAAATTGGTGGTCCAAGATAATTGAATAATAAAATTAAGCAATTAATTTATGATGTACTAACATTCCTGCCATTTTAAGACCTTTTGAAATATTTACTAGTCACACTATTTTATTTAAATCTATATAATTATTAATAGTTGTTTTGAGCTATGCTGTCTATCTAGGACACCTAGTAGTAATTTGTTATTTCCTTATTGTAGGTATATAGTATTGTATGCTGGTTCCTCTTCTGGATTTATTCCTGGAGCAGGGCTGGTTTTTCCTTCCAAAAAACAAGATGGTGATTACCACGGTGAAATGAACCGAGAAATTCTTTTGCATTGGTTTGAATACCAGCTTTTAGTGAACTTGGAAGAACCTGCCACAATTGTAATGGATAATGCAAGTTATCACAGTACAGTGATCAATAAAGTACCAACAACAGCTACCAAAAAGGCTGATATACAGAACTGGTCGATACAAAATTATATTCCTTTTAAAAATACTTTCCTCGAAACCCAATTATTGAATTTAGTACAACGGTAAGTTGATATACACATTTTTCAATATATTATGGTAATACTTAGATAACTTATTTTGTTTAAATATATGCATTTTTGTAGGAATAAACCACCAACAGTATATGAAGCTGACATATTATCTGAAAAATATGGTCACAAAGTGCTTCGACTTCCCCCTTACCACTATATGTTCAACCCAATTGAACATATTTGGGGCATAGTTAATAATGAAGGACATCAAATGATGCTGGTGGCTGTGTACACGTATAGGGTAACGAAGAAAATATATTTGTATCACGTGTAAAATTTAATTTATTTTTGCATAGCGCGCTTTCAGCCATCATCAGTGCTTAATCTAAAAATACATATCCAAATCACAACCAATAGTGTTAAATTACTAAATAAAATTCAAGTTGAGAAAGTTAATAGTAATATATGAATTTAATTTAAAGGTAATACAAAAAGGTTTTAATATTAGAAATTTAATAATAAAAAATGATATGCATTGCATTGAAGTTACTATTATTTAAATTTAGTATATGTGTCATAATGAGGTTTTTTGAAACTAAAAAAGAGAAATGAAAACAGATGTTAAACTTATTAGGTAGGTATAAAAAGTTTTATATTATCAATTGATTTTTGACGGAGAAAGAAAAACTAGATATGAAATTTAATTGCATACAAAATTGTTTTTAATATTATTTATGATTATTAAAACTGAAAATATCGAATTGCTAGTTAAGTGAAAGTTTGACTAAGTTTTTTTAATTTAAAGATAAAAAGGTTGATAAAAAATACGTACAGTCAGATTTTTTGGAAATTTTGGAAATTTTATTATATAGAATCTGACAGTACGTATTTTCTACCAACCTTTTTATCTTTAAATTAAAAAAAACTTTCACTTAACTAGCAATTCGATATTTTCAGTTTTAATAATCATAAATAATATTAAAAATAATTTTGTATGCAATTAAATTTCATATCTAGTTTTCCTTTCTCCGTCAAAAATCAATTAATAATATAAAACTTTTTATACCTACCTAATAAGTTTAACATCTGTTTTCATATCTCTTTTTTAGTTTCAAAAAACCTCATTATGACACATATACTAAATTTAAATAATAGTAACTTCAATGCAATTAAAATCATTTTTTATTATTAAATTTCTAATATTAAAACCTTTTTGTAAAAACCTTTTTGTATTACCTTTAAATTAAATTCATATATTACTATTGTTAACTTTCTCAATTTGAATTTTATTTAGTAATTTAACACTATTGGTTGTGATTTGGATATGTATTTTTAGATTAAGCACTGATGATGGGTCTATGTCTAGAGAGCTGAAAGCGCGCTATGCAAAAATAAATTAAATTTTACACGTGATACAAATATATTTTCTTCGTTATAGTTAATAATGTTTATAGAGATCATGTGGGAACTGATGGTTCTTCAACAGAACAAGCAATAGGTGTATGGAAAAAGTCTTTGGAAAAAGTGACTCCTGATATTTGGTCAAAGACAGAAGAGCACACTGAAAAAATTATACAAGATGGGTGGGATAGAGAAGTAGTATTTGATAGACAGGATGTGCCTCCACTTATTATCGACAGTGACGATGAAGATAGTGATGATTTTGTAGTGGAATAGTGGAAATCTTGTGTTTTATTTTTTGTATATTTTTATCTAATTTGCTTTATTTCCACCTTTTCAAAATCACTAATAACTATTATTAAATTAATTAGGTACAGTTATTTTATAATACACAAATTAAAACAACGACCACAGTATCTCTACATAAATAATACTGATAAAATGGGAGATTTTTATATCAAATTTTATTTTGTGTATCTATATTTTTCTTTTCCATTCTATTTTTATTACAATAAATATAATAGATATTGTATAAAGAAACAATATTTAAATTTGCATGAAGATGATTACAGCTTGTATTGATTCCTATTAGCGTAAACCCTTGCAGTGCTCTTGTAGATGGTTCTATAGAGCATAGAATAAGGTATAAGGACCTACAGTTCGTCATTTAACCATCTTCTATGTAAAATAATTAAATGTTAATTCGAATATAGAATTATTGGTTACTGTTTCTTGTATCTTATCCATAGTTTTTCATGAATAAATATTTATATTGAATTAATCAATCCTCATACAAGCCTTTTATTTTTAAATAAATATTTTTACTTACGCCCTACTAGGCACGGAACAATGAAAAAGAAGAACTGTCAATCTAACATCAGATTGACTTTTCTAGTTTTCGTTAAGTAAAGGAAAAAACTACAGCTTGGCAACATCACAATATTTTGTTTTGCAACGTCATCGTCTTTTTATCGGTAATAAACTATATATCAACTTGTTTATCAATACCAATATTTGGTCGACCCGATCATTTGGCATCATGAACACTACATGTTTGTTGATACTCAAAAAAGTCCTCGATATAGGGCGATCGGGGTACCTCTCTTTAAAAATGCGTTCTGCCGCATGAAAATTATTTCCATTTTCACCAATAATTAAGATAGCTATTACTTTGTCAGCTAGAGCAGTAACATTTTGTTTATGTAGATACTTAAACGTCTCGTTAAACAATAACAAAACTAAAAATTCAATATATTATCGCATGTAAAAACGTCGATTAAAAAACTTCAACTTTTTTCAAAATTAACCATAAGCGGACTTTTGAATCTTTATTAATTAAAAGCGAAACTCAAATTTTAGTGTTAATTTATTTTAACCATCAAAAACATCGTAAATCCAAATACATTAGTATAATTGAATAGGTATTCTAAATACCTTTCAAACGAGGTGTCACTTGCCATAAGGTCCGATTTAATAATATTGGTTTCAATTGCCTGGTTACATCACTTGTTTCGCCGTTCAAAAGAAAAGAGGGGGAGGGGACTTTTGAGAAGCACTGTATAAGTTTTCCGCACTAACAACAAGCTAATTGCCACTTATCTCATTTAGGTTGAACTTCTACATGTTGAAATATTGTAATTTATGTAATCTTATTCAGATATTTGACATATAACTTGTTTGTACGGTAGAGGAAAATGTCCAATTGACAACATGTGTCTGTACTTAATTGTGGCGTTCATCATTTATCTTGTTTGGGCAGTACGGGTTTAAAACATAACCTTTAAAAAGGTATAGCGTGTGATAATGACACTCGAAATATTTTATTGTTTTTATTAGTTTAAACAGTGAAATAATGGGTAATAATTATGTCTCGAGAGTCAGCAATGATTAAGATGGTTCTTGAAAAAGAAAAATGTACAGTTATTTTTATAAATAATTTAATTATGGCTAAATTAATTTGCATGTGTAATTGTTATTAGTAGTTGGCAAAGACAGGGTAGTTGAGACATACCCGTTTAACTTTAACGGTTGTGGAGGTTAATCCTGATATAGAAAAGGAATGTTTAGAGGCAGTTACTAATACAATTCCAGGTTCATCAAGAAATAACAGGTCGGTAGCGACCATAATGTTTTTATTATTTTTTTATTTCTTTGCTATTTCATTTTGTTAGGAGAAAATAATGAGAGCATCGCATGTGAGCTTTCGGTTTTGCACCTTCCATTTGTAGCAGTTAATTCTGGCGTAAAAAATAAATATAGTTTAGCTAATAGGGAAGTTATAGAAGGTAATGAAATAGCTGGTCCCTCGACTAAACTTAGCGATTTTGACCAAATATCTCAACTAGATACGGATCAAGAACGCACTGCTTGTGAATTAGCGGATTTCGATTGCTCAGTAAAGGATAGAGACTACGTTTCTGATAATCCTTATTTTTCTACGTCAGAAACTTCGAGGGAAGAATTACATAGTGATATTTTTTTTAAATTTCTATAATGTGATAGTAAATAAATGCTTCTACTTTTTAGAACCAGTAAATAACGACGACGACCCAACGAATACAAATACCTTAAAAACCGCTTTAAAACGGACCCGTTGGAAGAAGTGTGAACCTAATCAGTGGAAGAAAAATGTGTCTAACGTCAGAAAATAGAAGTTACAATGTTAAAGAATTAAAATTTAATGATTTTTTGGACCTATAAAAATTCTCAAAACTAATAATGAAAAGCAAATTTAAGAACACTCTTGGGAACTAGAGGAATAGTAATCGTTAAGATATATTTCAAATGGCTAAACACAATGTACCACTAACGTTCTTAGTTTGTAAGATACAGGCTGATGAAAGGTGCAGCATAAATTCACATTTTATTGTATATATTCTCGGAGATAGAAATACAAACTTAAAATATGAAGAGATTATAACCTATCAAATTTAAATTTAAGTTTCAATCCCCAATGAATGAATGCAGTGGGCTGATGCCTAACAATTAGGCCAGTTCTGGCCCTTTTTACCATTACCCAGTTGTTCCCCTCTTTACTTCACTCGTTCGGTCTCCTTTCAAAGCGCCTCTACCTACGTACAAAGGCCGTGACGTCTTTCAGAGAAAGGGAATGTAGGTTTTCTTCTTCAATTCTATGCGCACCAAAGATTTCATTTCTAAGCTTTGTGTATACCTCACAGGTTCCGAGAAACTGGCGACAGGATTCCTCCTCCCCGCAATCTGGGTCTGAAATTGTCTTTAACATATGTAAGGGTCTTATAAGTCCGCAATGGCCAGTCAATACACAAATTATCAGTCGTAGCTGTGATCTGGGTTTATCCAGCAGCCACCTTCCTTGTTCTGTACGGGCAGGCGATTGTTTGTTTCGCCTGTCTAAAACCGTGGCAGTCTCTTCAATATTTCTCGAGTCTTCCCTGGGCCCATTCTTTGAGCAAGGTTGAAGTTCGAGTTTTACTCAAACATATTATTGGTTCGGGTCCACAGTAGGACATGTTGGCACCTCGCCCGGCCAGTTCATCTGGCCGCTCGTTGCCTTCGATCCCGCTGTGTCCCGGTACCCACAGTAGGGCAACTTCTCGTTCTGAAGCCAGGCTATCCAAAGCGTCTGCACATTCCTGAACCAATGCCATACTACTTCTAGTTCTGCAGATTGCTTTAATGGCGACTTGACTATCCGAGCAAATGCTAACAGGACTTCTAGATGCGCCTGTTCTGTTATTTGCTCTACGGCTTTCAGGATGGCAAATATTTCTGATTGGATGACCGTGGAGTATTTACACAGAACATAGCTCTATTGCACTCCTATTTCTTCTATCAGGACACCTGTTCCCGACCTTTCTTTCATGCGGGAACCGTCTGTAAAGCACATGATGCTCCCGGGTGGAAATCCAACTTGTTCATCGTTCCACTGCTCTCTTAGGGGAATGATGACTTTGAACTTGCTGTCTTTCTTCACTTTGTCTTCTTTTGGAACAACTTTGAGAGCTAGAATTAGAAGCTCCGTTTCTGTTCTTTTGGCTATTATTGTGTTGACTTCACCACCTCCCTTCCAGTGCCCGTTGAACAGACATCTTACAAAGGCAGCCATCGCGCTCATAATAATCAATATGTACAGATCTAGAAGGATAGGCGCTGGTGTGGGTGGTGTCCCAAAAGCTTCTGTAACTCCTAAGATCGCTACTCTCTGGACGTGCGCCAGTTTGTGGGACACCCACTGTTTCTCCACAACCGGCCACCAGACCACGGAACCAGATGTTACCCAGGAGACTAGAGTCGGGGAGGTCCCCCTGGATAGCAGTGTTGTCTCAACAAGATTTGCTCTCGCCTTATCTAAGGCTCCTTCGACGTCGAAGAAGACGGCTAGAGCTACCTCATCCGTGCCTTCTCCACCCTTTGCCCTATGGTGTGGCGGGCCGTTTCCGTTGACCTACCTTGCCGATAAGCGTTAAGATGTGGGTGGAATAGGCACTGTTTTAAACTTCCTTCTAATAGATGTCTATCTACCATATTTCCCAGTGTCTTAAATAGAAATGATGTGAGACTAATGATTCTGAAGAATTTGGCCGATGTATAGTTTTTCTTCCCAGTTTTGGGGATGAAGATAACTTCGGTTTTCTTCCATTCTTCCGGGACCCACCCTAGTGCAATGTCCTGAAATATTCATTTCGGCACTGGTAGGAGAATATCCAAACCTTGCTGCAGGAGCGCTGGAAATACTTTGGTCCCGCTGCTTTATAGGGTTCGAACTCTCTCACCGCCCATTTTATTGATCCATCTGTTCCCTGTCGGCTAGTTCCCAGTCTTCACCAAACTGAGCCTGCCAACTCGTTTGTTGGGGTTCCGAATTAGGAAAGTGGGTTTCCAATAGGCGTCTTAATGACTCCTCTGTGGATGACATCCCAAAGAAGATACGCAATAAAATGTGTATTTTCTCTGCACCCTTTATCAGCTTGTATCTCGCAAACTATAGAAAAATTTAATTTAAGTATGTAATATTTCTCATCGATCTATTACTCCATTAGTTTGCGGTACATATTAACGGGACATCCTGTTTATAGGGTCACTGCCGGTGTCTGAGAAAGGAATAGCTGTTTCTTTTTAGAAAAACTGCATAATTTGATAAAAAAAATATTGTTCAATAGAAACCTGTGTTGGTAGGATTTGGTATAATTTTCGCATATCTATGGCTTAGCCAGTTAATCTTTTACTCTGCAATTGGAAATAGAAATGAATTATATACATATCTTACCTTCATTCGCTAAGAATGCAATAGCTTGATCCATCCCACCTCCTTGTGTTCCTATATAATGCTCACATCCTGCGCAAAGATTTGCGATCTTTTCTTTGGAGATTGATAACTGAACAAGAAAACGGCAGTAAATAAAAAGAAGTTGTCGCATACCATAGTTAAGATACTAGTAACGTATATAGTTAGTGAATAAATCTCAGTGATGTTAAAATAGTTCCAAATGATTGATTCGGGAGAACAAACCCTTTTTCCTTTTCATTACGTGACGGTCCCTTTTCGTTTATTACTTTACAAACTTAATGATTTCGAAAAATTGGGCATGTCAATCAATTAAAAAGAAAGCTGCAATTTGTTCACGGTAGTGTAAAAATGTTATGGTTACTTGTCAAAGAGATTCCAACGTCAAGTGCACAACAAATTGTTCGTCAAAATGTGAGTTACACTGTTCTAAGGTGTCTCCATAAATAAAAACTTCATCCAAATGAATTGATACATGTGCAGGATCTGTATAACGGATTTCTACGAAATTATTATGAAGATATTATTCTCTTTTTCTAACGAATTAAGATTCACATTGAAGGGGGATATTGGTCAGCGCAAATACTCATGGGTCGCGTGAAACACAAACTCAGTGTCCTCGAAAGGCATCATAGTAAGAAAGCATTTTTGGGTAGGTATTTGAGGTAAACTGAATACTTGTCCTGTATGATTCACGTAAGAGATATAGTGCGGCTTATTTTTTAGACATTGCATTAACATCGACAAGATGTTAAAAGGCATTTCAGAATGTAGCAGAAATGTTGTTTTTAGTTCGTTATAAAGACTTCCTTTTGAGGAAGTTCTAGTAACATCACAGTAATGTAAAAAGGCAGCGCTTTAACATCGCTGAGAAGTTAAGTTGAAACATCACAAATGTTAACAGCCACAAGCTGGGCATAAGCGGTTGTATAGATGTGCATGTGATGAAAACAAGAGGAAAAAAAGGAAGAACATTATCACAATGTGATGTTGAATTAACATAACTGTAATATTTATTTGCATAGTGGGAACAATGGTAAGTTAATATACATTGATGAGTTAGATTCTTGGAATATTTTTTCTCCATGTTTATACTGTTTTATTTCAAATTATAATATGGGCTGGCGTTCGATGAATTTTGTATGTTCAATTCTTTTTTATTGTAAAAAAGAAACATTTTATATTCTTTTTGAAGCAAATTTTTAATAATTTATTTTCATTCTTTTTTTTAGCTCCATAATTCCGCATTTTTCAATATAAAAGCAAGTATAGCTGAACGAGTTATTCGAACACTCAAGTCATCCCTTTGGAAACAATTTAGTATGCAAGGATCTTACAAATGGCTGCAAATTCTCCCCGAAATTGTAAATAAGTATAACACCAGACACTCCACAACCGGTGCAATACCTAGTAGTCAACAAAAATAATGCAATGTATATTATTGCATTTAATCATCTAAAAATTGTAGATCGTAGAAAAAATAAATTTAAAGTAGGAGATTATGTTCAGATCAGCAAGTATCGTCACGTTTTTCAAAAGGATTATACACCCAATTGGACTACTGAAATTTTTAAAATTAAAAAAATTAAGCTTACGAACCCTAAAACTTACATTTTGGAAGACGAGAAAAATGAAGAAATTCAAGGAGGGTTTTATACGGAAGAATTACATAATGTTAAAGTATTCTGACGTGTTTCTAATTGAAAAAGTTTTACAACGCAAAGGCACTTTATGTTGTGGTTAGGTTTTGATGATAGACGTAATTCTTGGATTAATAATATATTTTTTAAATAAAACAAATAAGTGTTTTTTCATAAACTACATCTCTACTTTTTACATTTAAAATAGGATTAATTATTTTTACCAACTTCGTTATTCGACTCTTAAACCTAAATTGGTTAAGCTATTTAATTTTCCAGTTGTTTTCTTTTCTCGCTTCTCGATATGCATATCGCCAGACGTATTGTATAGGTTTGCCCTTTGAAGGTTACTATGATAATGGTGGTTGGTTCTATCTCATTTTTTCTTACAATTTTTTTTATATGTCACTTCAAAATTATATCCTAACTTCGGTTTAATTATTTCTTTAGGTGGGTACTCACCAAAAAATCATTCGCAAACATCGTTTGCAAACATTTGCAAATATTTGTAAATGCTTTTAAACATTTACCAAATTGTTGTCCCCACTGATAAACATTTGTACAAACAGTATTGTTTAAATCAATTTGTCGCAAAATTTGTGAAAGTTCCATTTTTTAAATGTTGAAGGTTATTATTATTTTATTTTATAATAATAAATAATAATTAAAGAGCCATGTCTTTAATAATAAGAAACAAACCGGCTGTGTGTGCAGCATCATTTATTATTATCATGTCTCAATTATTGAAAAAAGAGGTGAAAAGAAAGAAGAAAAGAAGGTTTTGGGTGTCACATTTTTTAAGAAGCAGGGAATCACTGACTATATTCAGGATATTAAAACAAATGATAGAAGCAATTTATTTAAAAACTTTACTCGAATGACACCTGAAGATTTTGATTTTTTTTTTCAAAAATTGTTCCAGAAATTTATAAAATAGATACTAACTACAGATCAAGCATTCCGTCCGAAATTAGATTGGCTATAACACTACGGTTTTTGGCGTCAGGGGATTCCTATGTCAGTCTTATGTACCTGTTTAGAGTTTCTAAGCAGCTGATTTCGAAAATAATTCCTGAAGTGTGTACTGCAATAATTAGAGCATTAGCAGAATACGTAAAGGTAAGTAGAATACATAGCTTAGCGATCTAGTATTTGTTAAATTACCTAACTAAAATTTACGTACCTACTGCCAAAACTTTTTTTTACGCAGTTTAAATTAAAATTCTAGTCCTTTTTATTTATATTTTAATTGTAAAAAAATTTAGTAATAAACTAAGGGTGGGTTTATGAAGTTTTAGGAATAGTAATAATAAGAATAACATATTTCAAATTCTTAATAATCTTAACTAAAGTAAACTAATAAGCACTCTAATGGTCATAATTTTTTAAAGTTGTGTAAAATCTTGCGATTCGGAGGGTTGAAAGGTTGTAAACAAGGTTGGCAACTACAGGTTTTTTTGAACCTAGGTTTTTTAGGTTTTTTTAACAAACCTACTTATTAAAATATGGCCATTGTAAGTTTTTAGGTTTTTCTCTACTGAATAAAAGCTTCCTGTTACAGCTATCTTTTACTAAAATCTAAAATTACCCACCCAAAAAGAAAGCTTTTCTTCCTAGTTTAAATTTCATTCAAATCATAGATATTAAAGGTACAGATACAGGCAGTTAGTGGATGCTGCAGGGCTGGGGATTTACCAATTCATGTTCATTTACAGATATAATATCACTGTTTTGCTTAAAATGTGATTTTTTTAAACCTAAAAAAACTTAAAAACCATTAAAAACCTTAAAAAACCTGAAAAACCGAAAAACCCAAATATATATCTTTAATTCTTAGGGTTTTTCCAACCCTGGTTGTAAACATCGTTCATGATCCCATTCTATTGTTCAGTTTCAATTAATAACAAGAAATAAAAATTTTGTTTTATTATTTGCGTGACCTGTTCACAAACCATCCACACCGAACTATTTCGGAAATTCAAAACAAACACAGTATCACGGCAAATCATTTGATCTTTTCGACTCCACATGGAAATGATACAAACACACGCAAATGTTTGCAAGCATTTGCGGCCGTAGTACATACCAAACAAACACCGCGTTTAAAATCGTTTGTGAAGGTTTATAAACATTTTGCTTGTCTGGTGAGTACCGGCCTTTTTAATTCACCTTCGCTTAGCTCCTTATCAACTTGTTTTATTACACCTTTTTTGTGATTATAAAAAACTGGAATGTAAATATCATACTCTTTTTCTAACAACGTATTTGCACATGAATATGAATTTAACTCTACTTTAATTTTTTTTGCTCCAATAATTGACATATTGATATTATTTTTGATTTCTGGAACTGCATTCATGATTATCCTTGCAGTTGCTACTTTATGAAGTTTCCTATATTCTCTTTTTTTAAAAAATATAAACGCATTGGGGCTATATTTGTTGACAACATTATATATTTCTCTGTTTTGGGTCCTACTAATTATTGTGTTGGAATTAGTTTCATGGTTGGATTTTTTGCTTTTGTTTTCTTTGTTTTTATTATCATTTGGATGTTTTGTAATATTTTCAAAAAATGTACTAAATTGATCATTACTTACTTTGTTCAAAGTTGGGTTATGTTTTATTCTGTGTGAAAATTGTTACTTCAGTTAGTTTAGCTCCTAATATATTTTTGGATCTATACAAGATCTGTGTAAAAATGATTGGGTAAAACTGTCCAGGCCTTATAGACTTGAACTGATTTTAAAATTTCGTTGAAAAATAACACTAACCTCCAATTTGTCTAATGTTCAAATCGAAATTAATGATCACACTCACCTCGTGAGAATGGGCTGTTGCTAAAGCAGCTGCACTAACCAAAGCACTGCTACTAGAAAGTCCAGCACTTTGTGGTACATTACCGCTTACTACAACTTTCATTCCTTTATGATTTATATCCTTTGGCAGAATTTCTAGGATACCTTTGACTCCACAAAGATAATACTGATACCAATTAGGAGCTTTATCCTTTATTTTTATCCTGAAATGTATGTTTGCTTTTTAAAAGAAGAAAACAATAATTGGTGGGTGAAATCATGTTTGAAAAAGCATACAAGCAAAATTAAGCTATAACAAACAAACGAAGCTACATCTAAATATAAGTTTGATAATATTAACACTGTTGTCTTCACTAATTTTTCCAATTCACTGTCGCCTCAATTTGTTCAGTAATTTGACTACAACACCCAATAATCATCTAATACATCCATTTCATTGTAACTATCTTCTGAAGCTTGCTTGCCACAGATGAAACAAATCATAATGAATTATAATAAAAACTCACTCTATATTATCAATAGGACATTCATAACTTTCAAATTTTGGATCAACATTATATAAGTGTAACATCTTATCAGTATCTATAGAAACAGCCAATAAAACATCTTGATCTAATGCCATTGGGCACACCGAATATCCACAATAGTCTACATGTTCTCCTATTAAGTTTACCCTAAAAAGTAGATACTGATTATTTAATATTATCGCTAATTTTTTGTCAGAAACATCCAAATAATCAAACTTTGAGACATATTTAAGATAGATAAGGATATAAAAGAGTGAATTATAACAGCATATCCTAACAAACTCTCTGTTCTGTAAATAATTGAATATGCGGGATTGTTTTTAGTCTATGAGAGTTTATATTTTCTAATATTTTTATAAGCTATTCTCCATCATTCATCAAATTAGATCAACAATCAACATCCTCTAGTGCAAATATTCCATATTATACATCTTACAGAGTTCATGATGTTTTACATTCTTCTTTTAAACTATAAATAAGAGGAGTAATTTGAATCGAAACGTGAACTTCTGATTATAGTTTATTTCAGAAAGGTATAGAGTAACAAAACCTCATTAGGCATGCAAAGGGATCACAGAGTGACCCAACGAATATTTAAGCTACTTTCATAGTTTGGCATTGATTTCATTGAGAAATTCTTTCTTTTTATCAAGTGCAGGTAGTACCACCCGGGTTGGATTAAATATATGGGTTTAGCCTATTGTTATCCATTCACAAACACTGAAAATAGCGTGCCAAAGGCGTGCCGGTAAGATACTCGTAAAAAGGAAAGAATTTTATTTTAACAGAATAAAAATTAGGCATTATGTACATAGTATTAAGTACACTTATTTTTTATTGAACATTATACAAAAAATAAACGGTTTTAAAGATTAAAACTAAATTTTCCGCATCTGTGGCCCTGAACAATATTCTATCTTAAAATTGTTACTTGTATACACTTTGGGGGATGTATCGTGCTAACAAACCGAAATTTCTCCAAAAATAACCAAAAATTTTGTATATCTGGATTTATAGGACCCGCTGCACTCGCTCTAGTTAACTGAAAATCAATATGGTACATCTGTGAGACATCTTCAACAATATTCAATCACAAAATTGATCAATCGTATACTCTCTGGAGGCTGTATCGTGCTAACAAACTGAAAAATCTCCAAAAATGACAAAAATTTGGACTTCAAGTACCATAGCACCCGTTGTACTGACATTAGTGAGCTGAATATCAATAGGGTTCATCTTTGCGACGCTCTGAATAATATCCAATCATAAAATTGGTCCTTTGTATATACTCCGGAGGCTGTATCGTGCTAACAAACTGAAACTTCTTCAAAATTGACAAAAATATCGTACTTAAAGTACTGTAATATTCAATCACAAAATTGATCAATCGTATACTCTCTGGAGGCTGTATCGTGCTAACAAACTGAAAATTCTCCAAAAATGACAAAAATTTGGACTTCAAGTACCATAGCACCCGTTGTACTGACATTAGTGAGCTGAATATCAATAGGGTTCATCTTTGAGACGCTCTGAATAATATCCAATCATAAAATTGGTCCTTTGTATATACTCCGGAGGCTGTATCGTGCTAACAAACTGAAACTTCTTCAAAATTGACAAAAATATCTTACTTAAAGTACTGTAATATTCAATCACAAAATTGATCAATCGTATACTCTCTGGAGGCTGTATCGTGCTAACAAACTGAAAATTCTCCAAAAATGACAAAAATTTGGACTTCAAGTACCATAGCACCCGTTGTACTGACATTAGTGAGCTGAATATCAATAGGGATCATTTTTGAGACGCTCTGAATAATATCCAATCATAAAATTGGTCCTTTGTATATACTCCGGAGGCTGTATCGTGCTAACAAACTGAAACTTCTTCAAAATTGACAAAAATATCGTACTTAAAGTACTGTAGCACCTGTTGTATTCGCACTGGTGAGCTGAAAATCAATAGGATTCATCAGTGAGATGTGCTGAATAATATTAAATCATGAAATCGGTGACTTGTTGAACTCCGAAAGCTGTATCGTGCTACCAAACTGAAATTTCTCAAAAAATGACAAATTGTCGTACTTCAAGTACCATAGCACCCGTTGTACTGGCTCTGGTGAGCTGAAAATCAATAGGGTTCATATGTGACATGTCCTTAACAATATTCAATCATAAAATTGCTGACTTATCGCACTCCGGAGGCTGTATCGTGCTAACAAGACATGTAAGGAAAAGTGGCCGACGACAACGACGACGAAATACACACCGTTTTTTCGTGTTGTTGTTAATGGAAATCGTAAAAATAACTCAAAAAAAAAATTCAAAATTCCAACTATTTTGGAGTAAACCAATACTTTTCTCGCATATAGATAGGTTGGGCGGAAAAGTAATACATTATACAGAAATTAAATTATAAAAAATCATAATATTCTTCGTCATCTGAGGAACTGTCATCTTCTCTTGACGTTATAATTAACGGGTCGACGGCCCGATCGATCAAGTAGTCAAGACCACACATTTTCTCCTCTTCTTTAATGACATGCTGGACTGCCTTTCGCCAGTTCTCTGGTGTCACCTCCTTAATGGCTTGATCAAACAGTAGCTTAACGTCTTTCATTTTGAATGTCGTGTTGTGTCTTGCTACAAATCCTTTCACTTGCACCCATATGAGTTCTATAGGATTTAGTTCGAAATGATATGGCGGTGTGCGCAGCATAGTTACACTATGTTTTTCTGCTATATCTTCCACGGCGTATTTCATAAAACGATGTTTGTGTAAATTCGCTATAGCTCTAATAGTTCTTCTTTTATCAAATTATCTTCAAACTCAATACTTTTGGTGGTTAACCAGTCAATAATTTCTTGTATTCTCCAAGATGAAGTTGGAGTCTTCTCTATGCGTCAAGAATGATAACTTGCGTTATCCATAACTACTACTGAATCAGCCGAAAAATATTTTATCATTTCACCAAAATAGTCTTCAAAAACATCCGAATCCATGTCCTCGTGGTAATCTCCCGTATGACACGACTGAAAGGTTAGCAAACCTTCTTTTAAAAATCCCTCTTCGCTTCCAATATGGACGATTATTAGTCTTTTCCCTTTACCTGCAGGCACATTAATACCCGTTGACAGGCCTTCCATGAAAGCTTGGCGAGCACTGGTTATATTTTTGTCTTGCCACATTTTTGGTACTGTGTAACCTTCATTAATCCAAGTCTCATCAAGATAAAAGATTGTCTTCTGCTCTGTTCTGTACTGCTTTATACTTCTTAAGTATTTTCGTCGCCAGCAAATAATATCATCGCTTTCCAGTAAAAGTGCTTTACGGTTATGCTTTTCCCAGGCAAAATCCATATTTCTCAAAGTGGTCCATAAAAGTTTTTTAGTTATCAACGGAATACTGCCATCGTGGCCAAGCTCCATTAAAATCTTATCTAGGGTGGGTATTTCTTTTTTAAAATAAAAAGAGTGAACTTTTCTTCGAATTACACTTTTGGTGTCTTCATCAAGGACTTTTACTGGTCTGCCTGGACTTTTCTTGGGATGCTCCACTTGGCCTGCTATCTTTCTCCTCCGCAATAATTTAAAAACGGTGGACTTTCCAACTCCAGTCATTCGGGAACATCGGTCGACAGTTCCTTGTACAGTAAACTTCGGGTAATCGTATTTTATGCAATCGTGTACATTTAAAATAATAAGTTTTTCATTCACTGATAGTGGAGAATTATTTGAACATCTTTTTGTTGGTGTAAATGTCGCCGTTTTATTACTAATCTTATAATACTGTGAACACTACTTACGGCTTAACAGCAAATACTGATGCGTTAAACTAAACAAATATACTTGTAAAGGTCTAAAAGCCACTGTCCATAAATTCCAATAAGTCTGGTAACTCCTTTGATGTAGTTGAAATGTACTGCGTTTTTTGTCATCGCTCATAAATCATTCAGATAACAGCAACAATGTGTTATACGGGGGTCAATCGACACCGTGAAAAATATGTTTACTCGGAAGTATGTCTACGAGGGTCAGGCGTTAAATATTGATCATATTGAATATTTATGAATATTTATTTCTTTGTGAATTAAACCAACTGTTTCCAAATAACTCCACTATATATTTAAAAAATGGTAATTCTAATATATTTTGGAATTATTTGGGAACAGTTGGTTTCATTTATAAAGAAATGACTAGATTCCACAGAGTAAGGTTAAACGGTACCTGTTAAACGCAAAGCGTAACTGTATAATCTACTACCTAAGTAATCCCTACACAATATTTCGATATTGACACTTCAGGCTAGAAAACATACTTTTCCTAATTCTCTTACGCAATTACTTGAAATTTTAATATTACAAATAATACTATTTTAAGACCTACGCCTATGGCCGACACCGAAATTGAGCCGAACTGGACGGAATTCCCCATTTTATTACTCTATACCTTTCTGAAATAGACTAGTCAGATTACAGCCCAAATAACTGAGTGTTTTGAAAGATGATTTAATATTTTGTAAGTAGTGTGCATTTTACCATTTAGTAGTTATTTTCTTTATTATTTTATAGTAATAATTTGATTCAGTCATTGAAAAATAGTAAAAACAGTTTGTAGATACATTTTCATGTACCTACAAACTTGATTTCACATCTAATCAGTTCATGTAACCAGCACACGACTTCACCTTATGTAAGGAGATTATCAGTTTCCACCCAAAATGTTTTTTCTAATACTCTACTTGGAAAAAAACTTTCTTTAATAATAAAAATTTCATAAAATTGAACAAAAAATGGATTCCTCGTATTAAAATACATGATACTGCATAATTTTGTCCATACATTCACTGTAAACCAGCATTTTCCAGTCATAACCGCAATTTTTTTTAATACGCTTCCATAAAAAATTCTATAATTACGAAACTATGTTATATGTCGATTCCTTTCTTCGCCATTCGATAGAGGAAATATGCAAATGATATTTTGTCACTCCGAAAAATACTTTTTAAAAAACGAAAAATTACTGTTTAAGACGTTTATTACATGAAAGTTACAAACAATCTCTCTCATTACTACACGATTATTCTTTTATATAGTTTTAATTAAAAATACGACAAAAGCAAATATTTTACATGGGTCAGCCATTGTTGTTTCTAAACTCCTCCAGCCAAAGAGAAAACTATGGGGTTTCTCCAGATTTTGATATGACTGGAAAACTTTTCAAATCCCTTTTTCTTTGTTTCTTCTCATTCTTCTTATTAGTCTTCTTCTGTTTTCTTTGGTAAGTTTTGAAAGCTACTAGGGTTATGCTAAAAAAGACTATATATAACATATAATAATATTGTGTAAAAACTGATTTTTTCGGATATTTCTACTCTATTCCTATCTAATATTTTTGTTATATTATAAGGTCCTAAAAATCTTTTATCTTTTTTATTTCGATTTTTGGGGTTTTGTTTGGATACAGTTTGTCCTATTTTAAATTGTATGTTTGTGTCACCTTGTATATTTGTTTTCTCTATCACTTTTTGTTTATTTTTATTCATATTTTCTCGAATATTTTCATAAAATTTTTCTTTATGGTTATTAACGTAATCTGTATAAAATGAATGAGGCATAAAAATTTCGTTAGGGTTTCTAGAATGTGTATGTCCAAAGGTAAGTTTAAAAGGTGTGAAATTCGTGGCACTATGTATTGAATTATTGTGGGCAAATATAGCATAGTCCATTAAGTCATTTTCATTGGGATACATTTCTCTTAAAATTCTTAAATGTTCTATTAAGGTGGAATGTAATATTTCAACTATTGAATTTGACTCGTGACGACCAGGAGTAGTGAAGTGAACTTTTATTTTATTTAGTGCCAGGAGATGTTTGACTGTTTCATTGTTAAATTCTGTATCTTTATCGACTATTATTGATTGGGGAATTCCAAAAGAAACAAAATACTTTATAAGGGATTTGCTTATAACAACTGCAGATTTACCTGGAATGAATATTGCTTGCTCGTCAACTAATGTTAAATAACTTTTTCCGTCAAAAACGAAAACATCTATGTGAACAATTTGGAATGGTCTAGAAGCTGTTTCTGTCAACATGAGAAGGACATAAGGATTATGTCTTGATTATTTATTTTTTTGACAAATGGTACAATTATTAATGTAGTTTGTGACTGTATTTTTCATATTTTTCCAATAATAAAGTTTACGTAGTTGTTCTAAAGTTTAATTGATTCCTTGATTGTTGTTTTTACCTTCATGGTAGTTTTTTAACAGAAGAATTTGTTCTTCCTGATCTTTTACAGTGTTAAGTAATTTAGGACATTTAATTAATTTCGGTGCGTTCGCATAAACATGTTTTAGATAAACATTATTAAAATCACGATATAAATTATCATTATGAAAATACATATAAAATGTATTATTTAAATCGGTATATTCAGCTATAAAACAGAAAATGAATTTTTTGTTATCTATCTCGGGAATTTTAATTTTCATTATTTTTTTATTTTCATATGTTTCATGAGAAACATCTGTTTTTGAATATATATTTGGATAAACAAGAATTTGATGTACTTTATTATTTATCATTTCGTCTACAATGGGTAAACCGTTACTGTTGTTATCTTTTGCTGAATGGTTTGTTATATTGTCAGAGTCGTCGGAGTCAGGTTTTGTCCATAAGGGTTCAGGAGTGTTTAAATCATTACGATCATCATTTTCTTGTAGTATTGGGGGTTGTATTTGTACATCAGATATAATGTTAACTTTTGATTGATTAATGTTACTTGTAGAAGGTTGTGGATCCATGGGAATATTTTCAGATTACTGCTGTAAGAAATCTAGAATATCGACTTGGGAATCTCCGGGGTTATTGACTATTCATTCTGTTTGTTTCTAATGCATTGATAGGAATTCGAGATAAGCAATCGGCATTGGAATTCAATTTTCCCTTTTTATAGAAGATTTTATAATCATATTCTTCCAACTTTAAACGCCATCGGACTAATATGGAATTTGGTTCTTTAAGACTAAATAACCAAGAAAGGGGTTTGTGATCTATGTAAATATGAAATTGTCTGCCGTATAAATAAGGCCTGAAATGTTTACATGCAATGGCAAGCAATTTTTTTTCTATAACCGAATAATTAATTTCAAATTTATTTAAAGTTCTAGAAGCATATGCTATGGGTTTGTCATTGGGTACGTTTCCTTGGGATAAAACTGCACCTATTGCATATTTACTAGCATCGATGGTGAGAATAAAAGTTTTTGAGAAATCAGGATATTGCAAAATGGGGTCATTGGTTAATATCTCCTTACAAGTTTGAAATGAATTAAGAAATTCTTGGTTATGGATAATTTTTGAACCTTTTTTCAAACATTTGGTCATTGGTTTTGTTATTTTAGCAAAGTCTGCTATGAAACGTCGGTAGTAACCTAAGAGACCTAAGAAACTTTTAATTTCTGTTTGATTTTTGGGAACTGGATAATTTTTAATGATTGAAATTTTGTCTGGGTTAGGCTTTACGCCGTTAGGTGTAATTATATGTCCTAAATACATAATTGTTTTCTTTAAAAATTCAGATTTATCGAATTGAACTTTTAAATTGTGTTGTCTAAGTCTTTCAAAAATAGATTTTAATTTTTCTAAGTGTTCCTGAAGGGACGTACTATTATTAAGATAATGCCTAAATAAACTATGCACGTTTCGTCAGTCAAACCACGCAATACATTATCCATTACGTTTTGGAAAGTGGATGGCCATTTTTAAGTCCGAAACTCATACATTTGAAATGAAAATGTCCCTGGGGAGTACTGAAAGCCGTCTTGTCAATGTCTTGAGGGTCTATTTCAATTTGGTGAAAACCACTAGCGAGATCAAGTGTTGTGAAGTAATTTGCTCTGCCTAATCTGCCTAGTATTTCGTGTATTCTAGGAATTGGGTATCTATTTTGAACTGTTTTCTCATTTAATTCTCTATAATCAATAACTAAAAGCCATTTCTTTTTGCCTGATGCATCAAATTTTTTGAGAACAACCATATTGGCGAAGAGAATGGAGACGGTTCAATAATACATTCGTCTAACATTTTTGTAATTTGTTTATTAGCTTCTTCCCTATGTATTTCGGGAAGCCTGTAAGATTTTGTATATATATAGGGCTATCATCAGTCAAAGTGATTTTAGGTTTTATTTGATTGGTAAAACTTAATGGTATTCCAACACAATAAAATATGTCTCTATAATTAAAACACAAATTTCTAATGGTTTGTTTTTCTTCTTTATTGCAGTGATCAAGTCTGAGATTTTTTAAGTTTTCTTTAAGCTTATTTCGTTGAATAGTTGTTAATTCTGAATCAGATTCACATTCCATGTTCTCAAGAAAATGTACTTCTAGTAAGTTTAGAATTTCAATTTCGAAAGGTTCTTTTATATCTAATTTTACTGGATTTTCGTTACTATTTATGATGGTTGTGATTGCAAAATTATTAAAAATATTGACTAATGCTTTAGGCATTTCTAAACCTTTTCCTAAGTTTTCATATTCAAGTACACCTATGCCATTTGTTTCAGTTACAGGGATTTGAACAACTTTTTGGCAACGGCCAGGAATGACAATCGAATAATTCTTTGTTACATTATTATCAGTTAGTGTTTTAAATGAAACTCACTGTTTCTAGCTAATTCCACAATATAATGAAAAATGTTGAGTTTTCAATATTTTTCATTATATTGTGGAATTAGCTAGAAACTGTGAGTTTCATTTAAAACACTAATATGAGTAGATTCCATGAAGTAAGGGGTCGAGACAGTTAATTTCATTATTATCAGTATTTATATTTGAATCAAAAATTAAAGGGATAATTGCTGTGGGTGTTTCAATTTGTTTTTGGTGAACATTTATATTTGCATTTAATTGTTTCAATAAATCGACGCCAATGATACCATCAAATTTGAATAAATAAAATTTAAGAGATTCTTTCAAATTAAAAGTTTTAAATAAGCTGATTCTGGATTTATCAGAGACTTAGAACTGCAGGTGTCGACTAAAAAAATTGCATTTATTTCTTGAATTTTGATATGAGGTAAATTTGCTTTTAAAGGTTTATGGCTGATTGTGTGTATATGGGATGTGAGTAAAATCCTGAATTGCATTTTGCGGATTGTTACATGAGAACATATCTTGGTTGTCTGTTACATCATTGCTAACATGTGTAGGGAGATAATTATTATAATCATAAGGATACTGAGTTTCAAGTTCAGATAAATATGGGTCAATGTTTTCTAAAGATTCTGTTGTGAACTCATTTTGATATTCAAATAAATTATCAGTTGTTTGATTATTACTTAATTGTTGAATTTGACTTGGTTTGGTTTGATTATAAAGTTCGTTAGAAATATATTTTTGTTGTTTAAGCTGGAATCTTGTATTCCCAGAAGATGTGTCCATGGGTTCTGGTTTATACTATTGGGAATTATTATGTGTATTCAATTGTCTTGAATTATTTTGAGAAACTGTTTGATGATTTTGACTCTGGGATATTGTTTGACGATTTTGGTTTTGAAAAGTTGGGTGATGATTTTGGTTTTGAAAAGTTGGAGGACGTTGGACTGAAAAATTGTTATTGATACGGCAAGATTGCCCAAGATAGCTTTTAATAGAAATGTATTTAAAGCTATGTCAGTTTCACTGGCAAAAACTGATATTAGACTTTCACAATTTCCAATAAATATTGTCAAAGTATGAGGGTTTCCATTATAATAAGGAATAGAATCTAAATATAATTTTAGCAATTGGTAATTTACTGATGGAATAGACATTTCTATGTTTTGAGTATTATTTCAACTGTTTTCTATAGGACTATCTGGTTCGCTTAGTGTTAAACTTTTTCTAATAATATTTCTAAAGTACTAATATCTATATCACTCATAAAATTACTAGCGAAAGGAAAATAAGGAAAGAAAAGTACTTACAGTAGGAAAAATTTGATCATCTTCTTATTTCCAGCTTAAATCTAGTTCTTCTAGGTTCAGTCGATGTGGTACCAAACCCAAGATCTTCTCACTTCTAACTTATTTCTAGTTCTTATAGATTCGATCGATGTTAGACCAAGCCCAAGATATAATTTTCGTTTTTCTTTTCTTCTTCGAGACTGACGATTCGAATGAAACCGGTCAGTAAAGTTCGAAATTTTCGGTAAATCGTTGATACGAAAATCTCACGTACTATACGTTAAAAACTCCGAAAATCCTACTACGACTGCGCCAATGATATTTTGTCACTCCGAAAAATACTTTTTAAAAAACGAAAAATTACTGTTTAAGACGTTTATTACATGAAAGTTACAAACAATCTCTCTCATTATTCCACGATTATTCTTTTATATAGTTTTAATTAAAAATACAACATAAGCAAATATTTTACATGGGTCAGCCATTGTCGTTTCCTAACTTGCATCTCAATTATTTATCATATTTGAATTCTTCCGTTTAATATTTATACTCAATATTTATATACGGGAGTAAACCTGGAGTAGAAATTTTTGTAAAAAATTACCTTGAAAAAATTTGTAGTAACTATGTCTATGCAATGGAAATACTGATATTGGTGAAAATCAAAATAGGAGTCTTCATACTATTATGAAAAAAATACAGCATCGATAATGCAAACCGAGGTATAAAACATCAAAGTTCAACTTTTTTTTAAAAAATTCCGATTCCGTACGGAATAAAAAATCCCAAAAAAAAATTTGATTCCGATTTCGATGAAATTTTGCATAGGGGGGGGGTGACAGTATTAATGACAGCTAATGCTGCTGGACAGATTACACCTCCTATGATTGTTTATCACTATAAAAGAATTCCACCACAAATTGCTGAAGCTGTGCCAGAGGATTGGGCAATAGACAGGTCCAAAAAGGGGTGGATGACTCAAGAACTTTTCTATGAATACATTGCAAACATTTTTCTACCATGGGTTCAAAAACAAAAGATTCAACTACCTGTAGTATACTTTCTCCATGGTCATGGATCACATATTTCCCTGCACTTATCAAATTTTTGTCTTGCAAATGGAATTGAGTTGATAGCATTGTACCCCAATGCAACTCATTTGATACAATCTATGGATGTGGCAGTTTTTCATAGTGTTAAATCCGAATGGAAAATTCAGGTGCAAAATTGGAGAATGTCTCATATGGGAGAAGAACTAAAAAAAAGAGTTTCCTCGACTTCTTCAAAACTCGGTCCAAAAGATTGAACCTTTGATAATCTCAAATGGCTTTAAAAAATGTGGGTTACTACCCTGGAATCCTGATGCTGTTACAATTCCAATAACTAATCCAACAAACCGAACTCCGATACCTATCATGGAGAAAAAATAAAATGACATAAAAACGTTTCTAGTTTACCTGGAGAGTGAAATTGGTGATGAAAAATTATTGGAATTTAAAAACAATGATGGTGATTGGAAAGGACCAAAGGAGGACTACTCACTTTACAATATTTGGAGAAAAAGCATCACTCAGCTCGACGAACAGTCTTTGTCTCAAAGAGTTGAATTCAATGACCTAGACACAAATCAAACATATGTTACCATTAATGTGGCAGATAATTTAGAAATATCAGAAGCAGAACACCAACTAACCTGTTTCCCTTGAGACTCTTATAGAAGGTGACTATATACTGTGTGAATTTCTTGGAAGGAGACACAATCAAACCAAGTTTGTATATTAACGTGTTGTACAAGAAAGATGTAATTTTATTCAGGTAACGGGACTCAAATCCACGGACAAAATTAAAAAAGAGTGTGTACCAAATGAAAAGGACATTTCAACAATAACCATTGACTAAGTGATTGGTAAACTTCCTCAACCTGAAATTTTAAGTAGAGGATAAAGAATCAGTTAGCTGTTTAAAAAGTCATTATCTGTAAAAAAAATCTAAAATTCTTTAGAAATAAGTGTATCTGAAATACTTTTTTTACACATTTTAACATTAATGTTAGTTGTTCTACTATAACAATAGTTATTTTTACCAAATGTTACCTATGTTCTTGTTTTAACTTTTCTACTGAATAAAATATCGAAATATGAAGCATGTCATCTTTTGGTGAATAGCTGTCATCTATTGGCTGATACCTATTTAGGAGTGTCATCTATAGGTAACTATATGTAAAGTTTTTTTCATTTAATTTTTTTTATAATGGTTTTGAATTGGAATTTGAGTTAATATGCCACCTCTCTAGAACAAGATTCAAACTAAACATCTAGAAGATGATTTTTTTAAAAATTAAATAAAATATGAATATTTTTGTAACTTTTTTCTTAAGACTGTCATCTATTGGTGGTTTAACCTTATTTGGCTGTTTGATAGTGTGTGTTTTAAAGTGATTTCTGCTGCGATTTGTTAAATAATTTGTGATTTTTAAAGTGTAGTTTGAATACGAGACAACAGTTTATCCATTTCATGTTGTTAAAGTTGAGTAACAATTCGATTTAGGACAAGAAAGAAAGTTTGTTTACACAAAAGTGCATAAAATGGCTACGATTCTGTGAGCAAATACGCTTTTTGTTTAATATAATCATAATAATAAATAATTCCAATGGTAATTTTTTTTTAGTTCATTATGTCTGGAAGAGTATGTGATATTGCTATATACAAAAACAATCAATTAGCTCTCAAAAAGCAAGGCTCAAGCAAAGTGTTCCATAGGTTTCCAACAGGCAAGGATTCAGTGTCATCCACAATAAGAAAATAGTGGGTGCTTCGCTGCAGAAGAAAAGACAATTTAATATATATACTTCAACAGTTTGCTCCTCAGATTAACAAATAAAATAGATTTGTTTGTTTTGATTTCTTCTTGCCCCAAACATCAAGTCACATTCTAAGCTCACTTGCGGACACTTCAACTGCTTTTCCATACTTACAAATCCTCTTTAGTTGCGAGAAAAAAGAATTTAATTGAAAATTTGTTAAAAAGTTATGCTAATAAAAAAAGTCATACTAATTTATGCATTTGAGTCGCTGCTTTTAAAATTAATTAATAGTACTTGAATTTTATTTAATAAAGGCATATTCTTATATAAATTTTAAACAAGTATTTGTTATAACCCTAGATATCTTAATGGTTATAACGAAAAGTGGCAACTTGCTAAAAATTTCAGTATCTGTTTTATTTAGTAGTTTTGTCCTTGTTTAATTATCATATAAAGAGAGATGCAAATATCGTTAGAGTGTGCTAGTCGATAATTTCAAATAGGCTGTAGTATTGTAGTTAATAATGTCAAATATGGTTTGTTTACACGAGCACCATTACAACTAGACAGTAAACATTTAGTTCTTTCATTTTGCTGTGTTTTACAAGACTTAGAGGCAAAATAAACTTTTAAGTTATTTGATTTAATGTTTTTGGATTATCATAGTTCGTTGGTGCCAAGTTTGTAAGAAAAACAGCCGAAATGACCAAGGCCATGTATCTATAATACCATCCCCACTTTTTGTAATTCATTGAACAGTATTTCTCTAAGGATTGCTCGGACCGTTTTACAATTAATGATTGTGAAAAAGATTTACAGCATGAGTTATTGAATAAGTACATAATATAATTTTGATAATAAAAGCTTCAATTCTATACTAAAACATATCAATTATTTAAAAAAAAACACAAAACTCTTATCAGTGTTAAAGTAGATATTTAACAAGTTTCAAAATGAACGTGTTTTATGCACTAGATGTGAAGTTTGAATCACCAGCGTAGCGAGTGATCCAATACACCATGTGCCAAAACACACAGTGTTTTGCATTGTGTTTATATAAAAGATTTTGTGTTTATATAAAATATTTTTTGTAATTAAATTGACAAAAAATGGTTATTTGTTTAACTAGGCAGAGAAGTAACAGATTTACTGCCACAGCTAGCATTATCCGACGCAATGAAACTAGCCAAAGCAGTAAATCTGATTATCTGCCATGTGAAACATATAATTGATTGTACAATGTGTTTAGAAAAATCAAATTAAAATGAAAATTTTTATAACGGATATAACCCACAATTTTTAATATTCTTTCTAATTGTATGTTATAGGTAATAATTGTAGAGTAGCGGAGGGTAATATGGAATACTGTTTTCTATTATAGTGATAAATTCTTCTAGGTGCAGTACAGTGCATTAGAAAAGTCATTAAATATTGTGATAACTATCCATCTAAGCAAATAAAAGTCTGGAATTTCTACAACTTTATGAAATAAAAAAAAATAAGTACATTCTGACATTACAAAAAAATGGTCGGGTAATATGAAATACCACTATGGGGTAATATGAAACACTAAATGAACTAAAAAATATATACTTATAGGGAAACTTTAGCGACAAAAATCACAAATGTAAACATCCTTTGGCGTGTCGGCGCATAACTCATGAGCCCAAAGTTCACATCTTGCGCACTGAATCCAGATTTCTCCCCTTGTATCAACCGAATATAATCCCGAACAAAACAAACACTCAGCCTCTTCAGATGGACGATCATAAACAGGAAATTCTTCATCGTCGTTGGATGATGAGTCATGTAAAGATGCAGAACTGTTGGAATCTTCTGATGAATATTTACCTTCTTTTGATTTCTTTATTGCCTTTTTTTGAAATTTCTTTTTTGGTACGCCACTTGGTCCAGCTACCTCTGCATCTGCAAGTTTAAATTTTTATGCTCTTTGTTTTTGTTAGTTATTTCTATTTTTCTTTTAACTTTATCCCTTTCTTTAACTGACGCTATTTCTATGGACTGCTCCAACTCTTCTTTGTTTGGGGTCGACGTCAAAACTTTGGCTTGACCTGCTTTCCGACCTCTCGTGCCTTCTTTCTTCCTCAAAGTTGGCTTGGGAATTATATCCTGTGGTAAAACTATGGTTGCATTTTGAGCCGTGTTTTCTGGTTGAGGTTTCTCCCGGAGCACATCATCTTCTGAGTGTACTTTGACCTCATTTCTTTGTGCCTCCTGAATAAAGTCTTCTTTGGTGAATACGTTCCGGTTAACTGGAAACAATCCAGTTTGACGAAATCCGTTAATACATCTTTCACCACTTTGGATTTTCAGATACGCGTTACCAAAAAGTTCGCTTAAATCAAAATGATTGACAGGCCGATTATTTGTTCTTAAAAATAGCCTTACTTCCTCACTGTAATATGTCTTTAATGCTCCCATAACAGTTTTATCTAATGGCTGCATCTTATGAGTTGTATGTGGCGGTAGGCAAAGTAAAGGCACATGGTTTTCTCTGGCATCCAAAATAACGTCTAAGTTTTTAGTGTGAGTATGGTGACCATCTAGAATCAGTAGAATGGGATTTTCTGCACTCGGTGTAACATGTTTTAGAAAATGTTTGAACCATTGTGTGAAGATATCCATCTGAATTCAGCCTGACGGATGAAAGGAAAAAATGGTTCCTGGCGGGGCACCCTTCTTTAGAAGTTCACTTGCATTTTTTCTGGGAAAAATCAGAAGGGGGGTACAAAATTGCCACTTGCGCTAATGCAAAGGACTGAGGTTATAAGTGAACCTCGTTCGGCTGACGTCATTGACCCAACTTGCCTTTTGCCCCTTAGAGAAAAAACTTCTGGATTTCTTGATTGAACAATGGTTAAACCAGTTTCATCCACGTTATAAACTTGGCTTGCCGAATAATTATGCGTCTCCATTAGGGCCTCTAACAGGTCGAAAAATGTGTCTACATTTTCTTTATTAAATCCTAAGGCGCGAGCGTACGAAGTTCCAGTAGGTCTTCTCAGACTTAAAACATTTTTATGCCTCATTCTGAAGTGATGAAGCCAATCCTTGCCAGCTGATTTTCTTAGTAATGAAAATGGATGAGGAATATTGTTTTTTCTTGCTAATTGAAAAGCAACATTACAAACATCGCGACGCGTCAAGCCAAAGAATGATTTCTCCATCTCTAGACAGTGCTTAACTAATTCTTTTTCCAAAAAATCAGGTAAAACGGGCTTACGGCCTAATTTGGTACGGCACACAACTTCAGGCTTCATGTTCTTTTTGCACAGCCTGAAAAGTGTAGCTCGAGGAACATTATATGTTTGACAAGCCTTCAAATAACCCATTTGTTTAGACCTGACTGCTATCAC
Source organism: Galeruca laticollis (assembly GCA_963921935.1). NCBI lineage: Eukaryota > Metazoa > Arthropoda > Insecta > Coleoptera > Chrysomelidae > Galeruca > Galeruca laticollis. The sequence continues at coordinate 102,974,895 of OY998175.1, forward strand.
TGCTTTCCTCATATTTTCTTCATTCCACTTTTTGCGTCTTTTATCCACGACCGTAGTTTTAGGCATTATTGATACCCTGGTGCTCGAATAAGACTGAAACAATAGAAATTAATTTTTAGATGGCACTTTTATGGGGCAAACTTTTGCGGGTAATATGGAATAGTATTCCATATTAGCCACACTTAGTTGTGTTGAGGTTAGGATTTTTTAAAGATGTCTAGACGAGTATAGACCCGCAATAACTACATCTTATATTAATCTACAGTACTTACTTGCTCTCTGATGAGAATATGAATAAAAAATCACCAACTAAATGATAATAAACTAAATTTTCACGGAACTCCACAAAAATTCTGCATGACTGAAAAACAGGTGTTGACGAATAACTATTTAACGAACGATTACAGAGTTACGCGCGTGTTTGTGTATAATCTGCACTTACGATGAGCATATTTTTGCTACCGCCTTGTAGATGGCATCATAAGTTTAGCCAATTTACAGTGACTACATACGAGACAGTGGCGACAATTGAGTATAAGCTCCGCCCATCCGCCATATTGAGGCTAATTTGAATATCAAATGCATATAATTTAAATATAAATTTATGATAAAATTATCAATTTGAAACACAAATACATGAAAATATACATTATATATCTTTGATTTTGATAGGAAATGGGTATATTTAAATAAAATATGCAATTTTTTTACCTAATAATATTTAGTATATAATAAGGATAAATAATGATACAAAAAAATAATGAATATTAATTGCTTGTATAGTATGATAGGGGACAAATCATGCAAAAAATTATATTGCTATAGGTACAACTGTTATTGTCTTCAAATATAACCATAGATTCAGTTAATTATCAAGTAAAATCTATAAATAACAAATTCAACAACAAAAATATAACATATATTACTTGATCGGTTTCCTAAATTACATTTGCATCGTCAGGATTATAAACTATAAAAATTGATATAAATAAAATTTCTGATGTGTTATTTGTCTTTTATTGATTTTATTTGATAATTATGGAAAACTTTTTTATTTCATAACAAGTTACCTGCTAATGACTTACTACTATATTTTTTTGAGGCGGATTTAAATTTTTTATAACTAATTTTCAACCTGAAAACAGTGAATCTATTAATTATTTTGCTTTTAAGTTGGTGACAATTTGGTAAATTGAAATGTATTTTCGACATTTCCTTTATAAAAAATTCTTTTATGTCTATATTCTGGAGTGAAACAATATCTAAATATTTTAAGAAAACACATTCCATTTCTAAAAAATAATAAAAAACTTCTTCAGTCGCAAAAAAAAGGGATTGTTCTTTAAATCTTTTGATTAAAGAGAGTTTTGAAAACTTCTTATATATTGGGCAACACAAGTTTTTGAAGTTTTCACAATACTTTTTAAAATATATCCTGAAATATTATATAACGAATTAAGTTCGCTGAAATTTAAATTGTATGAGGGAGTCTTTAATTCACTTGGAAGCTTTACTTCATCATACACTGTATTTAAGTCCTTAAGAGAATCCAAGAATCCCCCAAGAAACTCCCGTTCATCTTCTTCGTAACTACTGGTACTTCCACTTTTTAAATACTGTGATACAGATATTAATTTCAAGTTATTTTTAACTTGTACCGCATTCGGTACTATTTGTTTGCTTCGCAACACGCTAGATAAATTTTCAAGGCAGTCTTGAGAAAATCGGCTAGTTAAAATAAATTCATAATTTTTTTTCCCAATAATTCTGACTGTAGTTCTAACATTGATTGTGTTGAGATTAGAACACCCGTTTGTGAAGGTTTCCAAATTTTTTTATAGCCAACCAACATATCTGAAAATAAACTTATAAATCCTTCCAAAAATGATATTGTTTCTTTATAAATGTCAATATTAAATTTGCTTAGAGCACAAGAAGGATGTCTCGAAGTCATTAAATGAAACAATTTTTCTACTTGGTCAATAAACCATGCCGTTGTTAAATATTCTGGTTTATCAAGTTCTTCAGCCAAAAATTTGAGAGCGCTACTAACTGAGTGACTAACAACATTAGTTGAAGTTGACACTTTCATTTGAGAAAAATGTGTCGGAAGGAGATCTTCTGAGAGTTTCGGTGCAAGTTTAAAAAAATTATCTTTCTGATGATTTAATATGTCTGAGATATGACTGGACATGACCATGTTAGAGGGTAGTCCATACTTTAGAACAATATTATTTGGTAACTGGATGATTTTATTTGTCACTAACATAGATTTAATATTTTTAAATAGGTGAGGAACATCTGCAAAGACATATACATTTTTATCATTATTTAATGGGTGCAGAATCTTGCATTTTATAGGACTGTACTTTCCAGCTTTAATATCCCAAGCTTTCCACAAAGCTTGATTACAGGGACCCATATCTGATGTAATACTTAAAATATTCAAATTAAGCTGTTCGGCTTTTTTAAATATATCTATTATTATATTCTTCATGACAGCTCCGTTGACAGAGTCACTGGTGAAGTAATAGGCCACAACCTGTTTCCAACGTCCTGTAATACCTCCCAGCATAAACACTAAGATGTGTGTCGCCAAGCCTGAATGTTCAGGGAGAGAAACATCTCCAAAATATTTATTCAAGGAGGTATCATATATTTTTCCTGGAGTGATAGCCATTTCATCCAAAACCAAGACACAATCCTTTTCATGAGTTGAAAATTGCTCCACTTTCAATTCTAAAAATGAAAATACCTCATTTAGAATACCTGAATCGAACTTCAAGTTCTGGAGTTCTCTCTGTAAAGTTCTGGTTGATGGGAGAGGATATCCTGTTTTATTAGTTCAGTATATCCACTACTACCACAACTAAATTTTAATTTTAAAGAACTTGTAAAGGTGTTGTTGGTCCACTTCATTAGTTTTGTTGTTTTTCCATTTTTTCTCTTTTTTAAAGCTTCTATTTGATCTTCGTTGAATATTTGCTTTAGTAGTTCACAGTCCGAAGAATTGGGAGTTTTTTCTCTTTTTTTTTATTAGCTTCTTTCGTGTGGCTCTTACAGTTTTCTTGTATCGATAAGCTCTACGTTTTTCTCTTCCGTACAACTTCTTGTACCTGTTTAATTCAAGCTGTAACTGAGCTATTTCACTAATTGGATCAATTTCTGATATTAACGGTGAGGGAACTGTGAATAGACTGTCTTCACTCAAACTGCTTTTAGATATCGACAATTGTTGACCTGATTTTACATCCAAAGCTAAATTTGAAGTAGATGGTTCCGGTGATTCCTCTGGCACAGTCTCATCTAGAGCTATATTTTCACCTAGAACTAATGATTAAACAATAATTGCAACAAAACACATTTAATAGGACAAAAACTAAGAGTTTTTCATTATTATGTGGGGATTTGTTGTAATTACTAAGAGATATCTACTTACCCGACAAATGTTTAGGTTTTTTTGGAGAAATAAATTTCCTTGGAACTGGGGATTTCCTTTTAGGTTTTGGTTCCACAAAGGAAAATATTGTAGGAACAGCATTTGACTTTAAAATTTTCTTGCCATCTACACGAGGTCGCTCCCACATTTCAGGAGCAAAATGAATCTTAAACAAAATCTTACATTCAATTTTATCTCAATAACGACAAACAATAATTTTAAATTAGATATAACAATTATAAGTCGTAAAACAAAGGCTTCTACCTACCTCACATAAACACGAATAGTCTGTTGGAGTCCAATGATCTCTTCTAGTTTTAATAAGCCATTCTTTTCTTCTAGATGGATCTCTAGGAAAACGTTTCATGAGAAACCCTTTTTTAGCAGAATTGCTGCAATTTATTGCAGCACAGCCCGGCATTTCAAATGTTATTATCTAGAAAAATCAAAACTTGATAAATAGTATACAATTTCTAGGGTTAAGCAAGCTAGCTTACCAAATATCACGAATTTTCCGATTCGAAATAAGATTATTTATAAGTCCAAATACAAGTCTTTCAATTGTGTAAAGGCAAAACACCTCTTTTTCACTGACTATTCACCAAAAAAGCACAAAACCAATAATTCTAATCACAAGTATAACCAGCATTATAAGAAACTTCGTATACACCAAACGTAAACAAAGAGATTTTGGCCTCAATATGGCTGCCAAACTGCCAGCCAATCAAAAACGGGTTACCCTATTGTCGCCACTGTCTCGTATATAGTCACTGTAAGCCAATTATATGGTACTCCATATTAGCCGGTGTATTTCATATTACCCGCCGCTACTCTAGTGTTTAATCATTATTAATAAATATAATGTTAAATTTCGACAAAAATAGTGTGCACAGTGAAGTTCGTCTATGTATGTGTGACGTGGAAATGATTGATTCCATAGGCCTGCTTAAATCACATTATCATAGCAAGATTTCAAAAGAAGAAGAAAAAATGATTTTTTCTATTCCTAGGCATTAAGTCATTTTTACTACCTAGGCAGTAAAAGTGTTACTTGTATAATAGATAAATGTTACTAAAACTGACACTTAATGTCAATCGGAGAAAATTTTATTTTTGTTGAAAAATGAACACGTACATATTACAACAAATTCATTAACTTTTACTTCTTTTTGTTCATTACTTGTATATGATATCTCATCCCCATCATTGTTAAATTGAGCCACATTTGAATCCATTGTTATGCTTTTCCAAGTACTTTGTTTGAGAACTGGGATATTACCAATAATTTAAAAATGAAATATCATTTTGACACTGAGCGACAAAATAAACATTTTGCAACTAAAACGAGTGTCAAAGTTATGATATTTTGTAACTGAATTACAATAGTTATTTATTATACAAGGGAAGACAGTATTAGATTTTAGCTCCAGGTTGTGTTGTGACAAAAAAGCGATAGTTAGAATCTAATCTTTTCTCGTGTATAATAGACTATTTTTTTCTGTGATGGGAAAAATAACGATTTAATATTGAGAGAAAGCTAACACAGTTTTGGGGAAATGTGGCAGCTCATCAAATAAATCTAATTTTCAAGCCAGTACATAAAAAACAGTTTTTTCGAGTTTAAAAAATATTGCTAACATTGAAAGAGTGGAAAATGTCATTGGATTAAAAGAGACCTCCACTTCAGTAAGTGAGTCTTCAAGTCTTGATAGGCAAATGAAATGTGTGCAATGTGGACATTTAACAATTGTTGTTTTGATGTTAATAAAATGTAAAATTAGGCGTTTTTTTTCCTTTTCACAAGATTTTTCTGTAGGAGAAAAAGAAATCAATTTTTCCCTAGGGTAAGAAGAAAGTACCTTTTCCCATGGTATCAAATGATAAATTTGTACACCTGCCAAAGGGGAAAAAGTCAACTTTTTTTCAGTCACAGAAAAAAAATCCTTTTAAATAACTAAACAGTTATAATGTGTCAAACAATTATTGGTTACATACTTGGTTATTAAAAAATTCTGTTTTTTAGACTTGCCTCCACGCAAAATTTTAAAGAAGACGGCAATGCCTACAATTAATTTGGGCCAGAAAGTTAAAAAATTAACTGAAACAGTCCGTAACAAAAGAGTTGTTAAGAAACAAAACAAGGTAATGGTTGCTTCAGGACTTGAGTCATCTAGCTTTGACTCGAGTTTATCATCAACATCCAAGAATATCTAAATTGATGAGCCTATTATTGTCATTTGATTTTTTACTTTTAAATTCTTTGTATATAACGATAATCAATAATAAAGCATGACTATTTATTTTATAAAAGTATCTATATTTTTCAAAGTTTTATTGTGTATTTTTTCTAAATAAGTAACTGAATCTTTAATGTCTATATTCAAGTTTTTTAAATATCTCAAAATTATTTCTTAACATGCTTTAGATCAGAGCAATTGGAGTAATTGAACTAGGTAATATGTGTATTTTTTTCCATTTCAAGCTGTAAATTTAATGTATTAAAAATATAAAATTATTTATTACTCTTCTTTTCAATGTAAAATTAATATCTTTAAATATATTAGGCCTAAATTTTGCTTAGAATTTATTTTATATAAAAAAAATCTTAAAAATGCAATATAACTCATAAGCCTGCATTCTGTACAGTACCAATGGTGATGTCGACAGGGAGTTTGACCTTGCCTGACAAACTGGGCAAACTAATTAAGCTATTCTTTGTAAAGTATTCAGTGTACATATATTACAATACATAATATACTATACATAAGGTGAAGTAAAAATTAATGTCAACATAGTTAAAACCTACATTACTGTCACTATATTTATAATTAAATAAGCATTTCAAATATTATTATTATATTTTACTCGATTGACTTTGTTGTAGTACTTATACACGCACTTTGATGTTTAAAAAAATTAATATCCCACTTTAAAAGACAATGAAAAATATTAAGAAACAATACAAAACCAACATACATAGGTATGGGGTAAAATACCAGTTTATCAAACAATAATTGTAATCATCAAAATATCCACGTATGCAGTAATGGTTTTTACTAGTTTTTGATAATACCATAGATAAATCGTGTATTTGATCTTTAGCAACTGTATTTTTATTCTGTTATTAATATTGCGTTAATATAAATATCAGTATACAGAAATACATATGTGAATTTAGTTAAAATAATATTACCTTCCAGGGACCCGTACAAAAAAAATTGGTTTCACTTTATACAAATTTGTAAATAATTCGATTAATTGCATACATCGCCGACTTGTTGCCGACAACGTGGAAATGGGAACACATTCATAGTCCATTTTTACAGTTGAATTTATCAAAATATTAACAACCAAAAATTAACAAATACATACAATTATTTAGATTTTAGAGAGTACTTTGTAGTTTATACAAAATAAACTTGTGAGTTAAATTCTTCTTCTCGCCCAAATTTAGTGCGGCCTTCAATGCTCCAATTACAAATAAATTATCCAGGTACTAAATAAGCTGTTAAGACTACAAATCACCTACTTTAGTAGGTGATTTGTGGTTAAGACATGACAATAAAATATGTGCTTATTTAGACATATCTAAAACTATTTCTCGTATCTCTGAATTTTATTATAGGCCGAAACAGAAGTTATGTATCTCGATATGTTATTAAATGTTTAATTTGTAATTCTTGTAAAACCCAAAACCTACCTAAATCTGGTGTTATAGGTAAATACAAAGATATGAATTTTCCTTAGGAAAGGATTTCCGCTGATTTCATAAGTCCTTATCCAAAATCAAAATCTGGTAACAGATTGGTTTTAGTAATTACCGATTGGTTCACTAAATTTTGTCATGTTCATCCAATGCCACGCAACTACTAAGGGCCAATTGCACCGTACTAGTTCAAAACTTCTGTTAACAAAACCAGGTTCACCTTATCAAAACGTAGATCAAAGATTATATACACAACGTAGATTGACTGTTTGGCTTGCACCGTCATTTATTTAAACTAGATTAGTCATAGATAAATACTTTTAATATAGTTAGGCTTCAGTTCTGGTAATTTATCTATAAGTTGGTACTGTGACTATCGTCACTCGCATAATTCTAAAGGTACATTTTCACGTGACGCTGGAAGCTCAAAAATGAAGACGACAGTAAAATACGCCCAGGGGACAGACATGCAAATTGCAGAAGCGACATATCTTAGCCACGGAACTAATTGTCACATGTCATAGATAAGGGAATATTATACACGGATATAACCTAAATTCTAGATTTTCGTTTTATATTTCGATGACTATTTCATTTATTTCCATTTTACTTCATTTAGCGAATGGTTAGTGATGTGTTAAATATGTATATTATATTTTGCATTTGGTTTAAAATTTAATTATATGCCTGTCTATTGTTATTTAAAAAATGTTCTAAAATACACTTAATGTATTAAAAATAGTGTGAAATTAATGTACGTACCTACATAACTTTTTCGTTCATAAATTAGACTTTGAAACAGTATTTTTAAATAGATTGTTATTGTTTTAGTTAAGGTAAATCTGGAAGTTTTTTTTTGAAAGAATGAATACAACAAGATATCAATTTTAATATCAAACAAGATCGAAATATGAACTTTTAAACATTTGAATTAAAATTAATTATATTTATGCAATTCCCACATTGTATATACCTAGGTAGATCATGTCCAATATTACAAAATTTAGAGAAATTAATACACAATATATGAACAAAAACACTTTTAATAACGCAAAAGAAAAAGATACACATACACTCATTTGCAATTTAATAATTTCTACAATATTAAACAATTTTTAAACACACATATATATATATATATATATATATATATATATATATATATATATATATATATATATGGAATTTAATAAAATATTTATAATGGCATATACTGCTTGGTGCTGATCGGCCCATCACTTCGTTTCTGTAATAAAAAGAAAATAATTAAAATGGGTTACTCATTTGCCATGGTTAATAATAACTATATATTCTGAGTAGACATTGCTTCTGTTCCCAGCATTTAGAATCATTTAGAAAATTCTCAGCACTAGAGGTATTTGAAGCCTGGACCCATTATAGGCTCCACACTCTGAGCCATGCACTTCCCATTTAGAATTAGTACATCAAAAGTAAATATCAGGGATGGGTACCTTAACTGGTTAGGGCTTGGAATGTCTTGAAAACATACCACCAAGGCCAGAATGTGTTATGGTTATTTAACAATGGCTAAGTACTAAGTCTAGACGATTAGATTTGTAGATCCAAACTGATAATCCCACCATATGAAATTGTTATTGGTAAGATTAAAATTAATTAATTACATTACCACCCTCTTCGTTATTCATTATTAGGTTCTAATTCAATCCTGTTACTAAAGCGGTAATGGAAAACAGTAATAAAGCCTGTACAGAATTCACATTCATTAAATAATATATAAAATTAAATAGTACTGTGGCAAGCAGACTGGCCTGTACATTCACTAAAAGATGAACAAAAATGTAGCAATATTTTGTATTTAGGTACTTACCTTCTGATGTGTGCTTGAAGGAAAATAATCCTGTTTCTCCATTTTACGTTTTGTTGTCTCTATTTTTGTAAGGTCATCTGTTTTCTTCATAATTCTTTGAACATTTTTCAAAAAAAAAATCAAATGCTCCACCATCTAATGTGCTAACCCAATTGCAAAAGCTAGTCTTCTGAATTAAAAGTTTATTTTCATCCTGAACTTGTTCTACATCTTCTGTTTTTTCTTCCAAAAATTTCTTGATTTCTATGTCATGTCTATGTTGGGTCAATGAATTTTCCTCTAAATTTTTCAGTTTCATCTAAAACAGAATTAGTGCCCATTCCCTCCTCATACATTCGTACCAAATGTACATGCTTACACAAGGTATTTCTCACTGTGTACTCAGAACAATCACATATGTAGAGATGAATACAAATTTTACATACCCTACAATATAATGTCCTACATTCACTCACACAAATTTTGTTAAAACTTATGTTATAAACTTTCTTGTCTCTTGTAGATTTTATCTGAAATTTTCCTAATACCCCTAAACTTTTTACTACTTCTACCTCCCTCTTCATTGTTTCTGCTCTTTTATGTGCTTTTATTATAATTCTATCTTGATAATTATTGGCATTAGGTCTCTCTATGCCTAAAATCCTCTTCCACATTTTAATATCCACCAAGTCTTCTATAGCATCAAGCAACTTCTCAATTGTAACCCTAGCATTCCTTTTTAACTGGTTCGTTTTTAGCATGTTGTTTAAAGTTTCTATTGCCATATTTGTGTTTATTCCAGCATTCTTTCTGTAACAATGGGCCCACATGTTTATCCTTTCTTCATTTTGACAATAATAACTAAAACATAAATGTTATTATTATAATATATTCTTATACTTGTACATTCTAGTAGATATACTTTAACAAATATGTGATAAAATCTGTTTCATTTGCTTGTTGTAGTTTGAGCAAGTAGGCATTTGTTAGGGATAAAAATTTGTCTTTGTCAGTTTCATTTAAAATCTTCTTCAACTCAGTTTTCATGTTACTTTTTAAAAAGGCATCTTCGATTTTCTTTTTTCCCTGAATATTCCAATTCTTCACTACGTGCCATGTACACAACAGCCTTTTTGGTTTATTTCCCATAATCTTTACCCATGCATTAAAATACTTCGGATCATCATCACTCATAAAATATTCTGGTCTAATTTCTTCTTTTATTTTATCTTTAAGAGCATCTGGAAGTAATATTTTTGTTGGAAATTAAATACATAAAAAAATCCCTTTTTCCCTACCTAAAAATACTTCCTGAACTTGTTGATCCAACCTATTTGTTAAGAAAAATGCCACTGGAAATCCCGCATTTTTGTCATCTTTTATAAGCATTACTGTCGGATCTATTCCTTTTCTATTTGTACCATGTGTTCCATCCATACAAATAATGTTTGAAAATTGTTTTAGTTTATCCTCCATTGTTGAATTCATAAAACCTATGGCTAAATCTTCTTTCTTGAGTACATTATGAGTTTCTCATATGATAAAACCATCACCATTTTAAATATTATCATCACCAAATAATTACATTTACTGAATACATACATAAATCTTTACAAATATTGTTTCCTCAATTTTTTCTATATAAACTAGGTATAGTGCCACTAAATATAAATGTAACAACCACTAATAATTTAACTTCTCCAACTCTGAATGTGTTAATTTTTACTTGTTTCACATTTTAAGTTTTTTTTTATTTTTTCATTGTTTAGATGAAAACCAGCAAAAATGAAAACAATCTAAGTTGGAAAACTGAGAATTAGAATCTACAATATTTTCTAAAACTGCCAACACGTTACCTTCTTGTTTAGAGAAAAAATCAAAATTTTTGCCCTTAGCATTCCATTCCTGAACTTTCAGTGCACCTGCCACCATTTCATTTTGATCTCTTTTTTGTTAATATTATGTTTCCTACTTAAATAAGTCAAATCATCCCTGTTAAGTAAATTTATCCTTTGCAGTATTGGTGTATTCAATTTCCTCGCATCTTCTAAAACTCTATTAGTTGTTACCCCTGAATGCAATTTTTCAATCACAACATTCTTTTCTGAATTTGAAAGATGTTTACTCAGTAACTCATTTGTATTATGACCCACATGTGTCCTCCAGAAAACCACACACACTGTCCCATCATTATAAAACTTACACACTAATCTGGATGGACACACTTCCTCAATTTTGATGGTCCCACCGGATTTTTCTGTGCGCTTGTTATAATTGGATTTATATCCTTAAAATATAAGTATTTGTATAAACATATCTGAATATGAATATATGTAAAAATTTACCTCTATTATCACTCCTATTACAAATATAACATATTTCCTTATATTCTTTCCTTTGTCTTGTCCTTTCTAATGCATAAATAGTTTCAACTTCTTCTAAATCCTTCCATTTCTCAAATTCTGGTTTGCTAGAAAATATTAAATTCGAAACTTCGATACTTATATTATGATTTTCTTTAAAATGATTTCCTAACTCCTCATAGGTTCTAAAACTGATTCTTTGATCACATAATGAAATTATATGACCATTTTCTACAGAGCTTGAAATGATGGTAGTAGTATTATGAACTCTTCTCATATGTCGATTAAGTAATTTAACAGTAGCAAAACCTTTCCCACAAAGGGCACACAATCCTTCAAGTGTTTCTGGTTCTAAATGATCCATTGCATTCTACCATTAAAAATAACTTAAAAAGAATTAATAAAATAGTATCTTAATGTTATCTGCGTAAAATCCAGTAAAATCAAAAAAAAGATCTGTAGAATAGGAATATATTATATAGCTTTATAATTTTTCTAATTTCTCAATGCAATTTCAGAGCACAGAAAACAGACCAGGTATTTTGTGTTTCAGAGTCAATCGTTTAAAAATGATCAAGAAAATGGTAAATAAACAAGTTTCCCACAATTTCTAAACGTTAACGTCAATTGTCAAAACATATCTGTTCCGTGATAAAGACATGTCACATCTGCAAGCGCTATTTTTGACCATTCGCCAAATCGCGAGTATTCGTAATAAATCAACGAGCGGTATTTGGTTGTCGTAGACCATATGCGAATGATTAGCATAATCTGACATTTGAAAAATTATAATCTAAATATATATTTATATAATTTGAAATGGACGATTTACAACAAATTGCTAAGATTGAGAACCTGGAAAATGTTGAAGAGGCACTATTTCAAAGAAACAACTGATTTGAGATGATCGATCCATTCGAAATCTTGAGTGAACACCATTTCACTCATTATTTTCGTCTATCAAAAGCACTTTGCCGTTACTTAGAAAACATCATAGTAAACATTGTCGAACCATTTAAGAGACCACAAAGAACACCTACTGACTAAGTGTCGAAATGAGGGTTAGTTTTTATACCTGTATTATACCTACTAACTATTGTAATATAAAAAGTTCCCATAAGACCTATATTTCATATATAAATTTCTGTATTTACAGGTTTTGATAGCACCGCGGTTCTTTGCTTGTGGTAGTTATCAAATGGACATTGCTAAAAGCATATTCATGGCAGTATCACAGTCTATGGTTAGTCAGTACATTGAGGAAGTTTCACAGCAGGATTTTCAGCTATTTTTAAAAATCAAATCTCACTGTTCTATTAATTATTAATAATTTATTTATTACCAGCGCGGCGCGAGTGTTATAAACAAAATTAAACACCTCTTTTTTGATAACTAACCTTAAAATATCTGTCAATATATCAGACACCTTCGAAATTATCACGTTGCCAAATCTATTTCACACGTACAAGAATTTAACTTTCGAACAGTGCTCAAAAATACCATTTACACGAAGTCCTCGCAAATCATCCGCTCGCAGTAACACGTATACGCAAAGTTACGAGCAATGTCAAAAATAGCGCTGCTGGGCGTATTTTACTGTTGTAGTCTCAAAAATGAGCTTCAAAAGCTGTCACATGTCTAAATGGAACGCTCAAATTTGTAGCGTCCATGAAAAAGGTATTCCAGCATCAAAATTGGGGCGTCTTGCAAATAAAATACATGTAAAACCTAAATTTAATTGTTCCTGTTAATAATTATATTGATAAGCAATTGTAAAAATGTCAAATAAAGATCGATATGGAAAATATGTTGCCGAATATCATCAAAAATATACTGAATGGTATAATCGGAATATACAATATTTAGCACAAGTGTAAGTACTCAATATAAATCATAGAATCCAATTCTTCATTTATTTTACTCAATATTTATATACTCTTTGTTAACACATTGATAATCCATAGTGCAAATAATACTTATTCTATTTGTCTATGGAGTAACACAGTTGAAACCACTGTTGCCAAAGGTCTCGATTTTTCCTCAAATTGGGGATTTTTTAACGTAGTGACGAAATTTTTAGGGATTTTGGTAGAAAGTGAGAACCTAGTAAATTTGCTTACTTTTCATCAAGTAAGGTACCAAATTATATCCTGTTTATTTGTGATGAGATATAGAAGACTGCTCTTATTTTGAAGTTGTTATGTGCATTAAAAAATTGTATCTTGATTTTATATAATTTTATACATTTTATAATAAAAAGTTTATTTGTACAAATTTTGTTACATTTAATTTAATATGTTGGGAACTTTTAAGTCACGGTTGGCACAGTTTTGATAAGATGGTTGAGGATGTAAATATATTTCGCCTGGCAACACTGGTTCAAGCTGAAAATCGACGCTGAAGGTTGGTTTAAAACGAACTTCCTAAAGCGAAGCTAAAACTGCGTATTCAGTCATGTGATCACTGGTTTGAGCGTCAAAATTTGAGCTTCGAGCGTCACGTGAAATTGTACCTTTAAGGTGTAACCTCATGCTATCGCTTGTCGCTCGGTTTCAGCGACAAATCTGGTCACGTCACCGAATTTCTCGCGACTCACAAATCGCCGCGAAGAAATTATGGAGGGTAGAAGCAAAGAATACATATTCTTTGGTAGAAGAAAGGAGGACCGTCTTGTATAGGCATAGATTAGGGTGTATAGGACACAAGTTGAATAAGTGTCCAGCTGTAAGCAGCAAATTACAGTTCAATAACCGACCACAATAACGTTAGCGTAGCGAGTGGAAAGGACATGAAATTTATTATTTTACAATACTGAAGTTAAGAAATATAAAACAGTTATTTATTTTTTATAATAATTGTGAATCATTATCATAAAAATTAATTAACAAACTTAAAAAGTGCTAATTTTATTATCCTACTCTAATAATTTAAGGCGCTGTTTTTAAAATCTTTCCACTTGCTACTATGGCGCCACCTTAATTTGCTCCCTGTCAGCGGACACTTTTTCATACACTGAGTTGGTCCTCCTTAACTCCTTACTCCTACCGTTGATTGAGAAGTACTTCTCAATCAACGCTTCTACCCTCCATAGATGAAATGTAGCGACAAGTCACAAATCGCCGCGATGGAAAGCAGCGACAACATGGCTGCTTGCAGCGATCTCGAAAGCTGAGACATTTGTGATGACAGATAACCTTAAAACTGATTTTCTAATTTTGTTTATTTCTTTAGTGGCAGTGACACAAGTGAATGAAATAGGACTGAATAAAAATAAAATAGCGTCTTAATCTATAATCAGCGACACTCTGTTATGATAGTAGGAAATTGACGAATGTCGTTTGCTTACAAATATCAAAAGTGGGTTGATCAGTGTCAACAAATTTGTATCAGAGCAGAGCTTCAGAAAATTCGGCAAAAAAGAATATTGGCAGCTCTCATAGTAAATGAAATTTTGTTACGCAAATACAAGAAGAAATGTAGCCAAAAAGGTTTTTGGCTTCACTCATTGTATAAATTACAAATGGAACATTACTTTTTTTAAGCAGAATTTTTCTACTCTCTTCTGGTATGCAGATAAATTTGAAATTTATTTGCGGATGTCACAGAGTCAATTCGAAGTGCAGCTATTTTTAGTTGGGCCTCTCATAACAAAACATAACACAGTGAGGGAGCCAATTTCTGCTGCTGCAAAACTTCTAATAATTCTATGGTAATATTGTAGATTTGTCTTGCTTAACCACATTGATTACAGACATTAAACTAAATACAATTTTTCAACAGATATTTAGCTACAGGTGACTGTTTCACATCCAGATCGTACCACAGTATCTGGTAGAGACGACAACAGCGAGCATAATTACAGAAATGTGCAGAGCACTTTGGAGTTGTCTCAAAAAGGAAGTTCTACTTTTAATTTATGTTAAATATTAATAGTTTGCTCATCTCCTGATAATATGTATAAATAAATATATATAAATTTTCTAATTTTTTATTTTAAATTATTTTGGAATATTATTCCATGTGTTTAACCCAACATTCCATATTAACTGTGCAGAACAAAAAACAGTTGAATAATGATGCAGGATTGGGTGTAATGAGTACTGGCTCTGGACATGAACACCTTAGTCATTGTTGGATATTCCAGTTATGTCTGGCAAAGCATATACTAGATACCAAGAGAATTTGGGCAATTATTGGGAATCATCTGCCTTGGATGAAATGACTAAAGCCACTGAAGAGGAAAAGGCTTTAGCATTTGAGAATGGTGACCTAACTCCTAATGGAATTCCATTTATAACAGTTGTGTGTGATGGGGTGTGGGCCAAAAGATCATACCTTCACAATTATAACTCGAGTGGAGCAGCAGCGATTGTATGATATAGAACAAAAAAAAGTATTATATATGGTGGTTAAAAATAAATTCTGTCTCATGTGTAAGCACCATCCCATAGCCACACCATCACACACATGCTATAAAAATTGGGAAGGATCTGCATCAGCAATGGAATCTGCCATAATCTGTGAAGGATTCACGCAGAGCATGGATTAATCTATAAGAGGATGGTTGCTGACGGCGATAGTAGTTGCTACAAAAAAATTCTGGATAGTAATCCCTACAAAGACTACCAAGTGAAAGTTGAGAAGATTGAGTGTCGGAATCACTTATTGAGAAATTATATCAATAATATGCGAGATTTAGGTAAAGACACCAACGCTGGTCCTTTGGTACTAAGAAAAGAAATAAAGGTATGTATAATAAAAGATGAATCACAATATGAAAATTGCAAGTTTTTCAATATTTTTTAGAAAAACCTACTGAGATTCGGCTATGCCATCACAGAAGCCATCAAATACAGAAAAAACGAAGATGGCACTATGGAGGAAAAATGTGAGAAACTACGGAAAGATATATTAGGTCAACATTTACATTGTTGTACCTACTTTTGCCAAAAACAAAATGAAGCTGGAAGTTCACATACCTCTGATACGATTGCAGATATGAAATTAACATGTAAGTTTCATTACATAATAACTATTCTGTTAGTTATATAAGAAGGGTGGTATGTATGTTGGAATGAATATTTATCGAAATATTTATGTAGGTACATATTTCCATTTATTTTTTTAATGATTATAAGCATCTGATTATTGATTTCCATATTTTTTATTGCATATTTTATGTTTGCAGCATTATATGATAAATTGGGTCATGTGAGGTATATTTCCAATCATTCTACAAGCTTGATATTAGATGTAGATAATAATTCGGTAGAGCAATTCAACGGGATTATTGCAAAACACACTGGAGGGAAAAGGATTAACTATGTTCTCAGACGTTCTTACCAGTCTCGATGTTTCACGTCAGTGGTAAGCCACAGTACCAATATTCTTTTGGCAATTTTGAAAAAAAAATATTTTTAATATTTATATGGACATTTTTTGATAATACAAGCCTATTCTGAGAATTCCAACGGCCGACGACGACGGCTGCAGACCCCGCAAGGTCAAATTTACTACGAAAGTTACGCGACAGTGGGTTGGAGTGAGACGCAAACAGCGCTAAGCGTTTTTTGTTCGTCTTTGGTCTCCGCCCCTTTCACTCGGGAGTTTTACTTCCCGCTTTACACCGCAAATTTACTCTGACGTTTGTAAAGGTTAACCCCCTCTTAAAGTTCATTTGTCTTAACACTATGAAGGCACAGACATTTGTTTCAACTTCAAATGTGGGATATAGTTTATTTGTACACCTGATATTACACTATATTGTGGTGGAAATAGGCAAAAATACAAGACACACAAATAATTTATTAAGTAAATAAAATATAGAGTACATAGTACAATCAATTTGAAAATAGACAAAAATTTAATTTTTTTCTTTTTATATAATTACTATCACTCCTATTCTAATCATTAAAGATAAATAAAAGGACACTTCATTCAAATTAGATAAAAATGCCAGTAATTTTTCCCACAAAAATATTTTATATTTTCTTAATGTTCATTATCTATGTTTTATATAAAAAATTGGGATCGGATAGATTGCAATTTTTTTGTATATACAATTATGAGAAAAATTTCCGTGAATTTATTAAGTCCAAATTAAGGAGAATTTCATTAAAATCCTAATAAAAAATTATTATTAATTACCAATTCAATTTAATATTTATGAAATAAACTATAAATTCACTTAAACTCTATGTGGTTATGACCGTAAAAAACACAATTATATATTACAACTAAATTAGGTACTGAAATTATAGTTTTAGAAAAAAACAATATTTTCAAAAAATAGTTTAATATATCTATTGTATTCTAATGAAAAAAAGTATGTTATTTCCATATTGCTTTCAATAAAAAGCTAACTACGTATATCAAGTCCTATTGAAATCCAATTTTTTGAAAATGTTGTCGATCTAATTTACAACAAAATTTAATATTTCAATCAAATAATATTTTGTGCCCAGACACTTTTTATGTGTTGGCTACAAAAATATGGACACCTGAGACATATCCTGCATCGTTTTAACAACACTACAATTGAGTTTGTGTAATTAAAACATACAGAGGATATAGACAATACACAACAGACAGTGATTGCAATATTTTCTTAAAGCTGATTAATTATTATTGTACTTTCTATGTCAAATGTGATGATATTCCATTTATTAAATGTGGGGATAATTTGTATGCTATCAACAAAATAATTAAACGGTAAATTTTTCAGCATTTGTTTTACACAAATGAACTTGTGTAATGGTTTTATTACAGGTACATGTATTGTTTTGCAGATATTAATGTTTCATTATTTGGAATAGGTTCTCCATATTCACCTTGTTTTTATTCCTGATATATTGTCAATTATGTACATATAATTTGATAAGATTTTGTTTGTTAGTATTTATTACCTTTACTATTAAAAATACACTAATAATAACTGCAAAATCAAATAAATAGTATGGTAGTATTATGTTTCTTGAAGATGCTAAAGGTATAATGAGGTAGACCACATTCAAAAGTTTTTCTATAAGATTTTTTCAACGTTTAATTTTTTATTCGAATTAAATCAAAAAAAATATTGGGTGAGAACACCACAACTTTTACCTAAAATCAATCACTTAAGTTTCAAAAACGAAAAGGAGTACAATTTATCTAAAGAGAAAGTAAGTCGTAAATTCAGATACGAGACAATAATTTAGAATTGTCAATTGATGTTTTTAGATGGAAAACAAGGCAGAAATCATAAAAGCAGTCTTTCAGTTTTTCTGTCATTAAAATGACTACATTTTTTGATTTATACAAATTTTTCAAACGTTACTTCTGTAAATAAATATACTTAAAGCTTCATCAAGAGAAATATATTTTCATAAATTATCGTTGGAACACAATCTACTAACGATGTTTCAAAATAAGTTGCATGTAAATGACATTAAAATTATGGAGTGTTACAGACTAGGAAAGAAACAAACGGAACAAAATCATCCAAGAACTGTAAAGTTCGGTAGCTATAGGGGAGAGTGTTCCACAGTGAAACATGTTCCACTCTGAAACAAACTGATTTTTAAATTTAAATACTGCGCCAATTCAACGCAAACTTCTCTGTACACAAGTTCTTGCCTCCCTCTACTGATCGACTTACTCTCAGTGCGTTTACAACCGCCGTTTTGTCCAGACGTGAAAAAGGTTATTTTTATGGTCCGCCGTAAATATTAAGTGTTACAATCTAAACTAGGTAAGTGCCCAAATTTTTCTATTTAAGGTTTGCTAAAAATTTTGTCGGGTAAAGCACATCTTTGCATGTTATTTATGACGCTTGCAGCATTTTAAAATATATTTGATTAGGTTATGTAGTTTATTGTTTTTGCCGGTGACTGGTGGTCCAGATTGAAACAAGCAACAGTGGGGCATAATAGTGTAAATATTTCAAATGATAATTTTTATTTCAGTTGTCACATTAAATTTTAAGATGGCACGCAACCGTAAGCGAAAGACAAATATAGGAACTTTCAGTGTAGAGCATATGAAAGCCGCTGTTCGCCTCGTTGTTGAAGAAAATATGCCTATAAGATGAGCAGCGAGTTACAAGGCGTTGCTTGCGTTACGTTATTTAGGTAAGAATTAAAATATAGCTCACGTTTTTTCTTCTTTTATTATCTATCGGAACTTAAATTTTAGGTACGTGCGAAAAGTTAAAGCGATCCCCACTCAAACATTGTATTTCGTCCTAAATATGATGTAAGGTTAATTTTTACACACGATGAAGAAAAAACCTTAGTTGACTATCTTTTAACATCTGCAAAAATGTGTTATGGGCTTACTCCACTAGAAAGTCGCAAGCTAGCAATTGAGTCGGCAGCAAAAAATAATAAGGATATTCCTAATAAATGAAAGGAGTCAAAAATGGCAGGAAAAGAGTGGTATCTCGGCTTCAGGAAGAGGCATCCAAAATTAAGTTGTCGAAAACCAGAGTCTTGCAGTTTATCCCGTTCTACTTCATTTAACCGATACAATGTTTCAAGCTTTTTCAAAAATCTCGAAACACTGCTTAAGCGTGAACCACGTCTCAGTGGTGGCAGTAGAATATTCAACTTATACGAAACCGGAACCACCACAGTACAAGCTCCGCCCAAAATACTTGCAAAAAAGAGCATGAAACAGGTGTCCCAATGCACTAGTGGCGAAAGAGGGATTCTAGTAAAAACTTGCAGTATAATTTGTGCCGCCGGTTATGCTTTACCCCCGGCGATGATATTTCCAAGGGTCCACTTTAAAGAAATTATGATAAAAGAAGCGCCACCTGGTACGCTGGGATTAGCTAAGCCCACAGGATGGATGAACAGGGAATTATTTCCGCGAGTGATGAATCATTTTATAAAATATTCTTCTAGTTCTCGTGACAACCCTAGCCTGCTAATCATGGACTATCACGAGAGCCATTTGTCCATGGAAACATTCAATCTTGCCAAATTGAATAGTCACAATATTGACGCTACCTCCGCGTTGTTCTAACAAACTACAACCCTTAGATGTAGCAGTATTTTCGACTTTTAAAGCGCATTATAACAATGCCACACAAAGCTGACTTCATCATCCCGGTATTCCAGTTAATATTTTTAACATCGGAGGTTTTGTTAAAGTTGTGCACGAATATCAGTTCAGGATTTAAAAAACCCTGTTTTCCTTTGATTCGGAAATATTTACAGATGACGATTTTCTAATATCGGCTGTAACAGACAGACCAGAAGTGAATTCTGAGCCAACGGTTTCTCAAAAATCTGGGCAAGAAATAGGAGATATGGAAAAATACGGACACTGAAGAAACACTTGCACGAGACGAAACTACTGGTCCGTCGTCATTTATTTCTGCACAAATGGCTTTCCAAAGGCACAAAAAAGAAAGATTCTGAAACCAAGTAGACAAGGGAAAACAATTATTGATACAGATGCCCCTGAAAATGACAAATTAATTGAAAGAGAGTTGTCTAGAAAAAAAAGAAACCAATCAGCAGTTAAAAAGGTGAAAAGAAAAGTCACAGATGATAGCGACGAGGAAGAACCAGAACAAGAATGGCAAAAGTCGTCATCTGACAGTGAATGGTCACCTGAAGACCCGATTCCGGACCTTAAAGATGAATAAACCAGACAACCAACTAAGGATGATTTCGTTTTGGTTCAGTTTAAAACTAAGAGTTTGGTATATTTGGTTGGAAAAATATTGAACGTTTTGAAAAAGATAAGTTTGAAATTTCATTAATGAGAAAAAGCTCAAAAGTAATCGGAAAATTCTTTCTTCCACCAATTCCAGATATTTCAGTTGTTAAGCTAGTAGATATTACAATGATTCTACCTCAACCCATTCCATCAGGTTCGACGTCAAGACAGCAGTCCTACATAAGTTTTGAGATAAATTTTGAGAGTTATGATGTTCGTTAAAATATTTTTGTACAATGATTTAAGTCTGGGTGACTGATATTAACGATAATACTTTGTTTGCTTTTGTATCTAGAATATATTTGTTTAAAAAATGTATGTTTCATTGTACCCCACCAACAGTTTCACTGTGCCCCATACATGGAGCACAGTGAAACAATTGGAAGGATAATATAATATATTTAAAATAATCATATATTAGTTTCAAGCAATTCTCACCAAACCCCTGTCATTGTGGAAGCCAATGCTTACTTTTTATCATGGTAAATAATTTTTTACGTAAAACAAATTTTTCCCAAAAAAAAATAATTTAATTTGATTAAAAATTGATCCACTGTGGAACACTCTCCCCTAAATATAGAAACAATGTGTTTTTAAATAAAAAGAAATTAAAAAACACCAACTTAATTATTTGATTTGGTTCAAAGTAGATACCATGTATGAATCGCTAACGGCAATAAGGAGACTTCTGACATTTTTTGCCAAAACCGTTTAATTACGGATTTCCATTCTTGGCACTTAGGCACATCGTTTCGTTTCCAGTAAGAACGCGATCTTTGCCACGTCGTCATTAATAAGAATCACAGTTTGCGATAACTGCAATAAGGGTATATCTACCGACGAAGTCCCGTTATTGCTGCAAACGTCGTATCGCCAGAGTTAACGTTCGCAGTGTATCATGACTCCTCGTATGACACATTGTTTTGCCAAAACACGGTGTATTTTATTTAGTTTCAATCTTATCTCTGTTCGAAATAGTGCTGTGCTATATTATAAAAGCTCGTATTTGGAGTTTTTACAAAACTATGCAAAGTGATGACGATTCGCCTCCTATTAAAAGGAAAAAGGGCGTAGTAAATTCTGATAAATATAAAAGTAATATTAGCCGGCAATCCAAAATAAAAGGTGAATAAACAAGAAGATATCGTGCCACTTAGGACTCCAGCCACTGAATGAGGGTAAGTGTCTAACCAAAATTTATGTCAATATTTTTTAGCTTTACCAGTTTTAATCAGTTATTAATAATTTTCGGAAATTGTTTTTATCTTAAATATTTCATCCATTTTTATTATTTTATTTTCAGTTGTAAATTGAGATGCCTGGACCGTTGAACAGACGACGAGAAATTAATATTATTGACGAAATTTAACAATTTTGATAATAAGGATAAGCAAGATATATTTTTGCAAGGTTTAATGGAATGTTACAAACCTAAACGTTGTGTCGAGGGCTAAGAAAAAATTTAAAGTACCATCTCGCTTAGGGAGGAAGTAGATTTCGCTGTTTGTAAAAAGGCATTCGGTATTTCAAAAAAAAGGAATGAGAGCTTGGGAAATTTACTTTTGAAAGAAGAAACCCTTTGCGATTTACGAGGAAAACAACGAAGTGCAAACGCCATTTCTCATGAGATTTTGTCCAAAATACATGCACATTATGTCTTATCCAACTAAAATGTCTCACTACACAAACAAAGAAATTCATTATCTTGACGCTACCCTTGATGTTAAAAAAATGTACAAAGAATTGTATCCTACTCACAAAATTTCATATGAATCTTATTGAGGAGCTCGGAATAAAAATCAAAAGCACCTCTTTAAATCAAACTGCTAAAAGAGTTGCTGCAGCAGAACTAATGGTGCACAAACGAAGGTCTAAAAAAATTATACGCTGTTAAAGAAGCTTCACAAGAAGAATATGATAGCACAGCAACAATTGTTATTAATTTTATGGCGAAGTTTCTTCTCCCATTATACCGGTCCAAGATTTATACTATCTTAGAAAACTGACAATTCAAACTTGCGGAATTCATGACATGAAACTAAAAACAATGGTTTGTTATGTTTATCATGAAGGAGGAAAAGGACCGAAAGATGTTTGCACTATACTAAAAACATACATTTTCAACAGACCAAATATTAAGAAAATTAAAATATTTGCAGATAACTGTTCAGGGCAAAACAAGAACCATGCTCTTGTTAGATTTCTTATGATTATCGTTGAGATATGGAAGCTAGAGTCAATTGAACTATTTTTTCCTATCAGGGGACATTCATTCTTACCCTGCGATAGAGATTTCGCTCTGATTGAATGAAAACTCAGAAATGTTGAAAGGTTATTCACGATTAATGAATACGTTGATATAATTTTAAGTGCATCAAATAGGCCATCCACGTACATGTATTAGATCATACAATATTCCTGGAGTTCAGTGACTGGTGGAAAAGTTTTTGAAACAGTGTTTGAATAATTGTTCTTATACGATGAAGGTAAAAAAAGAAAGCAGACAAAGTTTTCTTATCTCTAGTTATCATTATTTCTGGTGTTCCTCTGTAGATTATCATTGAATAGAATGCAAGCAATTCTTTGGAGGACTAATGACACTGAAGTTCAGGCTAAGGAAACCATCTGATACGGTTCTTGCATACTCTAACCGTAAAGCCTATTCTGACAGAAGACCACTTATGGAAAGCAAAGTTGGAGATTTTAAGAAAATGGTAAAATACTATCCAGATGAACTTTGTTAATACAAATACTCAATAATGTATTTCATTCTTAGAAATATTTTATTTACAACAGGTAATAGATAAACCCATAAGAGTGACTCAATCTTCAAAAACTTTGCTTGATGTTAATGTAATTTCAAGATCTGTGTCGGTCTATATTGCAAGTAATCTAGAAGTTTCGTATATCTCTGACCACTGTTTAGTATTTTGTAAATTTGGGAAAAAACCTTTGAAAATAAAACTTATGTAACATTTAGAAACCTTAAACGAATCGATCACAAATTGTTGCACGAATTTATGTTAAATGCCCTGCTTGAAGACATTTTTTATATACACTGTATTGATGAGAAGGTTAACAATTTGAATAATATATTGCTCAATATTTTTAATGTATTAGCACCTGTTAAGAAATATTAATTAGATATCAAAAACCTCCGTGGTTAACGGATAATATTCAAACTATGATTAATATGAAAAACAAAGCTTATAATACATTTTTAAAAACTAAAGAAAATGCGCGCTGAAATTATTATAAACAATTTCGTAATCAAACAAATATAGAAATACCAATTCTCTCTGGAAAAACTGTACCAACTAAACATTCTTAATAAACGAAAACCAAATACAATAACTGAATTCATTAATAAACCAATTGAAATAAATGACTTTTTCATGCAATATTCTTCACAAGAACAACTTGATAACAATTTGTTAAGTTGCTGTTAAGACTCAAAAGCTTCTGTAGTAAATAATAAAAATGGCAACGTCGTAATTATTTGATGTGCATGTGACAGAGACCCGAGGGGGAAGAAAAAGAGTGACAGTCGCAGTAGAAGATAATAAGAGTGAGGTTACTCTAGACTTTATAATTAAGTTAACAATAATATTAAAATTTAAAAAGGCTAAATTCACTGTATAGTAGTATCGGTAGTGATTAAATTTGATGTAAAATAAAGTCATATAATACAGTCCACAGATTATTTATCGAAAAGGTAAATCAAACAAGGAAATTAACGCCGATACCTGAACATTTGGTCTTCGAACCACATGATTTAATCCAGTATCCAGCAAATCTGAATTTCGCCGGTAAGCCGACGGACGTTACATACACAGTGAGTTTGTTCCTTTTTTTAATAATTTCCATTAAAATTAAAAATATTGCCTTTATTTGGAGAGTAGAGTTTAATTCAGCCTCATGTTAATTTAGATAATTATTATTTGTATATGTGTACGGACGTGGTCTTGAGTTGATAAGTGGTTCACAAATTGCTATCGCCATATCATATTTCATTTACGTTTTATGAACCCTAATATTTATCTGTTGGGTTCTTAAAATTCTGAGTTCAGCTGTTAAATATCTCTAGTGTCGTTTGTTTGAAGCTACACTGTTGCCAACAATTATTCAATTTCGCACTGATAGGAAATTAATTTAAGATTATAAGTTTACAAATTAATCATGACTGACGATTCATTTAAAACTTTAATTAAGAAACGGGGTGTTCTAAAAGGAAAAATTTCTATTTTTAGTAATAAAGTTTCAAAATTAAAAGAAAGTTTTGAGAATAAAGAAAATATTTCTGAACAAAATATTATCGAGCTTGAAGAAAGAATAAATAGTATTAGTGACATAA
This sequence comes from Galeruca laticollis, assembly GCA_963921935.1. NCBI lineage: Eukaryota > Metazoa > Arthropoda > Insecta > Coleoptera > Chrysomelidae > Galeruca > Galeruca laticollis. The sequence continues at coordinate 103,000,293 of OY998175.1, forward strand.
GTAATGAGTTTGATAGTGTTCAGAGCCAAATTGAAATGGAAATTTTAGACGACGAAGCCAAGTTTACTGAACAATTAGCTCAACGCGAACAGTTTTTACAAAATTTTTATGATTCATTCTCTTCAGCAAAATACTTATTAAATCAACTAAAGCCACCCATTAATAACAATAATGATCATAACTCCGATAAATTTTCGATTATTTGAAGCAAAAACGGTTGCAATTCTCCCGCAGTAAAATTGCCAGACATAAAATTACCTACATTTAGTGGGTCTTCAAATACCTGGCTTGAGTTTCGAGACACGACATCGACGATATAAATAAATTTCATTATTTAAGAGCTAGTCTAGAGGGTAGCGCGCGTCAGGTTATCCAATCTCTTGAAATTTCTGCAGAAACGTATATCGTTGCATGGGGTTTGTTATGCAAACAATATGACAATAAAAAGTTATTAATACATAATCACTTAGATGCATTATTCAATGTAGAAAAAATTGTTAAAGCTTCATCTTTTAAAATAAGAAATATGTCAGATACAGTCTCCAAACACTTGAGGGCTCTTAATAGTCTTGAACTACCAACGAGTCAGTGGGATATTTTAATTTTACATTTAATGGCCAAAAGTTTGGACGATGCGTCTGTCAGTAAATGGGAGGAATTCAAGTCCAAAAAGGATTTGCCTTCTCTTGAGGATATGTATGAATTTTTAAGTAGTAGAGCAGACTTGCTAGAGCGGTTAGAATTAAACAAACTTGAGCAGGGTCAAAAATCGGGAAAAACTAGGGGCTTATTTTCTGCCGATTCTGAGAATAATTCACAACAAAACAAAACATTTTCCCAAAGTTTTAAGTGTGCCATATGCAGTGGTGAACATAAGAGTTTTTCTGTGTGACAAATTTAAATCAATGTCCATATTAAATCGCACTGAACAAGCCAAAAGGTTAAAATTATGTTTAAATTGCCTCCGAAGTGGTCACAAAACTAACCAATGCAGATTGTATGCTTCATGTAAAACATGTCAAGGTAAACACAATACTCTTCTACATATAGAAAATAAAAATCAAGCTGATCAAAACATAAATGAAGAAAATGTTTCTTTAACCACTAAATCAGAATATTCACAAATTTTGTTATCTACAGCAATAGTAGATGTTTTAGACAGTAATGGTTTTTATGTACCAGTTCGAGCTATTTTAGATTCAGGTTCTATGTCTTTGTAATAAATACGAATACCTAAAAGATAATTTTATTGTAGAAAATTTCAGAACACAGTAAAACATATTTTATTTTAAATCATAATAAAAAACTGGAATGCGACCCACATTTTGTTTAATAAAATAATACGAAGTCAAAACAGAATAGAAAAAACATAAAACATCTTACTGGGTCAAAGCAAAATAATTGTTTCGATAACGAAAATTAGAACGATTCAAAAAACAAAAAGTTGTTTTTGCAATTCGTCAAAAACCCCAAAACCGAAGTCGGAGGAAAAGCAAAAACGGGTGTACACAGAGCAGGAGCGGCAGTGTGTACCGGGGGTCGAACACGCGAAGGGAAAAGTTTTTCCCTTGCCACGATAACGGTACTAGTTTGTTTTTAGTGTTAGCGGTACGAGAGGTAAAAGTTCTCTCCGTTGTGTTAGAAGGTGATAGGGATACTGAGATTATTCCTTGACGGTGAACACTGTCCCCTATTTCGATACACAAACGGTACAATTACCCTCTATGCTAATTTCTTTTCGACATAACACGATACCGTTTATTGGCACGACTCGTGGTGACAAGCAGATAGCGAAAATCAAGAAACATCCCGGCGAGACGGAGGAAGTTTGATAACGCAGTAAGTTTTTGAACTAAATTTAGATTGGGATGATAATTTTGTTTTCACTAGTGAGATATTTACTCGTTACTAGTTGCGCTGGATTCTGAACTTGGGAGTATAAGTCAATTGTTATATACAAGGCGTAGCGATAGCAAACATATTTATTTGATTTTCAAAGAGACTGGACACATCTGTTCACTCTCAGTTAAGTTTTTCGTCCTGATAAATATATAATTTACCGTGTGTGCTGGAATAATTAAATTTTGCAGAGTTTCGCCAACCTGACACAAGTTAGGTTTCATTTTGTTAAGTAGAAATTATCATTTTGTTGGGTCACATATTCTCTTCCACCTCGTAGGTAGGAAAGAGATAGAAAGTTAGGCGAGGTTGATTTTGTACTTGGTAACACAAAGGCCGGAGCGTATGTTTTTCATTTTTCGTGGGTTTCAGCGAACTTGCGCTGATGAGTAAATTTATTATAGAGAAACATTGTTATCATTCTTTTGTTCAGCCGTGATTATAAAATAAAATTTTTTTCTTATTTTGCCAGTGTAAATGCATGAATGATCGTAGGTAATTTAATTACTGGGGAATTTCGCAACTTGTAACGCCAGTGTCGATAAATCATTTAATTGTTTTCCTTAGCTCAGCAGAATTTTATAGAACAAAAATTTCGCTTTCATTCCCTGAAGGTCAATGGCGACCTGAAACGACGTAAGCTGAAACGTTGTTGCGATTAAAGGTATTTACACATAATATTTATTTATTGTCTCGACACCGGTGACTAGAAAGTTGGGAAACGAAAATAATAAACCATACGCCTCTCACGCACTTTGAAAAAGACCAAGCCGATAAGAGGGATAGTTTTGCCGCACCATCGCACAAACGAGAACTCTGTTCATAACTTTGTTTTTTTTTTGAATAGACATATGATATACAGGGGTAGGATTAAAAAAACCATTTATAGATAGATAGATGTATAGGTAGACTTATACCAGGGAACCTTAGTTGATTGGGTCATACGGGATTGTATTTTTGGGTTAAGGTTATATATATCTGTATATGTGTAATCAGAGAAATTATTTTTTTTATTATATAATTTTTGTACAACATTGTGGTTCTACCCTATTTTACCTATCATCCCTACCCCATAATTTCCCCTCTGGAGAGTGTAACAATCGTGGAAGTGTGACAGAAACGAGAAGAACAACCCTGTCCTGGCAAAGGAAGATTAATCCGTTTTAAGACCAGGCGAACCTAGCTCAAAAAAAAATCGGTCTGGATCGGCCTTACACGCTCAGCCGCTCATTGGAGACAGAATTTGGTGGACTCGAAGGACGGGATCAATGTAGAGTGACCAAAAAGGTAGGGGTGTTTTGGTTTTCAGGTGGTGACAGACGAATTCAGGTCGGGATTACATTACACTGGTGATAGCAGTTATTTTTTGTTGAGAAACAACTCGGTAAAAAAGGGTAGGGTTGTACATCTGGTGACAGCGATTATTAGATCTTCTTTTGTAACTGAGTCTCTTCATTCAAAACTAAATATTTCAAAGCAATCAGTCCATTTTGCTGTTTCCAGTTTAAATAGTACCGTCTCTAATGTTAACTCTAATTGTTGTTTGAAGTTAAAATCTCAACACAACAATTTTATAACTGATTTGTCTTGTTTTATACTACCAGAGATAACCGGAAACTTGCCTACATTTTCCATTGATAAGCAAAGTTTATTGATACCTAAAGATCTAATATTGGCCGATAAAAATTTCCATAAGCCCGGGCCAGTGGAGATGTTGATAGGTGCTGACATATTTTGGTATGTTTTATGTCCAAAACAATTAAAGTTAACTGAGAATGGTCCTGTTTTACAGGAAACTCAGCTTGGGTAGTTGGTTTTAGGTAAAGTACAAAGCATTCAAAATTCTAATAATACAGTTTGTAATTTTGTTAAAAATGAATCTGATTCATCTATCCAAGATCAGTTATCGAAATTTTTTGAAATAGAAAGTGTTAAAACTGCCAGTCCTTGGTCCAAAGAGGAAACTGACCGTGAATCTCATTTTAAAGATACAACCACAAGAACCCAAGAAGGTCGTTTTGTTGTATCGATTCCGTTAAAACAAAGTCCGGAAATATTAGGTGAATCGTTAGATCTAGCCAAAAAGAGATTCAAATCATTAGAGCAAAAAATTTCAAAACATTATCAATTTTCCAAAATGTATAAAGAATTTATCTTGGAATATGAAAATCTCAGCCATATGCAAAATATAGGTAATGTAGCTAAAGTAAATCATGAGGGTGCCTATTATCTATCGCACCATGGGGTCCTACATATGCATAGTGCGACAACAAAGTTAAGAACAGTTTTTGACGCCTCGGCTCGAACTACAAGTGGAGTTTCGTTTAACGAACTCCAGTTAAAGGGACCAGTCATTCAAGACAATTTAGTCTCAATATTATTACGCTTCAGACAATATAAATATGTTGTTACCGCGGACACTGAAAAAATGTACCGTCAGGTTTTAGTGTTAAAAGATCAGCATAAAATGCAAAGAATTATTTGGCGAGAAAACGAAAATAAAGAACTAAGTGTCTTTGAACTCTCCACAGTGACGTACGGAACCACAAGTGCACCATTTTTAGCTATTAGGTGTCTAGTTGAGTTAGGCAACCTTTGTAATAACAAATTACCTATGATTTTCAAATATAGTTCTTCACGACTTTTATGTCGATGACCTTTTGACAGGTTTTGATGATATTCACCTAGCAAAAGAAAGTTGCCTTAGATTATGCGAGGTTCTTCGCTCAGGTTGCTTTCCACTTCGAAAGTGGAGATCAAACTTTCCGGACATATTAAATGATTTAAAAGAATGTAAACTTGCTGAAGCTTCGGAAGGTCTAGTTATCGGCGAAGATGATGTTGCAAAAACTCTAGGCATATCTTGGATGAGTAAAACGGACAAATTAATATTTCACATTGACGTTGAACTAAAAAGTGAACACTTAACAAAAAGAGTAATGCTTTCATGCATATCCAGAATATTCGATCCAATGGGTTTACTTGGTCCTTGCATTATAATTGCCAAAGTAATGCTACAACAACTTTGGAAAGAAAATTTATCTTGGGACAGTCCTATTTCCTATGATCTGCAAATTAAATGGAATAATTTTATACAAGAACTTCCTTCTCTGAACCATTTAAAAATTGACCGACATGTAATTTGCGATAATTCTACACAAATAGATTTACATGCGTTTTCAGATGCTTCTGAGGTAGCATATGGCGCAGCTGTGTATGTCAGATCAGAAAATTGCCATGGAGAAATATTCTGTTATTTACTTATTTCTAAGGCTAAGGTTGCGCCAATTAAATCACTAACAATTCCTCGGTTAGAACTATGTGCAGATCTTTTGGCCAAAATTGTTAATAAAGTTACTACTTCTCTGAGGCTTAATTTAAATTCTGTAACATTTTGGTCTGACTCGACAATAGTTCTTGGCTGGATTAAAACTTCAATCCATTTATTAAAACCATTTGTACGCAATAGAATTGCTGAAATACAGGATTTAACTGATATAAGGGCATGGCGCTATGTTCCAAGTTTAGAAAATCCTGCAGATATTTTATCAAGAGGCTCCTATCCTAGTAGTTTAAATAATTCAAACATATGGTGGCACGGTCCATGTTGGCTCAGAGAGAGTCCAGAATTTTGGCCGAAAGATAATAAGATGTCTGTCCCTCTTCCAGAAATAAAAACGACTTTGGTTGCTGTGTCTGAAAGTAAATTTCCCTTCGAAAGGTTTTCTAGTTTAAATCGATTAAAACGATGTATGGCTTATATCTTGAGATTCATAAAAAATTGTTTAAGTGCTGAAGAAAACCGAACATTTGGTGTTTTAACAGCTACTGAATTAGATTATTCATTGAAGTTACATGTAAAAATATCCCAAATATCTTCATTTACCAAGGAGTACAATGATCTGAAGCTTGGAAATGAAATTGACAAAAAGAGTAAACTTTTATCTTTAAATCCGTTCATGGACACTGATGGCATAATTAGAGTTGGTGGTCGTTTGCAAAATTCAAATTTTCACTTTAATAAAAAACATCCAATGATCTTGTCTTCAAAACATTATTTCACCAAACTTCTTTTCGAACAAGAACATAAAAACTTACTGCATGCTGGACCACTACAACTGTTATATAGTATAAGAGAAACATATTGGCCCATTGCAGCTCGCAATCTAGCTAGATCTGTTGCTCATAAATGTGTACGATGCTATAAATTGAAACCCAAACTGGTTCAACCTATGATGGGTAATTTGCCTAGTGATAGATTCCTATCAGGTTTTCCATTCCAAATTACAGGTATAGATTATGCTGGACCTTTTCTTGTCCTCAATAAAAAGGGACGTGGCTCGAAACTCATAAAAGGTTACGTTTGTCTATTCATATGTTTTGCCACAAAGGGCATTAATCTAGAGTTTGTAAATAGTCTTTCAACTGAAGATTTACTTTTGGCTCTGAAACGCTTTATTAGTCGGCGAGGGAAACCATGTCAAATTTATTCAGACCACGGTACTAATTTCATTGGGGCAAACAGAAATTTAAAGGAATTATATGATTTCCTAAATAAAAATAAAATTTCAATAAGTGATTTTGTGAACAACCAAGGCATACGCTGGAATTTTAATCCTGTCCAAGCTCCACATTTTGGTGGATTGTGGGAGGCAGGGGTTAAGGCAATGAAGAGTCATTTAAAACGTGTGTCTGGTAATTCTAACTTTACAGCTGATGAATTCACAACTCTACTTTGCCAGGTAGAGGCCATATTAAATTCCCGTCCTCTTTCTCCACTATCTACCGACCCATTAGATCCTTCTCCCCTAACTCCAGCTCACTTCATCATTGGTCGTCCACTAACTTCAATTCTTGAGCCAGATATGAGTTTAGAAAAGGAGAGCAGATTATCCAGATACCAGAAGATTGAAAATGCCCGACAACACTTCTGGAGAAGATGGTATAAGGAGTATATATCTGACCTTCAGCAGCGAACCAAATGGAAGACGAGCAATGGAATGCTGGAAGAAGGCATATTAGTGCTGGTAAAAGACGACAAGCTACCACCTTTGAACTGGAGATTAGGACGTGTAATCAAATTATTTCGCGGAAGTGATAATATCTCGAGAGTTGCTGAGATTCTCACCAACAATGGAACTATTAAAAGAGACTTCTCCAAAATTTGCCCATTGCCGCTGGACAATTAGTCGTGTGTGTTCTTCTCTTAATGAACAAAAAATATTTCGTTAAAAGCTGGTGCTTTCAAGGCCGCGGGTATGTTAAGACTCAAAAGCTTCTGTAGTAAATAATAAAAATGGCAACGTCGTAATTATTTGATGTGTATGTGACAGAGACCCGAGGGGGAAGAAAAAGAGTGACAGTCGCAGTCGATGAGAATAAGAGTGAGGTTACTCTAGACTTTATAATTAAGTTAACAATAATATTAAAATTTAAAAAGGCTGATTTCACTGTATAGTAGTATCGGTAGTGATTAAATTTGATGTAAAATAAAGTCATATAATACAGTCCACAGATTATTTATCGAAAAGGTAAATCAAACAAGGAAATTAACGCCGATACCTGAACAGTTGCTATTATACCAATCAAAAACGAAACTTTTATGAACTTTTTTCCTTTGCTACTGTTGGTTTTGAAGAAATCGAAGTATATTTAAATAAAATAAAGTTACTTTCTACTGGACCTGATTTAATTAATTTAGAAATGATACTCTTGTTCTGCCCTAAAGTTTTACCGATGATTGTAATATTATTAATTCTTGTGTATTGGAAAATAAGTTCCCGAATAGCTGGAAAATAGCTAGGGTTACTTCTTTACCTAAAAAATATGACGTTCTAAACTATAGCGACTTGCGTCCAATTAGTATTTTACCATGTTTGTCAAAAGTTTTGGAAAAAGTCATGAACAAACAAATAAAATGTCATCTAGAGCAGTATTTGATTTTATCTGAAAATCGATCAGGCTTTAGAGCCGGCTATAGTTGTCCACCTGCATTAATTAATATAACTGATGATATTTTGAGAGAAATCGATTTAGGAAATTGTACGGCTTTAGTTTGATAGATATTCCAAAGGCTTTTGACACCATTAGTCATAAATTGTTGTATGCTATTATGCATTTCGTTATTTTGAAAATAGATTTCAGTATGTTGAAACTTGCTTGGGGCAGTCTTTTAAAGAAAAAAATTGTTGTCGCTACCACAGGGATCTATTTTGGGTCCACTCTTATTTAATATATATATATATATATATACAAATAATATAATGTCGTGTTTGCAATATTGTGAAAGTCATTTATATGCTGACGACGCGTAAATTTATTTTTCATTTCAACATGCAAATACGAGTATAGCTGAAAATTTAATCAAATGTGATATAAATGCACTAGTACAATTTGTTAAATTACATTTTTTGCAAATTGATCTCAATAAGTCATCGGTTATATTCTTCGAGTAGAACTATACTACTATTGAAAGTCAAATTTCTGTCAAATTAGACAATAATGAAATCAAATGTAATCATGAAGTAAAAAATCTTGGATTAACTACTGATAGTGATTTGAGGTTTAAAAAACATATTGCTTTATGCTTGAATAAAGCTTACGCATCTCTTAAACTATTATATCCACATCGGCATTTACTATCACATAAACTGTAACAATCATTTTCACGATTGTTACATTTTTTTTTTGTTATTAATGGTAGTTTATATTAATATGCTTAATATAGCTGATGTAAATTTATTCTCAAATCAACCCCAAGATAAAACTTAATTATACATTTTTTGATATTTCGGTTTACATAGTTGTCTACCGCCCCTCGTATTTACAATATACATAAATTCGATTAGGATTGTTATAACTGGTGTTCGCCGAGAGAGTCGCTTTTCGACCGTGAATGTGAATATAACTTTGATAAAGTAACGGGTCTCCGGATAGAATTCACATGAAAGTCGAAGACAAGTTTTTTGGTTCTAGGCTCAGAGTTTTTGTGAGTTTCTTTTAAGTCTTACTTTTATGGTTAAAAAATGGAATGCTACGAGTTCTTAAGCCGCAGATATTGATTTTCCAAACAAATTGTAAATATACTAATATGGTAAGGAAGTCAATCTATCCTTCTACGGAATCGGGAATCGTTTGGATGTTCCAGTAAGTACTATTTTGCACCTTACAGTACAACTTGGATTTAGCGTTGGAGCCGTATCTACCGGGATTTGGGATATTTAATGATCCTATGATGTAATGCTGTTGTTGCTAGGAGTACTGTAATACAAAGTTAAGTAATTCTCTTCACCTTTCATTAAATGCCTTATCAGCATTAGCAGAGTCCATTCAATTTTTTATCTTCACGCTAGTAAATGGTTTTAAGTGTCTTTCAAAGTTAACACTTTACAGTGAACTTTTATATAGGAATATCAACTTAATTATAAATTTTGTTGTCAAACCAACCTTCTAGAATCTTCATAGATGTAAATAATATTTTCATATTTTGATATATAAAGTGCCTTAACTGACTATAACCAGTAATTTTAAGTAATTTCGACGTAATACCGGTTTTTGTAATATAGTATAGTCTTCGTAACTACCTTTATTGAAAATAGTCTCAAATTGTTTGGTAGGACTTAATAAGTAGAAATTATTTTGTAGATGCTTAAATTTGTAAATACTGAAATTATGTGAGGTTTCTTGTTTGCTGATTTGTTTAATTCGAGGTATTGATCACTTCAGACTTTAATTATTATGACCACTTGTTTTTATAGGGGACAGTTGTTTATTTAATTCTATACATTTACCTTAATTTCAGCATCCTATGGTAAGGTTGTCTACATATTTACTCACTTTACCTAAATTTTGATTAAAAAAAATTACATGATTGAGACGTTCTTACTAATGATAATTTAAAATTAACTTTTTTGTACCAATCATTAATTACTAGGATTTTATTGTAATTTGAGATTGTCTACTTATTTCTTGTTTGAAATTTTAAGTACCAATTGTTGGAGCAGTGGTAAATCAGTATTCGTATTCACAGAATGAAATATTTTTTTATTTTAAAATTTTCTTCATTCAGATACCACTTATTTCACCCAAGTATCATTGACTTGAAAATTTTTTCGTTTGATTTGTTGAATATATCGGTTTTATTTTTTTTTATTTCGGAATATAATGAAAATTGATAGTTCGTTAACTGAAATCATTGAGCATAACCTGATGTAAGACAATCAAAATTAATTTCAGTTTCATCAAGTATGCAATTATTCTTGACCTTAAGTAATGTTACTTACTTAATAGGTTTCACCGAGCCATAAAAGTTATCTTCACCCAAATAGTGATATACGCTTAAGAATCAGATCATCTTGTGTCTGATTTCATTTGTTGATTATTTCTGATTAATTATAAATACTCTAACTTAATTACTTAAAAGTAAATCAAAACTTTTTACTTGTCACTTCAACTACCTTTTAATGAACGCACGATCATTGAATGGATAATTGAAGATTTTTATCAGTCCTCTCTGGTTTTGATCATTAATACTTAAATAATTATTATTATTCAATATTTGCACAAATAAGTGATTGGCTCCTTACTTAGTGATAACTAAAGCTTGGAAAATATGCAAAATGCATGTTAAGTGCATATGTGCATATTTCGCCATTTTTTGAATAATGCATATGCAAAATAAAATAATGCATATTTTACCGTATTTTTGCAAAAATTTAATTTTTTAGTGCATTTTTAGAACAAGGCACAGTGCGACGGCTTGTCAGGTAGCCGCAATTCATCTTTGTATCGGGATTAGGACCCACTAATTACTATTTTACTGCCGTTCTTGTGTTAAACGACAGATGGTCTCATAAAATGGGATTATTTTTACATTTCTTTCAAATACTAATTCTTCACGTCCGGCTTAAATATTTCGGTGGTTGTAAAAACCATGGGTCGTAATAAAATAACCTTGCTAGCTCGTAAATGATATTCTTCATTCATTCCCGCTACCAGTTTTCAAACTATTAAATATGCTTTTGGGGAAGGGATTGCACATTGTAAAGAAAATGTTAATTTGCCTTCATCCTCAAATCTACGAAAGAAATATGTTGATATAAACTACGACGCTGCTTTAACAAATATTAGAGATGAACTGAAAAACAAATCTTTGTGGTTTTCAGTTGATGAAACCACAGATGTTAAGGGGAGGTATGTAGCTAATCTAATCGTTGGCGCTTTAAATGAAAACGGTCAAGGAAAGGGTCATTTAATAAGTGTTAAGGTATTACAAAAAACATATTTAACTTCATATTTTGACCTATTTTTAGAGCATATTTGCATGCATATTTTGGTATTTTTTAGTGCATATTTTCCAAGCCTTAGTGATAACTATTGTTATTGGTTTAGAGCAGCTTTATTGATTATTTCCTTGGAATAATTTTGGTTGGGTAGCGTCCATTTTTTTGCTTAGATCACTTCCTTATAGGAAATAAGTATTGTATTTCAGTTAATATCACCTTGGGGTCAGGTTTATTTTACTATCAGGCTTTGCTTGTATCTCCTTCTTATCTTTAATAAGTAATTAATCTTGTTTAAGGATAAAGTAGTTTTTATATATATTCGGTCATTTATGAAAAATTGTATATTTTTTATATAGACTCGTATTGTTAATTCGAATTATTAATATATATTTCTGTATATTTCGATTATCTAGTTTTCTTGGTTCCAATTTTGGGATCTGGCGCCTTCTATTACCCACGATCCTAGCCGCCGGAAAAGCTGTATTACAGTCTGAGTTGGCAGGGCACAACAACATTCAAAAGATAAAAAAACTTGCACAAAACAACACTATAAATTATAAAACAAAAAATTCAATTGACAAATTCAAGTCATTTTAATTATTGCGATGTTGTATGTGTTGTATGTTTAGATGCGACAGACAAAGCACATATCTAAAAAGTTCAGAAATAATGTTTGAGATATATTTATGGCCTTCGTAAATATGATCCTGTTTCATATAAATGTGTAGATGCTAAATGGCATAATATGGAAAAACGTAAGAAATTGAATGCAATTATCTTCTTTCACAATATTATTTTCAACAAGAGACTGGTTTATTTGGTAAATAAAATAAAATACCGTACTGATTCATATGCTCAATTTACGTTTTAAAGGGCTTATATCACAGCCGCCTCATAGGACACAAATGTTAAAACGAAGCTTCACATATAATATTTATCACCTATACAATAGGGTTCCTGCTTCCCTGAAAGTTCTGAATATGAAAAGTTTTAAGAGCAATATAAATAAAGTGTTATAGATGGAAATTAGTCTTTTCTCATACTCGCGTTACCGCTATTTTGACTCTTATATTATCTTGTACTCGTATATACATTTGCTATATCAGGCCTCTAAATGCAAAACCCGACAAGTCACACTTTTTTCGTAAGTTAGATTAATGCAAAAACCGACAACTTATACGAAAAATCCCGCTTAGAACAGTGCGCGTGGGTGCAAAAACCGACATGACCAAACACTATTTGTATGCAAACGCCGACATGTTCACATCAACCAATAGAGTTGCTTGTAATAGTGTCACGTGATTTCTGATGACTGGCGCTGCCTTGAAACGTGTTTCAGTCTTCAGATTATTATTAAGTACATAGTTGTTTTGTTTAGATTCTACTGAGAAGTTGAGTTGTTATGACTATACTCAATAGTCGAAATTGTGTAAAGTGAGTCAGAGCTATCTAATCAACACTTTGGTTAAAGCGCAGTTGCCATATGTATTCTAGAGAGAAATGCTGTATTTTATAAATACACTTCAAATCCATTGTGTCAATATTTCAGGTACAAAAGATGCAATGTAATTAAGTCAATACCAATTTAATATATTTATTTCAAATTTTAAGCAGACTAATAATAATCAGTTTACTTAAAATGTGAAATAAAGTGTTTATGTATATTTCTTGAACGCAAAGTTTGTTGTGAAAAACTCGCCGATTTGACAATGTTGGAGAGTCGCTTCAATGTTCCGGCTTTGAGAACGAGATAGATAGATCGAGCTACGCGAATGAGACAGTGATAGTAAACAGTTATGTGAGGTGTTTATTCTCTTCATGAACGTAACATCAGTATTTGTGTTGTGGTTTTGTGTGATAAATCGGTTATTATTGGTATTTATTGTAATATTTATATCGGTATATTTAGTGACAATAATGGCGGAGTGTAGCGGTGTTGGCGATAAAAAACGGCGTCGTAACAATTTAATTCGGGAAGAAAAAGTCCTCATATTAAATGTGTACGAAGGACTGCGTGCCATGGACAAACAGTTGGGTGTTACTGTGATTAAGTGCAGTTATTTAACTAAAGTTTCTGAGAGTACTATATACAATATTCTAAAGAAATCGCGGGACGGATCTTTGACAAGAGAACGAGGTGAAAACTGTAAACCGGAAAGTAGGGGAAGAAAGAAAATTGTTTTGGACGACCAAACACGGAATGCTATACGTAGGGAAATACATTCTTTTTATTTTAGGAATGAAATCTCCTCGGTAGCTAAATTGAGCAAGGTAATAGAAGCTGATGATACTTTACCAAACATCAGTGATAAAGTTTTGAGACGAACTTTAAAATTAATGAATTTTCGTTACCAAACAAGAAGTAGAAACAGTGCCTTAATTGAACGAAATGACATTGTGGAATGGAGGAGAAATTATTTAAAACAGATACGACAGTTTCGTAACGAAGGACGGCACATATATTATCTTGACGAAACATGGTTAAATGAAGGCCACACTGTGTCAAAAGTGTGGCAAGACATGAATATACGAAGCAATCGACAAGCCTTTATGGAGGGTTTCTCTTCCCGTTTAAAAGCTCCCTCTGGGAAAGGACGTCGACTGATTATCACTCACATTGGCAGCGAGGAAGGATTTGTAGAAGGTGGATTACTAAGTTTTCAGTCCAAAAAAACTGTCGATTACCATGAAGAGATGGATGGTAACCGGTTTGAAACATGGTTTAGATCAATTTTAACAAAGGTAACTCCTGGTTCAGTGATAGTTATGGATAATGCTTCATACCACTCTCGTCGACTGGAGCAAATACCTACTTCAGCTAGCCGCAAGAGGGTTATAATTGATTGGTTAGAGAGTAAAAGCATTCCGCACAACGAGGCAATGCTAAAAGTTGAATTATTATCTCTCGTACGGAAACATAAAAGCAGTTATATTAAGTACGTTGTCGATGAAATGGCGAAAGATTTCAACGTCTCAGTTGTTAGACTTCCTCCCTACTACTGTGAGTTAAACCCCATCGAGCTGGTTTGGGCCCAAGTGAAAAATTATGTTGCGAGAAAAAACAGTACATTCAAAATGGCTGACGTTGAGAAACTGTTTGACGAGGCGCTGCATACCGTTACTGCTGAGAGTTGGCGTAAATGTATTCAACACGTATTAAAAGAAGAAATAAAGTTTTGGGATTTAGACATACGTGTAGAAGTAATGACGGAACCACTCATTATCGATATAGGAGGAGAAAGCGATGATTCTGAGGAGTCGTCAGGGAGTGATACCGCTTCCAGTTAGTCAGACATTTTACAAGTGACCTCGCAATATACCTATACTTATTGGTAATTTATTTTGGTCTTGACAAACAACTTTTTTTTAGTTTTAGTAGTAGTAAGTTGGAATTGACTTTTAAACATTTTTTTATTTGGTTTTAACTTACTTATGAACAACTTGTGATAAGTTATTATTTCAAATGTTAAAAATTGAAATTCCAGATATTTCAGTATTCGTACCCTTAAACTATGATACGCTCATGGAGTTCACTTTAAATCGGTAGATAACCGATGACGTCACTTTACACAATTTCGACTATCGAGTATAGTAATATCGTTTTGAATTCAACAATGAATGAATTGTTAGTGGTAGCCGAAAATAATACTTCTTGAAAGCGAATAAAAACAAAGTCAAAACGCGAATTAGCTAAACAAAATTGGTAAGTCGTCAGATTGTGTTTTATTTGTTTCAAATTTTTGATTAAGTTGTTTTTGTAGGTATATACCGAAAAGTTTACCTGCTTTTCCTCTATGTGGCCACAAAGGTAAACCACATCAACATTATCAGTGTTCATCCTTGCTTACTATAAGGGTTATCAAACATTTTCATGATGCTTTTTTCAAGAAGCCTGATAAAATTGCTCAGGACCATTAAAACACTGTACCACTTATATTCCCAAGAGATCTAGAAAACTAAAGGGAGTAACAAACCAAAATCACTGTCAGTTTACCATGTTAAAAGAAAGGATGGATTACCGTTCCATGTGTGTAGACAGACCTTCATGGACATTTTGGGAGGCAGAATTCTGAACATATTAAAACGATATAAAAATGAAAATGAGATGCCTTTAGAACGTCGAGGAGGAGACCGTATGAAAGGAAAAAATGACAATAAACGAGCTGCCATAAAGACATTCGCAGAGTCACTAACATGTATTCAGACTCATTACTGTCATTCCAAAACTGCGTACAGATTTTATTTGCCAGCCGAACTAAATATCCGGGAACTCTGGAGAATGTACAATAACAGAGTAAATTTCAACCTTCAAGTGACCGAGTCCTTTTTCAGATATCTTTTTGTGAGGAGATACAACCTTGGTTTCGGGACTCCGAAAACGGATCTATGTTCCACATGTCTACAGTTTCAAGAAAAGATAAAAACTGTTACAGATTTTGGCATAATTAATACACTGACGGTTCAACAGCGTCTTCACAAAATTCGAGCAAACGTATTTTATGAATTCTTAGAAGAGAATCAAGAAATCTAGAGGTTGTGATGTTTAGCTTCGATTGTCAAAAAACTAGGCACTTCCTAAAATTCCAGACCAAGCTGCTTATTTCAGTATGTAACTAAATGTTTACCATTTTACTGTCATTCAAGGGAGCTGTAAAGGAAAATTAAAGCAAGATAGAGGTAGGTCCTACGTATGGGCTGAACAAGAAGATCTAATGAAATAGCATTTGCACTGTATCACATTCTAACAACTTATGAATTTAGGGACACTGTCAAAACCATTCGATTATTTTGTGACGGTTGTGGCGCACAAAATAAGAATCCCATAGTCATTGGAATGTTGTTTAATTGGCTGTTAAATGCAAGTCCTACAACTATTGAAAACGTCGAGGTTATCTTCCCTGTGGTAGGGCCTTCGTATATCCCTCCAGACAGGCTTTTCGGTGAGATCGAAAAGTTCACCAAGAGGATACCTGAAATTACGAGTCCAGAAGAATACATAAAAATAATAGAGAGATGGGGAAAAGTCATCAAATTAGAAGTGGATGCACCAGTACTTGACTGGAAAACTAAGGTACAAAGTGTTCGAAAACCACCATCGCAGTGGCACTTTAAATTTCAATTGTCCAAACGCATTTTGATTTCAAAAAACGATAATGGCTATACAATCAGAGGCGATCCATGTATATGAACAACATGGGTTCTGAAAAGTCCTTATTATATAGGGGACGCATAATGAATATTGAACCAAACCGTATAGCAACAGGAGTACCTGTGAAGCACGATAAATTGGTTAGTATAACCGATTTGATTGAGAAGCATTATGGAGAAGAATGGCGAAAAAATAAATCATTACCATTTTTCAATAAAATATTTAAGAAAAATCCTGTGGCATCAACGTCAGGAGTAACTGCTACAATAGGCGAAGAACCCAGTGATGAGAGCTTGGAAGAACCTTCTGAAGCCACAGCAAAAATATGTATGCCAGACAATTTAAATTTTGGAATATGAACTAGTTCCACTTAATAGAGTCCATACTTTTTTTTGTAACCGGGTAGTTTGAATTTTGCAATAAAAAATGAAAATTAAGTAGTTTCTTTCATGCTCAGTTAATTTAACCAATAATTTCTAGTCAAAACCCGACAAGTCCCAATTTTAATCTCAATTTAAAGAAGAACCAACAATACTGGATTTTGGCCTCTAAGCTATTCGGTTTTAAGTCATACGCCCTTAAAGTGGCTAAAATTTCAGTATCCTGTGGTTAATAATAACTCGTTGAGAAGTTTTTCGCGTTTCCTGTAAAATTTGTTTAAATGGACTTGTCAGGTTTTGCATTTTGAGGCCTGATTCAATTTAAATTGTGATTTCCTTTTTATCTTATTTTCTGTTATAACTGTATATCTATATATAATTATTTACATTCTTGTTTCTACTATTATGTATAAATGAATTTTTGTAAGGCTTTACTTTATTTAAAATTAATTTTTGTAATTATTACAAGGGTCAGACTACAACTTTTAAAAATTGTTTTCTGTCTCCTTTTTGCATTAACTGAATTGTCTTATTCCTTGTTTTGTAAAACATGTTTTAAATATGCAAATAAATACTATTACTATTATTATTAAATATATCCAATATATGCTATACTTCTTATATAACAAAGAAGTAAAGGCGATCACTTGAAGGTATCAATGAAATGTTGAAGAGTTTTGGCAGTCTACCAAAATATACATTAAAAATGGGAGGTATGAAATCAAATATTAAGAATACGTATACATTATATGTATGAATATCATGAAGAATCGCTTTCAATCAACATGTTACACACCGCTAAGCTATTTTAAACACAAGAGCACTATTAATAAAAGAATATCATCGATGCTCTCCTTCGAGGTCACTACCAATCAAGCAATCAAAACAATCAATTCAGGCAAAATATAACAGAGTCATGAAAACAAAGTTTTAAACTGAACATTCCGTAGAATTTGTGACTAGTGCGTTCATTTTCGGAACTACTGCAATATTTTAGAAAATAATTGTAATTAAATTTAGAACAGCATTAATCTAGTCGAGTTAATTTAAAAGATTTTTTTTGGAATTAACAAAAAAATATACATACTTTTCTTAATATTTTGTAAAAGTTTAACCCCATTCATTCTGCAGATAAGTGTCAAAATGATTCCAGAGTTATTCTATACAGACTAGAAAAGTGGATGAGAATAATTTTACCAGTCCAGAGTAGTGATGGGCGATATATATCGATATTTCAATATCGATATTACGATTTTTAAATATCGATATTACGATTTTTAAATATCGATATTTAAAATACGAATATCGATATTTGTCATTTAATGGTCCTCTTCTGAAAATCATGTTTTTCTACTTCCAAATGCAAATCGGCTAATAATAAAATAATTACCTACATCCGTTGTCCTAAAGTCAGATAATATTTCATGATTTCGTTCTTTTCTTATTAAATGCTAACGGTTCCAGCGCCATCTCTTCACAAACGGTTATACATATTAAAACTTAATGTAGGGATATAGTTGCTCATATATTTAAATTCAATTATTCGTGTATAAGTTACTTAGACTATAAATTCAAAATTAATTTAAGCAACACACGACACAACCAGTGGAATAACTGACACCTCTGTACATGATTGTGAACATTAACATTAACTCTTGGTGATTACTCCTTGACAATATAGATGGCACAGAGAAAATTTGGGATTCCCGGACTGGCACAAACGTTAAAACGATTCATTTACATACAATATACAATCATTATAATTTTGATCCTTCGTTTATTTTCTGGTGTATTTAGCAGGCTTTCTATACAAAATTGTAAGTTAATTGTAAGAGTTAACACTTTGGCGCCAAGGATTAGTATACTTTGGAAGTACTTCACAAAAAAAGATAATAATCTAGTGACATGTTTATTATGTGGAAAAACACTTAAAACTTCAGGTAACACCACAAATTTAAAAAATCACTTAAAATCCATTCATCCAAAAGTTCTTAATGACAAACAATCACAGGAGCCAGGACAAAATAGACCTAGTACATCAACTAATACCGTTTCGGACATGGAGAAGGACAACAACTATAGTGAAACTGAAGAAATGTCTGATTCCGAAACTTGTTCCAATTTAAGTACCAATACCAATACTAGTAGTATTAGTACGATTCAAAACAAAAGTTTTAAACGACAAAAAATAATAAACGAAACATTTTCCCAAATTACATCTTATAAAGGAGGCAATAAATATAATTAAATCAGCACAACCATTTTATATATGATGTGTCACGATTTTCAGCCAATAAGTATTGAAAGTAACAGCACCTAGTTATAAAATACCCTCTCGGAAACATTTGGAGTGTTATTAAATCAAAAATAGGTATTTCCAATATTTACAAAACAAAAATACAAGATGCTTCATCATACTGTCTTACTACGGATATATGGACTGAACCTTTTAATACAAAAAGTTTCTTAGGCATTACTGTTCATTTTCTACAAAATTATAAGTTAATGTCCTTAAACATAGGAGTATTTGAATTAGATCAAAGACATACAGGTGATTATATTGCTGCAAAGCTAAAAATTATAAATAAGGAACGGAACATAGAAAATAAAAAGATCACAGCAATTATAACGGACGGAGCAGCAAATATGAAATTGGCAGTTGATCTTATAGTGGTAGATAAACAAAAACGTATTCATTTCTTTGCTCATCAGATAAACCTTGTGGTGGAGAGAGCAATGCAAGGCGATGAAAAATTAAACGAAATAATTAATAAAGTTAAGAAACTTGTTACTTGGTTTAAGCAAAGTTATGTAGCTAGCTATGAGTTACGTAGAGTCCAAAAAGGAGAGGAAGAGCACTCTGCCAAAAAATTAAAACAAGGCAATAGCTACTTGCTGGAATTCGACCTTTTACATGTTAGAAAGATTCTTAGAGTTAAGAGAACATGTAAATTCAATCGTAAATAAATTTGCCAGTGCACCAGTTATGTTAACTGGTAAAGAAATGAAAGAGTTGGCAATTATCAAAAAAGTTTTAGAACCTTTGGAATTAGCGACAAGAGACAAGGGGAGAAATATGTGACGAGTATCATTATACCTCTGATCTACAATCTAGAAAACTCTTTAAAGGCGATAGCGATTGAACCATCGAACACTATAGCAACAAATCTAAAAACTAATTTATTAGCTGAGATTTCCAGAAGATTGGGAGCTGCTGAACAAGTACAGTTGTTAGCAACAGCTATGCTACTGGACCCACGATTCAAACAAATTTATTTTAAAGATATATTAAACTGTGAAAAAACAGTGGATTATATTAATAATATGATTCAGAATCAAACAGATTCTCACCAAAGAAAGGAACCTGCTCCAAACCAAGTATCTATATCAAAAGGTAAGCGAACATAAATAATTTTTATTCTTGACTAATATTTGCTTTTTTCAGACAAAAAGAGTTATAGGGTTCTCACCAATAACTTGTAGAAGAAAAAAGTTCACATTTGCAAGAAGGCGAGAAAATCTCGGAACTATCCCTCTTTTTAAAAAATGGTGTGATTAGCTTGGATTCAAATCCATTAGAATGGTGGCAAAAACACGAGCAAATATACCCCACCTTGGCCAAAATAGCTAGAAGGTTTTTGGGAGTTGTTATGACGTCAGTCCCATCCGAACGACTTTTTTCAAAAGCCGGCAATATGGTAACTGAAAAAAGAAATAGACTGTCTGGTGAGAAACTTGAAAAAATGTTATTTCTACAGTCTGTAGACAAAACCTACTGGGAATAGTAGTAAATTAACTACTTAATTTTAATTTTCAATGAATATTTTGTTTAGTTTCGAAATGTAAATTTGTGTTTGTAACTTCCGTTCTTTTTTAAATTATATTCTTCAATGCATACTTGTCTTTTTGTCAAGGATACCTAACATTGTAACGATCAACATTTTTCCAACTTCAATCCGATACTGGAGACATTCGGAGGCTAAAGTACATTTTTGTAATATCGATATTGCAAATTATCGATATTTTGTGACCGATAATATCGGTACTTTGATATTTGCTGTTCGATATTACGTTTCGATATCCCATCACTAGTCCAGAGTGTTGAGACAAACACCTCATCCTTATTAGATTATCATAATTGAATTGTGCCTGTATGAAACGCAAATTTTACAATCACTTATTTTATTCTATTTATGGCTATCGCTAAAAGGCATTTGTTCAATATTAATCTACTAATCGTTATACATGCCTAAATAAAAATAACTATGATAAAGGGATTTAAAGTTTTTCAGTCCAAAACGTTTTATATAACTTTAGCCTAGGTTTTGATTTTATCCATATTGATTTCAACAATATCTATGTGACTTAAGTTAAAAGGTCTGTAACCGTTAACTATATTCTATACTTTGAGTTCAGAATATAAGTGTGGACCAAGCTAGATGAGACTTTCTATATCGAGTTGAAAAAATAATAAATTTTTGTATACGAACTAAAATAACAACAATAAAATTAAGTGAAAACAATAGTATTTATTTACAACCCTTTACCAACTTTTGATTTATACAGTGTGCGTATATATAAAATTTTGATTTACGTCTATATTCAGTACCCTCATTTATTCTTACGTCCTTTAAGCTAGAATCGTTGACTTACCCTAACTTCTAAAACTCTCTAGTCTATGTTTTAGTATCATAACTGGTCTGCTACACATCAACTACGATTATGAAGCATATTTTGTAAACGGTATGCCCTCAAAGGAAAGTGAATATTATAAAATATATTTAAACCTTCGTACTGCGTTTGCTGCGTATTTTTGAAAACCGTCGTGTTTTCTTTATTGGCTGTTCGTCAAATCCTTCATCTACCTTTCTCTTTGTTTTTATAGGAAGTGTATCTACTGACGTACTTGGCTGGTCTAATATTACAGATTTTTTCTCATAGGCTTTTAGATTTTCTTCAATTGTTTCAGAGCATTCGTCATTTTCCAAACTTCCTGAGTCAGATACTGCTTCTATACCTAAAGAAATATAACCAAATAAATAGACATTCCAAACCGAGCTGTCAGAGTGTTCGGGTGTTATAAATTAATTTCAGAATATAATAAGCATCCTCTGTAAATTATCAATAAATCACAATAATATCTTATCTAAATTAAAAATAAAACAGGTAGAGTACAATAGTTTCACGAAAAAGTAGCTAAATAGTGTAAATCGACAAACCACATGGCAGAACAATCGGGTGGACATGATCCACCCAACTCTCAAGGGGGACCTAACTCAAGTTCAAGAAGAAAATCAATTCAATAGCAAAACTGGGATATAAAACTTTTATTCCAGCAACGTTAATATCCTGTAAAGGAGTCGTAAAAGGTGTAGGAGTTAACATCACTGAAGAAGAGGTCATAAAAAATCAAATGAAGAATCTGAAAATGTATA
The DNA here is from genome assembly GCA_963921935.1 of Galeruca laticollis. Taxonomy (NCBI): domain Eukaryota; kingdom Metazoa; phylum Arthropoda; class Insecta; order Coleoptera; family Chrysomelidae; genus Galeruca; species Galeruca laticollis. The sequence goes on from OY998175.1 coordinate 103,022,440, forward strand.
AGTCTTAGAAGTTAGACGTCTGAACAGAAGAGTCGACGACAAAACTAACCATACAATCAGCTATGTGCCAACTGGCATCTATATCTTTACATTTCAGGGCAAATAATTCCCAAGGTATGTTAATATATACTCCAACAAACTAGAAGTAAGAACATATATTCGGCCCATAACCCTATGCAGAAATTGTTACAGATTCAACCACACTGCTAAACAATGCCATAGCAAAAGCGGATGCCCAAAATGCGGACAGGATAACCATGAGGAGGAGAAATGTAATGAATTCCCTAATCTAAAAAATTGTTTTTATTGTAGGCAACCCCACTTGATAACCGAACAACTAAAAAACCCAGATGGATGTGATGAATTTCTTAGGCAAAAGAGAATAAACGAAATCATCAGCTTCGAAAACGTGTCATACTTTGATGCAAACAAAAAGGTACCAAGGAAACACAACGAAAATACAGACAACTATATAGCAAGTATAGTACCTAATTTAAATAACTTCCCACCAATAGCGAGAAAAACAGTAAGTAATGAACTTATATCAATTTCTCAACGAGCAATGACTAGTCACCCAAATAACAGTAAAAGTTACAAAGACGTAGCTTCCGGCAGTAAAAGGAAATGTCCGAGCAGTCCTCCATATGATAAACAGACACACGATAAATATCTCTTAAACCTTCCTCTATATCCTAACTCACCAATAAAAATCAACAATAAATACAATTCTAACTTAATCCCAGAAACAGACAAAAAATCCACTCCCAATAGCCAGCACAACTCTTCAAACTCAATATCGCCATCCAAAAATATAAGCCCGTCACTAAATATCGAAGAGATTGTAAATCTCACCGACTACTTTTCTAACCCAGACACCCCAGTAGAAGAACTCATCAGTTATTCTCAAACCCTCAACTCTGCACTTGAAAAAAGAGGAGTAACACTGAATAAAACCCCAAATTCTCAAAGCCCTATACAAAGAACAGGCTCCATGTCAGATGACATGGAAATGTACTAAATTAATTTTACATCACATTCAAAATTCTACAATGGAACATCCGAAGTACAAACTCTAATAGTCACAACTTAGAAATTTTAATACATAGGGAAAATCCTGACATTGTCATGTTACAAGAAACATTTTTAAAACATAACAGAACATGGAAAATTAAAAATTATAATATATTTAGAATAGATTCAATTGAAGGTCATAATGGTATAGCTATATTAACTAAACATAATATAACAGCTTCACTGTATCATCTCGATCTAAGAAATAAACCAAATGGAATCCAAATTCAAAGTATTAAAATAACTAATCACCTTATCATAAATATTTACAACCCAAATAACTTAAAACTTAATAAATTAATTTTAAAGGAAATATGTCAGAATAGAGATAATATTGAAAACATAATAATAGGAGGGGAATCCAATTCAAAAAATTTAGTATGGGACAACAATAAAAATGATCACAACGGAAAACTTCTCGTAGAAGCGTTGCTGGACGAAAACTTTATTTGCATGAACGATGGATCAGCCACAAGAATCAGCCTTCCAGGACAAGCAATAAGCATTACGGACCTAACATTCTGCACATCTCAATTAGGCTTAATGGGCGAATGGACCACTCTTCCCCTGGATAAGGGTAATAGTGATCATTTTCCTATCATTGTAAAATTCAGGGAGACAAATATGGAAGTACACAATCACAACAGTACATATACTAATACACATGGTATAAAAACACAGGCATACAATACAAAAAAAATAGATTGGAGAAAATATGAATCATTATGTCAACAGATAGCTCAACAAACTAGTGATACTTCATATGAGAATATCATTAATACAATTGACAATGCCACAGATACTTTAACGCCAAAAAGGGCTACAAAATGAACAAAGTAAATAAACAACCTACTATATGGTGGGATGAAGAATGCTCGATTCTAGTTAAAAACCGAAGGATGGCCATCCAGAAATACTTACAAGACAGCTCTATCACTAACAATATAAATATGAACAGAACAATAACGTTAACAAAAAAGATACTAAGAAATAAAAAAAGAACTAGCTTCAGAAACTTTTGTGCAGGTCTAAATAGAGATAGCAATCTAAGTAAAACATGAAGAATAATAAAAAGATTTAATAATGTAAACACTAACCAGTGCAAGAACAACTTTATTGAGAATAACTTAAACAATTTTGTTGACATTATGACAATCCCAGATATCAATTTCATTCCAAATATTACTCTAAATTCAGATGTAAAAGAACAAATCCCCTTCTCAATCGACGAGCTAAACACAACTCTAAATCTCAGAAGCAAAGACACTGCCCCTGGTGCTGACGCAATCATCTACTCACAACTGAAATTTTTACCAAAAATTATGAAAATTCAATTACTAAAACATTTCAATGGTATACTATTTGGGGACCCAATACCAAAAGATTGGGAAATACAAATAATTTGCCCTATTCTGAAACCCTACAAAGATCCCTCACAATTATTCAACTATAGATTCATAGCATTACAATCCTGTGTGATGAAAACATTTGAAAATTTGATTAAAAACAGAATTGAATTCAAAGTCGAATCAGAGGGAATTATAAGCGAAAATCAAACAGGTTCTAGAAAAGGCCGCGGAATCACAGACAATCTAATTATAGTTCAAAATAGAATAATTAATGCCTTTAAAAATAATAACACCGTAATTATAGTTTACCTAGATATTAAAGCCGCATATGACAATGTTAGGATACCCATTTTAACCAATAAATTATCTAAAATTAAAATATCACAGGAAATCATAAAAGTAATTAACAGGTTATTTTCAAGAAAAATTATCATTCGAGACAACATCTCAAAAACATACTCAAAAAAAGGAGAGCTAACCAAAGGATTGCCATAGGGGTCATCACTAAGTCCTTTGTTATACAATATATATACAAACGACATTTTCAACTTGGTAGCTAACGGCGTTAAAATGTTGGCGTATGCAGACGACATAATTTTGATCACAGAAGGAAAAAAATGACCGATATGGGAAGATCCATAAATGAAACACTCCAAAATCTTGAATGCTGGATGAAAGAATACTATTGTAGATAACTTTTTACCTAAACATTCCTTTTAATTGAATACGCATGTACTGGTTCGTTGTATGGATTGTATTTCATTAGTTATGAATAAAAACGACTTTATTCGGACAAGGTAACTTTTATATTTCACAAACTGACATACATAATGACAACTGTTTTGACATTTCTTAATCAACAACTTGAAAAACAAATTTTGACATAATAACAAAGAAGACTTTAATATAAATTTGTAAAAAAGCTATACAGCAGTACGGGTTGTTTCAAAGATCTTTCATTTAAGTATTTGAGTACCGTACCGTTTCTATTGTATAGTAACGGAACCAAATCTTAACATATTCCCGGCTTCGAAACAGCAAAGTTTCGATTCTGCACAAAATGAATTCTAAAGTACATCAGCTATCGAAAACCACCTCAACTAACATAGCGCCTTATTAGGCCTTAAAACTAGTTTTCACTGTCTTCTGTCGACTTGGATAACGGTAGTGCACATAATTTGGTCACTGCGCGTTTAATTAAGCCCGTGTTGATTTTTACGGTGACAACACGAATAATTTTGTCGGCACCTGGATGCACACTCACTACGCGACTTAATCGCCACTTATACGGTGGTAACTTGTCTTCGTGAACTAGAACCATAGATCCAACACTAATGTCTGATCGGTTTGTTTTCCACTTCATACGTTCTTGAAGTTGACTGATATATTCCTTTGACCAACGTGACCAAAACTGTTGTTTCAGCTTCTCAAGTTGTTCGTAATGGTTTAACTTGGTGGTTGGAATAAGCTGAACATCAGGATAGGGTAAGGAGTTGAGGGATCTTCCGATCAAAAAATGAGCAGGAGTTAATGCTTCTAAATCGTTTGGGTCGGTAGAAAGAGGTGTTAATGGTCTTGAATTTAAAATTCCTTCGATTTGAGTAATAACTGTGTACAAGCTTTCATATGTAAGCAAATTGTTAGCTATGACTTTAAGAAGGTGATGCTTACTAGATTTCACACCAGCTTCCCATATCCCACCCTGATGAGGGGAGTAAGCAGGTATAAATGTCCATTTGACGTCATGATTTATGGCTGTTTTTTCTTCGATTTCTACTTGATTGTCTAATAAGAATTTTCCTAACTCTTTGAGTTTGTTATTTGCCCCAATGAAGTTAGTGCCGTTGTCAGAGTATACGCAATTTTTCTTACCCCTACAAGCAATGAATCTTTGAAACGTTTCTAGAAAAGCAAGTGTAGTAAGTTCAGTTACCAATTCCAAATGAAGGCATTTAGTTGTCATGCAAACAAATAATGATAAATAACATTTGTGAGTCTTATATCCTCTTCCTTTGCGATCTTTGTAAAGGAAGGGACCAGCGTAATCAATGCCCGTGTCGGAAAATGGCAACCTTGGAGAGACTCTGGACGCAGGTAAATCTCCCATTAACAGGATTTGAGCTCTGGGTTTGAATTTAATGCAAAGAACACACTCTCTGACTGTACGTTTGGCTAAATTTCTACCGGAAATAGGCCAATATTTATCTCTAACTGATGCTAGTAGCATTTGAGGACCACAATGCAATTGAAAGATATGGGTTTCTCTAAAGATAAGAAGTGTCAGGTGATGTTTGGGAGAAAGAATGATAGGATGTTTTTTGTGAAAATGATACGGAGAGTTTCTTAGTTGCCCTCCGACTCTTATCAAATTATCCTTTATATATGGATTGAGACTTAGAATTTTACTTTGATTAGAAACTTGATGGTTTTGATTGAGATCAATATATTCTTGGGGAAATGATTCTTGCTGTGCCAGTTGGCAAAGTCTGTTTAACGATAATCTAAGTTCCTCGAAATTCAAGTTACCTGTGGAGTAAAGTTTATTTCCCTTAAATTTCTTGAAACTATAACTAAACTGTAGTACGTGAGCAAAAACACGTTTTAAACGGTTCAATGAAGAAAAGTTTTGGAAAGGAAAAAGCTCCCTTTATGTATGAATGAAGGTTTGTGGCTCGTTTCATGTTTCTGAAAGATCACGTAAGACAAGCACCTTTGAGATATCTTCTGGCCAATAGTTACTTTTGTCTTTTAACCACCCAGGGCCATGAAACCAAAGACTCGAGTTAAGAAGCTCTTTGGGAGAAATTCCTCTTGAAAGAATGTCGGCAGGATTGGAATTCGTAGGAACATAGCGCCATCTGTCAATTTCTGTTAAATTCTGAATTTGTGACACTCTGTTTCCAACGAATGTTTGTAGAAGATGAGGAGATGTGCGTAACCATCCTAAAGCTACTGTGGAATCTGACCACAAATGACACTCATCAATTTCGATGGTTAAACAAAACTTGATCTTATCAAAGAGTTTAGCGAGCAGAACGCAAGCACACAGCTCCAATCTCGGAATCGTTACCGTTTGAATAGGAGCTACTTTGGTTTTAGATGAAATGAGATTAACAACAACTTGATGGCTAGTATTTTGCACACGCAAATATAATGCTGCGCCATAAGCCTTTTGAGAGCTATCAGCAAACCCATGTAGTTGTATATTTACAGGATTGGGACAAGATATGTGTCGATGAATTCGAAGTTTGTTAAGGCAAAGGATTTCTGCTTGGAAGCGAGTCCAATTATCAGAAACCTCTTGCGGAACTCTTTGGTCCCACGCCAGGGACAATTTCCACAAGTCCTGTAGCATGATTTTGGCTAAAATAATAATTGGACTAATGAGGCCCAATGGATCAAATATTTTTGCAATATCTGATAAAATTATTCTCTTTGTAATACAATTTACAGATGATAGCTGACTAATTTTGAAAAAAAAAACATCTTCTTTAGAAGCCCAAAGCAAGCCTAGAGTTTTTCCTGATTCGGAAGGTGATAAAAAATATAATTCTGACGTATTTTCACTCTTTAGGTTTTCGAGAAGCTCAGAGCTATTCGATTTCCATTTTCTCAGTTGAAAAGAAGCTGATTGTAAAATCAATGAGATTTGTTGACACAATGATGTCAACTTATCAATTGAGTCTGCTCCGCAAAGTAAGTCATCTACATACATGTTCTTTTTTATTATCTGAGATGCTTCTGGATAAGAGTTTTCGTGATCAATGGCTAATTGTAGTAAGCAACGAGTTGCTAAAAAAGGGGCACTGGCTTTGCCATATGTGACAATGTTTAAAGAATAAATGTGAAGTTCATCTTCAGGATTTTCACGCCAATATACGAGCTGAAGAGGCTTGAATTCGTCAATTATTTCAATTTGACGATACATTTTGCTAATGTCAGCCGACACAACAAACTTGTGTTGTCTAAATTGAATTAGAATTGAATAAAGATCCTCCTGAACGGTGGGTCCTACCAACTGAATAGAGTTGTAAGAATATCCAGATGAAGATTCTGCTGAGCAGTTGAAAACCACGCGCAATTTGGTGGTCACACTGTCTTCTCGAAAGACACCATGATGAGGAGAGAAATAAGTGATTTGATCATGAGATAAGGGTTTGAAATATGACATGTGAGAGAGGGCTTTATACTCATTCATGAAATCACAATACAATTTTTTCAGTGTATGGTTTTTTGCTAATTTCCTCTCGAGATACAAAAATTGATTTTTTGCCCGTTCTTGAGAATTACCTAGCTTTGAAGTGTGTTCCTTTAAAGGAATTGAAACTACGAACTTTCCGTTTGGACTCCGCTGGAAATGATCGCGAAAATGTTCTTCAGCTTGTTGTTCTTCGCATGACAATATACGTTTACTCGGTAATTCTTCTAATTCCCAAAATTTTTGGAGTTGAGACTGAATGTCAATGGTTTTAGAAAAATTGCAAGACGTGAATGCTTCACGGGGACAACCTAAAGGACCTGTAACTATCCAACCTAGTTTGCTCTCTTGCAGAATTGGTTTGTTAGGACCAAGCTGAATATTCCCACTTAGGAGAAGAGACCAATAAGTGTCTGCTCCGATTAGAAGCTCTATTTTGCTTGTTTTAAAGAATGTTGGATCAGATAATGTTATATACGAGGGAATGTCTATAATGTTGGGATTGAAGTCGAAGGTTGGAAGTCGATCAGTAATTTCTGAAATCACTAAACAGTGAAGATAGGCATGAAATTGAGAGTGCAAAGATTTTATTTTGATGTCACAGGATTTACTTAGTTCTGACGAATTATGGCCAATACCCAATACTGTCAAATTGGTGGAATACTGTGGAAGGCCTAATTTGTCAACCAAACCTTTCGAAATAAAGTTTGACATAGAACCATTGTCTAGTAAAGCCTTGCATGTGTGCCTTTTTCCATGACTGTCAAAGATTGTCACTTGCGCTGTTGCCAGCAATACTTGACTTGAACCACTTACTGAACTTGAGCCTGAAAAAATTTGAGAATTCTGAGGAGGAGATTGTTTACTGGAGTCGTCAGAATCATTCGTTGTAAATTTGGTTTCTGAACTTACAACTGGCAACGCTGTACTTTCGCCTTTACCCTGATGTAAAATAGAATTATGTTTTTTACCACAATATTTACAATTACCTCTTGGGCACTTGTCTAGCTGATGTGTTGGCCGAGAAAGGCAGTTTGTGCAAAGTTTCAATTGTTTTGTTTTTTCAAATCTTTCTTTGGCTGAAAGGGCTAAGAAATCCGCACAGTAGAAAATTGAATGATTTTGCTTACAATAGTAACATGAATAATTTTTTGAATTGATTTCTTTAATGTTTTCATCAATGGTTGATATGAATGATTTTTTAAAGGAAGAGTTTTTGTTCTGGTTTTGTTTGTAACTAGAACCTTGATAATAAAGTTGTTGATTTTGATTCGATTTCGAACCTTCTTTATCTTTGTGCATGTGCACCTTATCTAGAAAATTTGCTGGGTTCAAGTTCCCCAGCAATTTTATACTGTTCCCAATCACGCAATGTTGCAAGATCTAATTTACTTGACACGAAAAAAATTATTAAGGGATCCCAAGAACTAGTGTCTACTTGGATGTTTTCTAGACATTTCAAGTTATTTGTTATTGTATCAACCAATGATCTATAAGAAGAAGGATTTTCTGTTTTAATTTCAACTAAACTGAATATGCTTTTCAAATGTTTATGCACTATTAATTTTTTATTATCAAAACGAGTACATAATGTTTTCCATGCTTCAAGATAATTATTCTCAGTAATAGAAAGTGACTGAATACATTGAGCAGCAGGTCCCTCCAAGGCCCCATGTAAAAGATGAAATTTAGCAATAGTAGTTATCTCTGTGCAGTTGTGAACTAGTGATAAGTAAAGATCTTTCCACTCAAGCCATTTCTCGTATACTCCGGCAAATTTCGGCACCTTGACGTCTGCGAACCTAACACCTATTTGTTTATAACCTGAATTTGTGATTGAGCTTCCGCTACCAGTGCTCTGTTCCACCTTTTGAGTATGAGGGCTCTGTGGAGAAAGTTTATTACTTTGCAAAAATACGCTAATTTCAGCAAAAAGTTTATAACATGAAGATTCAAATGTTTCCGTCTCTAATTCATCAAATTCATCACCCTCAATTTCCTGCAACTCCTCTTGTAATTCATAGAAATTTGGCAATGATTCTGACTGAGCTTTTTTAAATCTATGTTTGAAACTGAGTCTTGAATTTTTAATTTGTCAAAGAATTTTATTAAACGTGTTACACTTGATTTTATATTAGCTCTTTTTCTAATCAGAGTTTGTTGGTTACTCATGATTGCTTGTACAAAGTTAATTTATTATTAAAAAATGAAATTAAAAATTAATGAGATTTGTTTTGTTTTTAATATCAAGAAAGGGACGGGAATATAAGGAATTTATTCTTCGAATGAACTGCTGCAGTATCTCCCTGTTTGAGATGTTTACAGATATACTTATTTTGCTAGGTTACCTTGAAACTGATGAGTATCAAATCAGTTTGTCGACGAAAACGAATTTCAAACGTTTTGAAATACGAAGTTGCTTAGGTCTACTTGAAACGTTCTCAACAAGAGAAATGAAATAATTGTTCGATTTTAACACAATTGTGTAGTTATACACTTGAAAACGTCCTCTGCGAGGGAAAATGCAATGTAACTGATAATCTTGATATCCGAAGACGAAGGACCATAAAAAATGTAGATAACTATTTACCTAAACATTCCTTTTAATTGAATACACATGTACTGGTTCGTTGTATGGATTGTATTTCATTAGTTATGAATAAAAACGACTTTATTCGGACAAGGTAACTTTTATATTTCACAAACTGACATACATAATGACAACTGTTTTGACATTTCTTAATCAACAACTTGAAAAACAAATTTTGACATAATAACAAAGAAGACTTTAATATAAATTTGTAAAAAAGCTATACAGCAGTACGGGTTGTTTCAAAGATCTTTCATTTAAGTATTTGAGTACCGTTTCTATTGTATAGTAACGGAACCAAATCTTAACAACTATCTAGAACTTTCAACTGAGAAATCACATGCAGTAGCATACAGCCAAAGAAAAATCAAACAAATATTACCAGAACTGAGATATAATAATGACACCATTCGATATGAGAAAAAATGTAAATACCTAGGAGTGGTACTAGATGAGAAAATGAAACTCGTCAACCACATCGATAACATAACTGCCAAGGCACAAAAGGGTATAGACATTATGAGGTCAATATCAGGCACCTGGTGGGGAGCTGATCCGAAAGTTTTAACAATGATATATAAAGGACTAGTAAGGTCACACTTAGATTTTGGAATGATTTTAACATTCAACACCTCACAGCAAAATTTAAACCGTCTAGACAGGGTACAATATAGGGCTTTGAGAATCATACTGGGCGCAATGAAAAGTTCACCCATACCCTCACTTTTAGCAGAAACGGGAGAACTTCCTCTCAAATGGAGAAGAATTTGGCTTGCCGAAAAATACATTCTCAAATATAGTTCATTAACTAATAGTACAATTTTTAAATCCCTACTAAACCTATAGAAAAATCAGCACCAAATAAAAAATAATATCAACTTTCCAATTTTAGAAGGGCTAGATAAAGCATTAGTTGTATATCAAAAAATTAAAAAATTCGAAAACCTGCAATGCTTCCTGTCAGAATATGAATCCCAATTTGATAATATACCCATTGTATCTTTAGGGCTGAATAAACACTCTCCCAACAACCTTACCTTCTCTGCAACAATATCTGAAGAAAGAAACAACAGTCAAATCTTCTACACAGATGGATCCAAAAACAAACTAAACAGAACAGGAATAGGAATATATAATGACCATAAGGGAAGTCAATTTAAAGTGGCATCAAGAATTGCTAACGATCACAGTATTTGTTCTGCAGAAATGCTCGCTATTGCAGTGGTCGCTGAAAGGATCTTACAAAAACAAATCCCCAAAGCACTGATACTTTCAGATTCCCATAGCGCCATCCCGAAAATACAAAAAGAGGACTACTGTACGCAGCAGACTCTATACAATTAAAGGCTAGACAAACAATTTGGACTGCATATAAGGAAAACATTATAATTGAACTAGGATGGATACCAAGTCACACAGGTATCAAAGGCAACGAAATTGCTGATAAACTTGCCAAAGAAAGTTTAACAAAAGACGACATCACATTTAAACTATACTCGATAGTCGAAATTGTGTAAAGTGAGTCAGAGCTATCTAATCAACACTTTGGTTAAAGCGCAGTTGCCATATGTATTCTAGAGAGAAATGCTGTATTTTATAAATACACTTCAAATCCATTGTGTCAATATTTCAGGTACAAAAGATGCAATGTAATTAAGTCAATACCAATTTAATATATTTATTTCAAATTTCAAGCAGACTAATAATAATCAGTTTACTTGAAATGTGAAATAAAGTGTTTATGTATATTTCTTGAACGCAAAGTTTGTTGTGAAAAACTCGCCGATTTGACAATGTTGGAGAGTCGCTTCAATGTTCCGGCTTTGAGAACGAGATAGATAGATCGAGCTACGCGAATGAGACAGTGATAGTAAACAGTTATGTGAGGTGTTTATTCTCTTCATGAACGTAACATCAGTATTTGTGTTGTGGTTTTGTGTGATAAATCGGTTATTATTGGTATTTATTGTAATATTTATATCGGTATATTTAGTGACAATAATGGCGGAGTGTAGCGGTGTTGGCGATAAAAAACGGCGTCGTAACAATTTAATTCGGCAAGAAAAAGTCCTCATTAAATGTGTACGAAGGACTGCGTGCCATGGACAAACAGTTGGGTGTTAGTGACGCTGTGATTAAGTGCAGTTATTTAACTAAAGTTTCTGAGAGTACTATATACAATATTCTAAAGAAATCGCGGGACGGATCTTTGACAAGAGAACGAGGTGAAAACTGTAAACCGGAAAGTAGGGGTAGAAAGAAAATTGTTTTGGACGACCAAACACGGAATGCTATACGTAGGGAAATACATTCTTTTTATTTTAGGAATGAAATCCCCTCGGTAGCTAAATTGAGCAAGGTAATAGAAGCTGATGATACTTTACCAAACATCAGTGATAAAGTTTTGAGACGAACTTTAAAATTAATGAATTTTCGTTACCAAACAAGAAGTAGAAACAGTGCCTTAATTGAAGGAAATGACATTGTGGAATGGAGGAGAAATTATTTAAAACAGATACGACAGTTTCGTAACGAAGGACGGCACATATATTATCTTGACGAAACATGGTTAAATGAAGGCCACACTGTGTCAAAAGTGTGGCAAGACATGAATATACGAAGCAATCGACAAGCCTTTATGGAGGGTTTCTCTTCCGGTTTAAAAGTTCCCTCTGGGAAAGGACGTCGACTGATTATCACTCACATTGGCAGCGAGGAAGGATTTGTAGAAGGTGGATTACTAAGTTTTCAGTCCAAAAAAACTGTCGATTACCATGAAGAGATGGATGGTAACCGGTTTGAAACATGGTTTAGATCAATTTTAACAAAGGTAACTCCTGGTTCAGTGATAGTTATGGATAATGCTTCATACCACTCTCGTCGACTGGAGCAAATACCTACTTCAGCTAGCCGCAAGAGGGTTATAATTGATTGGTTAGAGAGTAAAAGCATTCCGCACAACGAGGCAATGCTAAAAGTTGAATTATTATCTCTCGTACGGAAACATAAAAGCAGTTATATTAAGTACGTTGTCGATGAAATGGCGAAAGATTTCAACGTCTCAGTTGTTAGACTTCCTCCCTACCACTGTGAGTTAAACCCCATCGAGCTGGTTTGGGCCCAAGTGAAAAATTATGTTGCGAGAAAAAACAGTACATTCAAAATGGCTGACGTTGAGAAACTGTTTGACGAGGCGCTGCATACCGTTACTGCTGAGAGTTGGCGTAAATGTATTCAACACGTATTAAAAGAAGAAATAAAGTTTTGGGATTTAGACATACGTGTAGAAGTAATGACGGAACCACTCATTATCGATATAGGAGGAGAAAGCGATGATTCTGAGGAGTCGTCAGGGAGTGATACCGCTTCCAGTTAGTCAGACATTTTACAAGTGACCTCGCAACATACCTATACTTATTGGTAATTTATTTTGGTCTTGACAAACAACTTTTTTTTAGTTTTAGTAGTAGTAAGTTGGAATTGACTTTTAAACATTTTTTTATTTTGTTTTAACTTACTTATGAACAACTTGTGATAAGTTATTATTTCAAATGTTAAAAATTGAAATTCCAGATATTTCAGTATTCGCACCCTTAAACTATGATACGCTCATGGAGTTCACTTTAAATCGGTAGATAACCGATGACGTCACTTTACACAATTTCGACTATCGAGTATAGTAGAATATAAAGACATACTGCCAAACATCAAAAATGATATCAAGCTACTTTGGGAAGAGGAACGGAAAGAAATCAGAAAAATAAAAGGAAAACAATTATTTAACCTAATGAATAAACTACCTTCTAAACCATGGTTCTATGAAATAAATCTGGACAGACAAAAAATATCCACAATTTGTAGAATGAGAATAGGACATTGCTGTACACAACAACATCTAAACAAAATTGGAGTTAGTGAGGTGTGAATGTGGTAAAATTGGAAATATCCAACACATACTATTAGAGTGCAATATTAACAGACCTGTGCGAGATAAATTCTACTTTGAAATGCTTACAACCTTCTCAATCTGTGCTAAACTTAGAGTGCATGCTTAGTAACCCTAGTGCAAGTAGTGCTTCAATAATCTGTAGCTTCCTTAAAAGACTAGGATATAAAATGTAATAAAAAAATAATTAAAATTTTAAATTTCAAGGCTGGGAGGAGTTATGGTCGATGACCAGACACGCGAAAGCGTAACTCTTTGCAGAGAATAAGAAAAAAGAAGAGTGCTATCTGGGCAAATAATCCACAAGGATTGAACCCAAAAAAAAAGTCAAAGAACCAAATAAATATACAGTTCACAATTCATAATAATGATTTGATTTTTTGTTACAGAATGTATCAGTATTGAATATCACTGCATAACTCCACAGATTAAAGAAAGTAGTATTGTTATTAAACTTCAAATAATCAATTTCTTTTCGATTTTTCCCCTATATCTTTAATTTTTGTATATGCTTATAAAGTTTTGCATACATTATTTCTTAGCAAACTTGTACAAGACATTTGATTAAATATACAAGTGTTGTAACTTAACTTAATAATTATCGACAACACAAGGTCCATAATATTATTATTGTAATATTTTACTCTGACCTGAAAAACTGTCATGTGCATTTCTTACCTCTCTTACCCGATTCAACCCACGTTCTAAGTCGTGGGTACGGGTCTTTGTGACTTCTCAAAATAAAATCAGAATTGAGTTTATATTTGGCAAGATGTATCAAATCCTATTACTGTTTTAAATGAAACTAACTGTTTCTAGATAATTCCGCAACATGATACAACAAAATAGAAGATATAATTTCGCGCAAGCTGGCCCCTTCGCAATCAGCTGTGCTCTGACGTCACGCCGAGAGTGAACGCCTTGAATTAGTTTGCAGTTTGCATTGTTGGATGTGTTTATGTCGGTTAATTTTACATTTGTATTGCTGAAAATTAGTCAAAATGAGATGTGGAGTGTATGGTTGTGATTCAAACAATCAGGTGAAAGGCTTTGCACACGATATCAGCTTTTTTACCTTTTCAAAAAACAAAAAAAAGGTACGGGAGTGAATCCGTTTGCCTAAACGCGAAGATAAATTTAATGTTGTGAATGCAAGGATTTGTTCAAAACATTTTACTGCAGACGACTACGTACGTAATATAAGACATGAGTGGCTTGGATACACTTCAAAAAATTATTGGAGTTTAAAAGAAAATGCTGTTCCATTTAAAAACTTGCCTCAGCTTTTAAAGTGTGTGGTAGACGATTCGAGCACTGCTAAAGATGAACGCAAAAATTAAAGACAAATAAAGGAGATCGTGGAAACGATTTTACAAAAGTTAGGCTGTGGTCAGGGATTTGGGAGGTCTCTTCACAACGAATTAGGTGTTAACCACCAAAACACTTGGTTCATAAACCCATCTAACAATAAAAAAATTCATATCTTTGCTGATGTATCTCATTTAATAAAACTAATAAGGAATAACTTTCTTGACAATGGATTTATAATTAAAGAAAAAGAATTAGGCAAAAACATAATGGAGGAGCTGTTATCAAATCAATATTTCAAGAAATCCTAGTAACTTGGAATATAAGCTACTAAATACATAATACACACATTGTTAAAATTAGAAGACGATTGACGTCATCAAACATGAGATATTTGGAATTAAAAATGACATTTTCTTTACATGTAGCATGGGAGAAGCATGGGAATATGACCAATTATTTTTATTATATAACGACTGTCTCGATCCCGATAAAAAAACTAATATTTATTAGAATGATAAGGTAACACGGACCAACATTGACACTGGCTAAATATTGACACAATTTCAAAATCTAATTATTAATTATAATCTAAAATAATTTTATGTAATACGGCTTTGTATTACTTTATTAAACTCTGGTTAGGCGTGCTGGCGTATTGTGCACGCCAGTGGTTTAAAATATCTAACAATTTGGCAACCGTGCAAATTATGAAATTAGCAGCTTATCTATCATTCCTTCTATATCGATCTGTTTTAGTCAACAATAATTCACCTATTGATGTATAAACAAGTATAAGAACTTTTATCTAAAATCTTACCTAATCCTTCAGGATTAACCCCTTGATTCATAAGAGCTTGTATTTCTTCTGGTTGTGGATCAATAGCGTTACCACAATTATTACAAAACGGTGGAGTAGTTGGAGATCTACATCGCCAATATTGCAACTCTGTTTTACATTTATTCAATTCTTGAAGCAATGTACCTGCAATCAGAAAAATTACAAATTAAATTAGTACAACAATGGTATAAGATATGTAAAACGCCTTGTCAGCAAAATATCCACATGTTGAGTTTTGTAGAAGGTTTAAAATACATCAAAGTATCAATTAATTATTTGTTTCAGTATTCTATAGGAGAAAAGAAGGCAACGAAAGCCCAGTATCCCTTAGAATTTTGTATAACAAAGTAGTTAAATATTTAAAATATATTCTTATATTTGTACTCCACTTAAAAATAATTATTTCCAGTTTTTCAATAATTTACTGTTAAATTTTGCATTTTACATATATTTTGCGATTGTGGTAACACAGCAGACTGACAATAACTTTGAGGCCTCAACAGATATTTACTAAAGTAATGTAGCATTAAGATGTTTGATAACATTGCTAAGATGCCCTCGTTTGTATAGAACTTCAAATAATTTGGTGAAGATTTAATAATTGAAGATTAGCGAAATATTATCGTAATGATGCGACAGCCAGATATAAGTGATATGAATACGAAGCACGAAGATATATATTTACAAAATAATCTACAATAAAGTGTAATGGGAAATATTTGCACATATAATATAATCTAAAATTAATATCTCTATGATGGCAATAAAATAAGACAATTGGTATTAAGTAGTCAATTATATAGTGCCACGCGCTTCCTTTGTGCCTAATTAACGAGAAAAGAAAAAAAATTATGAAGTTAAAGAAAATATTAATGAAAATGGAAGAAATATGAAAAATAGAAAATAAGATTTAAGCTGATAGATCGTAGCGAAGTGAGGATGGAATAAGACAAACTAGACTTATAATAAAAAAATTATGAGTACCAATTAACGGAATAAGTAAAGGAGAATAATATCTTACCCTGGGATGGTTTATAGGGGTTTCAAAAAAATGTGTAGTCGGTGGTCTCAAAATCCTGAATTTCAGATAAATCTTCACGTATTCAACCAAAGAACCAGTTCAAAACTAAACATCCATGAAGATTTCTTCGAAGAAAATGCCCCAAAATCCACAAAAAAGTGACAAAATACGGGGTATTAAATCTCCAACCAGCCGAACACAACTCTTGAAGTGAAGAGAAATCAAAATTCTCTTCAAATTTCGTTCTCACAGACCCCGATAAAAATAAATCAAATAAAAAGACATTAGATGGCAAAAACTAATCCGCTTGGTAAATAACGAAAGTATAGAAACGAAAGTGAAGGCTCTGTATACACGCATTGTTTCAAAATAATAGATTACAATTTCCTTTATTATAAAACACTACATTTTACCGAATTGATTCGTAAAAAAATGTTGATTTTAACAAAACACAATGCTATTTGCCTGTATGCAACTAACATAAAACGAAACATTATATAGATATTTGAAATATAAAGGTTAAATCACGATTTAGTTGAAAGAGTTGCAAAAGTAGAACGTGAACTGGGCATAATAACAGTCAGTTGTGGGTAAATTAACCAGATATTTCACTTGAATATATCGAGATTATACTAAAATAATAAGAATTGTAATTTATGAATACAGGGTGACTCGAGAATGTTTAATAGTAAAATCAAACCGTGACAATAGTAGAGAAAAATATTCCAAACTATAAAATAGAATGGATAGAAAAACTATTATATGATGAAAAAAAAGCATGCAAAGTTGACAAAAAAGACGAATTACTTGTAATTTCAGAAAACATCAAATATGGAAAACTTCACCAAATAGGTGAGAACGAAAGTCTATATCAACCTTAAAAAACAAAAAAATAATTATTCGTTTGCATAATTCTGACATAACATAAAATTTTTGAAATTCAAGAAAATAAATTGTAGAAAGTCAACTGCAACACAAATTGTTTGAATTATTGAATATAGTAAGTTCAGTATAGTTTAAAACTGAATTTGGCATTTCTATAAGAAGCAGACTAACCTTTCAGTTACGAACGCGATCTTAAGATTTTAAAATTATTTCAGATTCTGACAAGGTACTATCATCAATATATAATTTGATAATTTGTATAACTACATAGGTAACAAAAAAATTACAGCATACAAAGGTAGAAGTGAGGAACATCACATGAAGATAAAAACCAAAACAATATTTGAATTTAATAGCCAGATTAAGGTAATCCCAACAGAATAATTGTGTAAAGTACTTCACGTTTCAAACAAGCTAACAAATGTGTAGTGTATTTAAAGTTATTACTTTTCCGTCGAACCTATCTAATATGCGTTGAAATTTTGTTTTTTTTTCTGAGTTATTTTTATGTTTTTCACCAAGAACAACACAAAAAAACTATTTTAGAAAACAAATCATGTGTGTATGTCGTCGTCGGCCACTTTTCGTAACATGATCTTGTTAGCACGATCCAACCTCCAGAGTGCAACAAGTCACCAATTTTATGATTGAATATTGTTCAGGAAATTTCACAGATGAACCTTATTGCTTTTCAGCTCATCAGAGCCAGTACAACGGGTTATATGGTACTTGAAGTATGACATTTATGGAGAAATTTAAGTTTGTTAGCACGATACAGCCACTAGAGTGCAACAAGTCACCAAATTTATGATTGAATCTTGTCCAGGACATCTCACAGATGTACCCTATTGATTTTCAGCTTACCAGAGCCAGTACAACGGGTGCTATGGTACTTAAAGTACAACATTTTTGTCATTTTAGGAAAAAATTTGGTGTGTTACAGGCTCCGGAGTGTATGCAAGTGACCAATTTTATGATTGGATATTGTTCAGGGTGTCTCAAAGGTGAACTCTATTGATTTTCAGCTCACTAGAGCGAGTACAAAGGGTGCTATGGTACTTGGTGTACTAAATTTGTCATATTTTGATAATTTTCAGTTTGTTAGCATGATACAGCCTCCGGAGTATTTACAAGTGAGCAATTTTATAATTGGATATTATTCAGGGAGTCTTATAGATGAACCCTATTTGATTTTTATCAGACTGGAGCTAGTACAAGGGGTGCTATGCCACATTTTTGGAGAAATTTCGGGTTGTTAACATGATACAGCCTCCGGTACCCTTGGGTAATGACTCTAGATGGTAAGGTAAGTCATAGTAGTTTAAATGTGTGCAACATTTTGCCACAATGCTTGAAATTTGGAAGACACGGGACATAGACATCATATCTACAATAGATAGAAATGCTACAGGCGAATCCAAAGCGGAAAAGGGTAGAGGATATGGTCCTAGACAGACTAATCATATACCCAATCATTAAAAAGAATAATCGTAGACACCACCCCAATATCAAATTCTTAAGGAACTCAAAAAAGAAATTGAAGATATTAAACCCATCTTTTGAAACAACATAGATTGACAATGACTGAAAAAATCCGGTTTATATTTGTATTAGGTTTAATAAACTACCTAACCACATTAAAAAAATAGAACATCACAGAGCGCTTAGGAGTAATGTAAGAAAACTGTTATTAGATTTGGAACCTTATTGCCTGGATGATTATCTGCAAAGGACAATATGAATTTTCTTATTTCGACACCCTTTCATTTCTCAATGCATGCATAATTTGTATCATGTATATTATTTTGAAATAAGAGATTAATAAGAAAAGCCCATTGACATAATGTGAAATAGACGAAAAGGATTTACGAGGGTTGCTATTTATGTAGATATTGAGAATAGAAGGAACAAACAGATAAATTTTATCAAAAGTACTTTTATTGCTGTTCAAAAGATTCGCCTTCAAGATCTATACACTTTCGCATGTGATTGGACTTCAAAGCACTTTGTCCAGTCAGAAGATGACAGATCTAATGCATGTCTTTTGAAGGCTTCAACCATTTCTTCGGGCAATGAAAATTTGTGTCCACGCAGTTTATCTTAAAGCCGGGTCCACATCAGTAGATATGTACGTAGTTCGTCGCTGTTCGTCGGGATATTTATTGATGTGGAGGGGGTGAAGTACCAACCCGGCGCGTCTCTAGGTGGCGCATAGGAGAAGGGCCTCTGAGATGATTTTATATGAGGAGGAGGTCTGCGGGGAAATATCTGGGGCTCGTGTTATGAGGAGGAGGTCTGCGGGGAAATATCTGGGGCTCGTGTCTAAAAAAAACTCAACTGGCAGCCCTCGAATACCCTGCCGCGGACCAACTTTACCTGTCCCAGCTGTAGTATCGTGGCTAAGGGATTGCACACAGGGTTACGATGCCAGGTGAAATTTCGAGCTTACCTCGAAATCACCTGTTATACCATTGTCTCCTGGCTGTCTGTGGTCAAGTCTCGCGGGCCAGTGGGATCTTGGCTTTACTGCCCGGACCAAGAGGAGACAACCTCATTAAAAACCTAAAGTCAAGGTGGGAAACCAGGCCGAAGAATGCGTGGCTATATAGAAGAATAGTCCTTACTGGTTTCCACCTTGGAACACCAGGGGGAACTCCATTGTATTGAGCCCCTTACCTCTGCATGCGGGGGTCTGCAGCGGTGGACCGTAATGACCCTAGCTTCTCGTGGGACCACTTATGGAAAGAGAAAGAAAAATCAAGACTTTCACCGGAAAAGTAGTGGAGAAAACCTCTACCTCTTCATCCGGGCACCTCACAGAGGGAATAAATGCCAAACGGCATAGACGACCCACTGAGAAAAGGCCTCAGTGGAGCAGGGGTGCGGAAATACTTACGACTCCTCAATCAGGGAATATCCCCTGAAGAGGCCAGGAAGTAGGTAAATCACCGCCGAACCCCCCGAAGGAACTATCAACAGGGAAGACAAAGCTTAAAAGAGGCCCGGAGTATATTACTCCTCCGCTGCGGCCTCTAAGCAAGAAATCAAAAACAGCTGCAACGGTAACCGGGCAAGCCACTGGTTGATGGATGAACCTAACTTATCTTTTCTGTATATTTCCACATTTTTTTATTCCCCTCGATTTTCTTGTTTGTACGATATGAGGTATTGCAATGTTATATGATGTAATTTAAAAGATATAAGCACTTTTTTAGTAATTTCCTAGTAACATCAACACCCTGTACCATTGTATAGATTTTATATCAAGAAATCTACGTTCTAACGTTTTTCGATATATGTAGTTTACTATTGTCCAAAATTATCAACATAGCATAATATTCGTTTTTTATATACAGGATTAGTCATAAATCGGAATGATCATTTACTGGGTTTTCTTAAATGAAACACCCTGTATTTTAGTATCGTAATGAAATGGTATTGTAAGGCACTTTATTCTTTCTTAAGCATTCCTTATACCTAATTGCCCTAATTTGTGAGTTATTAATGATACCAAATATTAGGTGAAATTTTATTAGTTTGACGTTGAAATTATTTAATCAAAAATAATTTTCCAAAAAAAATCACAAAATAATCTTGTCTGATCCATAATTGATGAATATTAGGTGAATTGCGAAAATACATGAGTACTTAAGATTGTTGCTGTATAAAACATTACTAAAATCACACATTATTCTAGTTGGCCATGAAAATAATGGGATACGGGTTATTGCATCACAAGCATATCGTCGCCTCGAAGCCAAAACCTCGTATCTCGAATTTTGCTCTTTTTGAGTTCCGAGTCTTGCAGGTTATAGAATATTATAGCGCATACGTGGCAAATACTTGGATCTCGATATTAAGATAGAATGCGGCTGCGCAAATTTATTTGAAATTCTCGTATCTCGAATGAAGCACACAAACCTCGTATCTCATTTTAAGAAAAACAAAATTGTTATGCAGTTTGAATCACCGTGTCGACATTGTGTCTGATTTAAATAGGTAGTTGGTCAGAAAGGAGCTCTAAGGTATGGTAAGTAAAATTCTATCTGTTTTATAAATTTTTATGCATGAGAAATGTGTTAGTTTTTAAAGTAGAAAAAAGTGAGGTTAGAAGCTAAATTTTTGAGAGTAAACGGCACATAATGTTGTAACAATTTGAACAAATTTATTACAACTACTAAAACTGAGTTTTTTAAGCACCAGAGGTTAATAGTTACAATTTATTATGAGTTTAGCAAACAACTTAAACGGCTTAAAATCAAGATACGAGGTTTTGCAATTTTGCAACTGTAAAAATAAACTGGCATTGATGATTTACGAGTTTTTAATAAACCGATTTAAAGTTTTTTTTATTGTTTGTAGGCGTCTCGTGCTAGTAAAATATTAGCTATGGCACTACAAAGCCCTCAGGATTCTTCTTGTTAGAGTCAACCGGTTCCATCAGCTGTAGTGACAGAACGAAATTCACAAAAATTTGGATCTGGCACGAATTTTTCTTCACACGTTGAACTGTGTTGTAACGTTAATCCGCCTGCAGCTGTAGAGATTGATCAAAAAATATCACAGTACATTTTAATATGCGTTGATCAAAGTTTAGTCACAAATAATAATAATAATTTCAATGAGGACACCGATGAAGACCCTTTCCAAGATTCTGGATCTAGCTTTCACCCTAGTAATGGCTCAGAAGACGAATCCCAATCAGAAACATACCATGATGAAGTACTATAAGATCAAAACGGGACTGTAGATAATCAGTTAAAAAAGAAACGTGCCAAAAAAGGACAAGGAAATCCCACTACTTGGAAGAGAAATAGTGCTCAAATACGCAGAAGGGAGAAGAATATGAAGCACAAAAAAAACACAGAGATGGATCGAAAGCAGTAGTTGTTAAAAGAAGTGCACGGATCATGAAAGAGAGATGCAACTGAGGCAAGTATCTAAAGTCTAAAGGAAAAAGACAATGCGCTTCCATAACGGACGATCAAAGAAAAGAATTATTTACTAGGTTTTGGGAGGAAATGGACTGGAGTCAGAGAAAAGTGCTTGTGGCGACTTTGGTAAATAAGTCTACAACTTTACAAAAAACGACTAAGAAGACATCACGCCGCAACACCAGTTTATTTTATCATTTAAAAGTGAACGACAAAGTACTTCCCGTTTGCAAAAAAATGTTCCTCTCAAATTCGCCTTAGGAGAATGGACAGTTTTAAACTGGGTAAAAAATAGTAATCACTCTGGGATAGTAGATTCCTCGAGGAAGTGCCCAAATAAAAGTAAACCTTGTGATAAACAAAAAAAGAGTTCAAATAAAAGAATTTTTGGAGAAGTTGCCAAAACTACCTTCACATTATTGTAGATCAACAACCAGTAAACTATACGTGGAAACTATCTTTAAATCACACACTGAGGTGTACAATGTATACAAAGCACAAGTGGGAGAAAATTCTGCCGCGAGCAAAGATGTTTTTACATCAGAAATGAAACATTTGAATATTGACATCTACCATCCACGAAAAGATCAATGTGACTTGTGTTTTAGCTTCAAACTAAATAATGTTGGACTAGATGAATATAACTTCCACATCAACCAAAAAGAACGAGCTCGTCAGGAAAAACAAAAAGACAAAGACGATGCCGTCGCTGGGAAAGTACTTGCATTCACTATGGATGTACAGGCGGTGCAGCTTGTGCCATTTTTGCCAGCTGGCATGATTTATTTTAAACAAAAATTAGCTTGCCATAACTTTACCATTTACAATTTGGGTAGTGACGCTGTCGTATGCTATGTATGGCACGAAGGGGAGGGGGGAATGGATGCTAATTGTTTTGCCTCATGTCTAACAGATTATAGCAACAATGAAATTGCCGGAGATGATAAAGACAAATTAAAAATCTTTTATAGTGATGGCTGTTGTGCTCAGAATAGGAACGAAACCTTAGCTAATGCTTTGCAACATTACTGCATAATGAATGAAACCAATGATATTGTTCAAAAATATCTTACTAAGGGCCATTCTCAGATGGAATGCGACAGCGTGCATTCCACCATCGAAATGCGTAAAAAAAATAGAGAAGTTCATTCGCCCTCAAATTACGTTCAGATCATTGAACAAGCTCGTCGAAACTCTAAAGGACCATACAAAGTGAAGTACGTTGATCACAGTTTCTTCAACAGCTATGACGAAATTAAATATTATAAGACTATACGTCCAGGTGTCAATACCGGCGATCCTTGTGTAACTGATTTAGTAGCCCTTAAATATTCAGCTGACAGTGGGATACAATTCAAATTGAGGTTTGATGATGAGTGGTCTCTCCTTCCCCACAGAATGTGAAATAATACGGGAACTGTAAAGAAACTATACAAAGCTGCATTGCCTCTCAAAGGTGATAAATATGATCATCTTCAGTCTTTGAAAAAAGTCATTCATCAAGATTATCATGGATTTTATGATTCTCTACTTCATTAATTTTTTTATACGTTTTTTCATCCAACCTAAGTCGAAAAAATATTATTTTTATTGTATTTTGTGTATTATTTGTTATAACTACCGATTACCAGAATAAAATGTTTCTTTCCTTCTTAATTTGTTAAATTTTTATTGTTCACTTTGCAGTGAGAAAACCTCGGAAGTCCAAAATTAATAGTGAAAAACTCGTATCTCACTATTTTTGTGGTTACAAAGAAAAAAACAAGAAAAAACTAAAATTTAATTTATTCAGGATTTTAATCTTATCCAGGCCTTTCAATATGACGATACCATGTACCAAAATTATCATAACAGCAAATTATACTAAGTTTTTTGGGTTTCCTGAAAAGTTGTGAAATTCGACATACGAGGTTTTGACTTCGAGGCGACGATATGGTCCTAAATATGGCTTAACTTTTATCTAAATAAAGTATTTTCGTATCTCCCATGACAAGTGAGTAATCGGACTTCCTCGCACTAATGCCGCACCCTGTATATAGATACATTCTTCATATACATTATTTTATTTTTTATCGCTTGTTTTAATGGATTATTTGTTAATTAGGGTAAGTCCATGAATAATGGACATATAAATTGATTTACTATAATACTTACTGAACTTACGAGATATTTCTTCATTTTTCTTATCATAATCATCCAAACGAGTAGCATATTCAAGAGTTTGCTTCTGTTGATCGGCTAGCTGTTTCTGTTGTTCTGATATCTGTTTCTGTTGATCAGACGTTTTCTTTTTACATGACCTCAGATCCTGTCGCAACAAACTAAGTTGACTATTGTAACGTTTCATACCTTGTTTAATTTTTCTAATACGTTTACGCAGTACCATATTAGACTGCGGAATTGTCTCTACCATATCTTCTCCGCTTTCTAGTTCATCAGTAGATGCATGGCCACTATCTTTAGATGTTTCCGCCAAAAGAGAGGAAGAATCTAAAAGCATATTACATTTGAGTAATTAAATTTGTCTAAACAGTAATAGAACAAACATAAACACTTTTCTCAATATCACAAATTTCCAGTGCAGTAGGTATTTCTCGCAGCAGTATTTTCATTCATTTATATAGATACAAATGCCATCCTTATAAAATGAAATTAGTTCAAGACCTATATGAAGATAATTTCGACCAAAGCGGCATCTACAGTTTTGTGACTTGACGAGTGATCAAAAATCCAGGTATATTGTAAAATATATGATTCTCTGCCAAATATTCATTTGGACTAAATGGTGTAGTAAGCATATACAATTGTAGATACTGGTCAGAAAATGACCCATATGTAATGCGGAATGGCCATCTAGATCACTCGATTTTTAACCCCCTAGACTTTTTTATGAGGGTATCTGAAAACCAAAATGTATGCCACTCTGCCGGAATCTATAGATGATTTATATTCGCAAATTGTTGAGGAATGTCGACAAATAAACCCAGAAATGTAACATAATGTGCGAAAATCTTTCAAAGTTATTTTGCTGTATGGGAACCAATGGAAGTCAACGACTTATTATGAAATAATTTACTACTGTTATGCTAATTTGTTAATAATTAGACTATTTCTATTAGTTAATTGAAATTATACGTAACTCCCAAATGACACTTTTTACTTTACATATTATATATTTTTGGAATTTCCTTTTTTAGAATCCTAAAATGTACAAATTTACATTAAAAAAACAGGAGGGTGGCCATAGGGAGTAGGGGGAAGTTATATCGAGTACATGGCATATATTTATTATTAAAGATTTTTACTAATTTGTTGAACAGATGTAGGACAATCACGGAATTAGGATACATGGACTTCTAATAGTATATGTTTCCCATACATCCGAAATGACCCCTCTTTTTGCCTACACATGGCCGCCATGTTGTGCTAATTTTAAGTTGGTATTAAGAAGCTACAGTTCATATGCGTTTTCTTGATATTGAGGATGGAACGTTGGTTGGTTGCGCGAAATAATTGACAGCATAATAGAATTAATTAACCAATTAGAATTTAGCTGGATGAACTGACGCGACATTTTCGTTCTGTCAATTTCTGTTTCCTTTGTTGCAATGCGATTTGACTGATTTGTGACAGCGTCAGGAGTGGCATCAGGTTACATTTCGCAATTTTCGCATTGTATTTTATTGAGGGCAAGTTTGATATTTGTGTGTTAACTTTTGGATTATATTCGTGTTTATTACAAATTAATAGTGGTTGATTACATTTTATAAGTAGTGTTATTTTAGTAAGGTACTTAATAGTATAGTGTTATTTGTAAGATCTAGAACTGTAGGAGACTAGCTACAAACTGCTAAAATGATTTTTTTTTGTATGTAAGTTAATTTACATTTTCCTTTTTCTCCAATTTGTAGATTTCCCAGTGACAATACGCTTAAAAGGTCCTGGTTGGTAGCACTTGGAAAATATCCAGCTTATAATATTGCCTATGAAAGGGTGTGCTCCAAACATTTTGGACAAACCAATTTTGAAGTGGCAGGCGAACGGAAACGTTTAAGAATAAAGTCAATTCCAACCCTAAAACTACCTCAATGTTTTGAAGTAGATCACATGGAGAAAAGTTATTTACCTAGCTCACCTCCACCTACATGGTATGTTAATTTTCACTTAGTACTCACAAAGAATAAAAAAATATTTTTTAATCGTAGCAGCAAGCTGGAAAGTGTTGATTCACCTCAAAGTAGTTCACCAAAATCGCCGACAAAACTTTCTCCAATAAAACGGAGTGATTCAGACTCGTCTCCATCTGCTTATTCTTCTGATATAGTACGGATGGTACAATTCTTTCATCCGTATAGGTAAGTTTAATATCAAATTTTCTTTAAAATCAAAATGTAATATGTATTTTATTTATATAAATTTTACGTAGCATTTATACAATGCCTTATTACCAAAGTTTAACTAGTCTAAAAAAATGTTCTATTTTCAGTAAACCTTCCACAGAAGATACCAATGTAAAATTAAGACAGACGATTCGCTTTTTGAAGAGGCAATTAAGAGTATGCAGAAACAAACTAAAAATTTGCAGATAAACAAGCAGGAGGCGAAAACTACGATTTTGATCATACAAATTATGAAGCAATGTGCCTTTCCTTGGAATCAATTGACTGAGATGGTGTCCATATTTTACGATATAATGTACACTATAATAAATTGCTTTGTTCCGCTGAAAAAGGTTTACAAGAAGAGGTTTCCATGTTGGTATACTACGGAGTTGAAGAGGCACTTGTGCGAGAAAGGAGTGGCTCACAAAATTACTAGGTGTCCTGTAAACTAAATGGAATTTAGTAGATTAAGGGCTCAAAGTAAACTTTTATCACGAGAGTGCTACCGAAATTATGTAAAATATACTGAAATTGTGTTACAGATAATGTTAAGTTTTTTGTAAGTTTGGAAACAGTAGGAGGGTGAATAACACTATACCTTCTGAAATGACTCTTGGGGACCTTACTGCTGGTAACGGGAATGATATTGTATTGCTAAACATTTCTCATCAGTTTATTCAAATCAACCTCTGGCTTCGAACATCTATGCAAAGTTATCTAAACTTGATATTAAAAAACGCCCCGGTCCTGACGGAATACCTTCCATTCTTAGGGAATTTAGTTTCCTTTTATCTCGTCCGCTCTTTCATATATAAGTCTCTTGTTACAGGCGAATTTCCAGATCATTGGAAAACTTCATAGTCACTTCAGTGTATAAATTGGGTAGAAAATCAGACATCTCAAACTATCGTCCTATATCAATCCTTAGCATAATTCCCAAAGTCTTTGATAGTATTATTTTAGATTATCTCACCTATGACTGTTCGAGTATTATGACATCACAACAATTTGGCTTCATTTCTAAAAGGTCTGCAGAATTGGGTTTACTCACATATGTTGACTTTTTGTCTGATGGTTTGGAAGGGGGTCTGCAGATTGATTCTGTGTACACTGATTTCTCTATAGCTTTTGACAGGGTTAATCATGAGCTCTTGCTACATAAACTTTTTCATTATGGTGTTGACAGTCTTGTATTACAATGGCTAAGTGATTATCTTACGAATAGTTTACAAATGGTCAGAGTTACTCATGAATATTCTCATACTTTTCCAGTAACCTCTGGAGTTCCCCAAGGGTCTCATTTAGGACCATTATTATTTAACATATTTATTAATGATATAATGCATTGTTTTCAAGGTAGCAAAGCCTTGTTATTTGCTGATGACCACCTGACATGTTTTAGTGTGATTAGTGGCATGGATGATGCTCTAATATTACAATCTGATTTAGATAGTCTATCAAATTGGTGTACACTTAATGGTGTGAATATAAATGCATCCAAATGTCATGTAATGCGTTTTCATGGAATACACCACCCAATAGCTTTTGATTATAATATTAATAATGAAACTCTAAAATGTGCTTCTCGAACTAAGGGCTTGGGTGTTATATTGGACTCCACACTTAATTATAATTCTCATGTTACCGCTGTTGTTCAAAAATCTATGAAGATGTTGGGTTTTATAAAGATAACCACTTCTGATTTTAGTAACATCCCTGCTATTAGATCTCTATATTGCTCACTGGTCAGAACTTATCTTGATTATTGTTTACCAGTATGGTCTCCTCATTATATCTACTGTTGGAATTGATAACTTTGATCGAAATGCTCTCAGAAATGGTATATACGAAATGTATGGAAACAGTGAGTATATTGAATTTACTGTTTTAACTAACACAATATTTTTTCAGAGGAACACATAACCTTGAAAACTTTAAGAGACAAACTCCAGGAGCGTGAACTCTTTAATGGTTGTTTAACATCACTCTGGAAGATAGTGAAAAATATTGGATTCAAATACGTATTCATTTTCTACATGAATGTGTCAAGATAAAAAGGGAAGGTTTATATCAATTTGTGTTTTTGGATGAGACCTGGATATTCAAAGACGGTACTGTTGGACGTTCTTGGCAAGATTCTAATCATAGAAGCGTGAAAAAAACCAAAATTGGTGGTCCAAGGTAATTGAATAATAAAATTTAGCAATTAATTTATTTTGTTTTGAATATTGTCCAGTCCAACATTGCAATTCTTCCTTGATTTAAATAAGATGTGTCAATTACAAACGTTACAAAATCGAGCAATGAGAGTTATTTTGAGGTGTAGTAGAATCACTCCTGTATCACTGATGCTCCAAACTTTGCAGTTGTTTACTGTTGAGACGGTTGAAATACTTGACTATGGTTTATATTTAAAAAATGCTACACAATCTATTGCCAATATATTTTAGTAAATTTATCGTATTTGCTAATCAAATTCACACATTTGATAAAACCAGAATAATTTAAATGTAAATACTCAAAGTAGTACATATAATGTGAAAACTTTATTCTTTAAAGGATTTATTACTTACAATACTTTACCGAATAATATCAAAAAGTCTTTCTGAATTCAAAAGACATTTATCATTCTTGTATAAAGATGAATATGAAACATTTTAGTACATTTGTGTAGGTGCTGAATTGCGCTGTTTTGGAATGTGTTTTAATATTTTGAATCAGTTCTTTTCAGTACCTTCAATGTTATTATAAACTAATTATTATGTCACATTTGTGTTAGTGTATACTTAGTGTGAAGTTGTATTTAAATACGATATTGTAATTCTTTTTTTTTTAATTTTTTATGTATATTAGAGTTTCCTAAATAAAGATTCTTATGATGTACTAACATTCCTGCCATTTTAAGACCTTTTCAAATATTTACTAGTCACACTATTTTATTTAAATCTATATAATTATTAATAGTTGTTTTGAGCTATGCGGTCTATCTAGGAAACCTAGTAGTAATTTGTTATTTCCTTATTGTAGGTATATAGTATTGTATGCTGGTTCCTCTTCTGGATTTATTCCTGGAGCAGGGCCGGTTTTTCCTTCCTTCCATTGGTTTGAATACCAGCTTTTAGTGAACTTGGAAGAACCTGCCACAGTTGTAATGGATAATGCAAGTTATCACAGTACAGTGATCAATAGAGTACCAACAACAGCTACCAAAAAGGCTGATATACAGAACTGGTTGATACAAAATGATATTCCTTTTAAAAATACTTTTCTTAAAACTCAATTATTGAATTTAGTACAACGGTAAGTTGATATAAACATTTTTCAATATATTATGGTAATACTTAGATAACTTATTTTGTTTAAATATATGCATTTTTGTAGGAATAAACCACCAACAGTATATGAAGCTGACATATTATCTGAAAAATATGGTCACAAAGTGCTTCGACTTCCCCCTTACCACTGTATGTTCAACCCAATTGAACATATTTGGGGTATAGTTAAAAAAAATTATAGAGATCATGTGGGAACTGATGGTTCTTCAACAGAACAAGCAATAGGTGTATGGAAAAAGTCTTTAGAAAAAGTGATTACTGATATTTGGTCAGACAGTAGAGAGTCACTGTAAAAATTATACAAGATGGGTGGGATAGAGAAGTAGTATTTGATAGACAGGATGTGCCTCCACTTATTATTAATTTTGACAGTGACGATGAAGATAGTGTCGATTTTGTAGTGGAGTAGTGGAAATCTTGTGTTTTATTTTTTGTATATTTTTATCCAATTTGCCCTATTTCCACCTTTTCAAAATCACTAATAACTATTATTAAATTAATTAGGTACAGTTATTTTCTAATAAACAAATTAAAACGGCAACCACAGTATCTCTACATAAATAATACTGATAAAATGTGAGATTTTTTATTTTTATATCTTGTAACAAAATTTTATTTTGTGTATCTATATTTTTCTTATCCATTCTATTTTTATTATAATAAATATTGTATAAAGAAGCAATATTTAAATTTGCATGAAGATGATTACAGCTTGTATTGATTCCTTTTAGAGTAAACCCTTCCAGCGCTCTTTAAGATGGTTCTATAGAGCATAGAATAAGGTATAAGGACATACAGTTAGTAATTTAACCCTCTTCTATGTAAAATAATTAAATATTAATTTGAATAAAGAATGATTGGTTACTGTTTCTTGAATCTTATCCATAGTTTTTCATGAATAAATATTTATATTAAATTAATCAAGCCTATCATACAAGCCTTTTATTTTTAAATAAATATTTTTGACTTACGCCCTACGAGGCACGGAACAATGAAAAAGAAGAACTGTCAATATAACATCAGATTGACTTTTCTAGTTTTCGTTAAGTAAAGGAAAAAAACTACAGCTTGGCAACATCACAACATTTTGTTTTGCAACGTCGTCTTTTTATCGTAAATAAACTATATAAATATGTACATTATTTAAACTAATCAGTTGATTTAAATTAAGTGGGTGCTGGATCAATACAGGAGATTTCTCTAGATCTTGATAAAATAAATCCATTTAGTTTTGAATATTTTTACAATTTACAATTACATGTTCTAGGTTTCCTACCTCGTCACATTCACAATAATGTGATTCGTTTAATTTTGATTTTATATAAATATGCCGGGAAAAGTGCGCGGTTGAATTTCATCCTACATATGGCTGAGATAAATCTTTTGGTATTAGCTGCAGCCATAAACCAAGGATTAGATGGAATATCTGTTTGTATCCTTTTATATGCTTGACCAGTTTCTTCTCTTTTAAATTGTTCTTTTCAGATTTGTTTTGTTTTGATTTCCAGTAAGAATGATATCAGTGTGAATGCACTTATATGGAGCAAAATCCTGTTTGTAGATACCTTGTTTGGCTGCTTCATCTGCTTTTTCATTTTCCTTAATCCTGCAGTGGGCTTTCATCCATATAAATTGTATTTTGACATCAAGTTCTTCAATTTTTTGATAGTCTAGTAAGATATTAGTCACGATATAGTTTGATTTTTTTTTGAATAATAAATGTTTTTGATGGATTCTATCAAGCTTTTACTGTCCGAAGCTATAACATATTGATTAGTGTCCCTTTCTGTAGCTTTAATATATTTTATTGCTTCCATGATTGCAACGAGTTCTGCTGAACATATTGAGAAGCAGTCATTTAGCCTTAAGGATAAAGTATCATTCTTTTTTGGATCAAAAACCGCACATGCTCTTTGTTGTACATTTTGGATGCATCAGTGAAAAAGATATTACGTTTCTGAAAATATTTTTCTACACTATATTTAAATATTATTTGCCTCAAATTTATCAGTATTAAGGAATAGTCCTGAAGGAATCGGCACTGTATATGATTACTTGTATTGTATATATCCCAGGAGTAAATAGGATCTAAATTTGTAGAATACCTTCTTTCAGTTCTTGGATTCTTGAATAGGCTTGCATGATTGTGAAACTTTTCTTGTTACTATAATAAAGATCCAGAATATACAGAAAGTAGATATTATTTATGTGGTCACTATTTTTGGTTATAGCTAATATTTGCCTATTGAATCTTATTGGAACTTCACCTAGCTTCAGCGCATAAGCAATCAATTGGGGTACTTTTTAGAGCTCCGAAACAAAGTTTAATACATTTATGGATTATAACGTCTATCTTTTTTAAATGACACTTGATCATAAAAAAACATCCAAAATCTAAAATAGATCATATATAAGACATATAAAAAACAATGCTATATTTGGGTCTGATCCCCACTTGGTACCACATACAGACCTAAGTATGTTTATTCCTCTTTCGCATTTTTGATGATATAATTTATATGTGTTTTCCACAATAATTTTTGATCTAGCCATATACCCAAGCACTTGATAGATGTGCATATCTCATAAGTAGTTTCATTTAATTTAATTTGTTTTGGAACACCTTGTCGTTTTCTTGTAAATATACAGGCCTGGGTTTTTCTTTTTGATATTGTTAGTCCATTATTTTGACACCACTTTTCCAGATTTCTATATGCAATGTTAAGATTGTTGCATCCTACAGCAATGTTTTTACATCTGTGATATATACAAATGTCGTCAGCATATTGTATTACTTATGTAGAATTATTTATTATGACAGAGACCATAGTACATATTATATACAAAGTTGGATTTAGGATACTACCTTGTGTAATGCCGATATTCGTTGTTTTTGGACCATCTAGTTCATTATTTATTTTCATACATATAACACAATTCGAATAAAGATGTCTTATTTTGCTAGAGAATTTTTTTGATATAGAATAAATTGAATAAACAATGTATTTGTACAAGAAACAAAGTATAAGGCCGGTCGTCCTTTAGATGTGTGTTCGTTCGAAATGCTTTCGTCAGAAATTGAACGAATAATTTCGTCAGATTTCGTATTAGTAGTATCATCCACTGGATAGGTTTTTACATAATCCGAATCAGTGCGTTTTGGGAAACAGTGTGCTAAATAATGAATGAATATTTTTTGGAAAATGCTTATCTTTTGAGACGACGATTAAACGCAAAAAGAAAAAAGTGTTGGGTTCACGATATACTAGCAAAACGAAGAGAATTTGGAGAATTTCATCATTTATATAACGATTTAAAAAATGATGGAAAGAAGTTTTTCGATTACTACCGCATGAATCAGGATACATTTACATATATTTTAGATGCCATAAGGGAATCAATAGAAAAAACATCAAATTTCCGTGAAACTATTTCACCAGAGGAACATTTAAGTGTGACTTTGAGGTACAGTACAGTCTCTATAATCCGGCCGTGCGCCACTCCGGCACGTCCAGTAATCTGGCACTCGGCGTCGGAGGAGGGGTCAGCTGTTTTCATGTTTCTGCATGTCTAGGGTAGAGCGCCTCGAAGTAAACAAGTCAGTCGCATTACACCTGCCGTCAATGACTATTAGTGTCTGTGCCTTTTTCCTGTAGTGCCTACGGATTTGGTATTTTGAAAATACGCCATGTCGGACAAACGGAAACACGTCACCTTAACTTTAGATAAAAAGTACGAAATTTTAAAACGTTTGGAAAAAGGTGAAAAGTTAGCTCATTTGTCTAAGGAGTACAACATTGGCCGTGCGACAATACACGACATAAAACAGAAGAAGGACCGAATTGAGTCGTTTTTCCAGAGTAAAGAATCATCTTCCAGTGTAAGAAAAACTTTGAAAACAGGTGAGTTTCCACAAGTAGAAGATGCACTTTATGCTTGGTTCATGCAAGAAAGAAACAGGCACACGCCTATTTCAGGTGAAATTCTTATGGAAAAGGCTAAGTTTTTTTATCATAAAATTATGAAAAAGGATGACTTTTGTGCAAGTGTGGGTTGGCTTGACAAATTCAAAAGGCGTTTTGGAATTCGATTGTTAACTTTAACCGGTGAGGAGCTTTCATGTGATGTAGAATCTGTTGGGCCCTTTGTTGAAAAATTTAAAAAAATCGTTGACCAAATGGACCTAGGCCCAGATCAAGTCTATAACGCAGACGAGAGTGGTTTGTTTTGGCGCCTTTTGCCAAAAAAAAACATTCGTTCATAGGGCTGAAGCTAGTGCTCCTGGCCGCAAATTGGCTAAAGACAGAATTACTTTTATGCCGTGCGCTAATGCTAGCGGCACTCATAAGCTAGATATGCTTGTCATTGGGAAATCAAAAAATCCCAGGGTTTTTAAAAATGTAAATTTGCCTGTTTTATACAAAAACCAAACTAAGGGATGGATGACCAAAACACTTTTCAGCGAATGGTTCCATATAAACTTTGTTCCTTCAGTAAGAAAGTTTTTGAAAAAACAGAACTTGCCCCAGAAAGCCATATTGGTTCTTGACAACTGTCCTGGACATCCTGATGCAGAGGACTTAAAATCTGAAGATGGTCTAATATGCACGTTATTTTTGCCCCCAAATGTAACTCCGTTACTTCAACCAATGGACCAGAACGTAATTCAGACTGTAAAAACAAGTTACAAAAAAAGCCTGTTGTACAGTGTTTTGTCAAAAGAGGAAAGTGTTGTTCAATCCTTGAAAAAACCTTTCAACAAAAACACTTGTTTGTTCATGGGTGAAGCTGTGGCCTTCTCTTACTTTATTAGATGCATACAAAATTAAGAGAAAAAATGACTCTGATACTCAGCTAAACAAAGAAACCGATATTGAGCTAAATAATTTAAGAGAGGCAATTTCTGAGCAGCTTTTGGATGATGCAGAAGACCTGACAACAGCTGATGTGAACAGCTGGTTAGCTGGAGACAATGAAGAACAACATCAGATCATGACAGATGACGAGATCATCGCAGACGTACTGGACAACAGTGACGAGGACGAGACGGATTCTATAGAAATTCTTACCCATCCACACGCAGTGAACAACGAGAAGGCTGTGAATGCTCTTGCTACTGCTATCACATGGGCTGAGGAAAATGGCGCGGAAGCATCTGACATTCTAATGTTAAAGCGACTACAGGAAAATGCTTTGAAGATTTCTTTAAATGCAAAAAAACAAAAATCTATTAAACACTTTTTCCCACTTACATATTTAAGCTCTTCGTAATTGTGTTAAATCTAGTTTTAAACAAACCGTTTTTTTTACATTGACCTTAACTGTGTTTTGCTTATAATATTTTTATCGATTTATACATATTATGTAATGATTTTTATACTGTACTTAACAAATAACTGGTTAATTAATAGCCATTCTAATAACCATTGATAATAAAATCATATTATTTTTTACAATACATACTGTACCTATATTTTAACTTGTTTTGTAGTAATTATGCGATGTTTTTATGGTTTATTTAGCTTTTTTTACCATATCTCCACTAATCCGGCAATTTCGGCAATCCGGCACTACCGATCTCAATATAGGGCCGGATTAGAGAGATCCTACTGTAAGTGATAAATAGAGTAGTTTTAACATTATAAAGTTTTATTAGTTAGTAAGAATACTTGAACAGAAATGTATTATTTCATTCGGAAAATTCAGAAAACAAGTTGTGAATAGACAACAACTGTTGAGTGGAGATATCTTGAGAGGAGATGTCTCTGCGTTCAATTGAATAGCGCGGAGCTTCGGAAGATTCTTCAACTGTCAAAGAAATTGGGGAATCCACTGGTATTAAGCGGTTAGAATAGCATGATAATCTGGAGGAATTGCTATTCCTGTACAATGGAGATACTGTCGATGTTTCTTCATTGGAACGGTATGATTCGTCGGGTGCGTGCATTGTCAATAAATACTTGCTGTATCTTAGTTCTGACCAACATTTGACGATTTTTCGGTACAGCCTTTGAGAAAAGCATAAGACTCTTTAAAAATTGGTGTTCGCTATCTTCGTTTTGTTGTCGGGAATATATATCTAGTTTGGCCCTTTCAATTTGCAAGAACTTCTCGTCCATTACTTGTTTTTCGGATTTCTTATATTTTAGATGACTGTTTGCTTCTTTTTGTTGCCAAGGTATTGTACTCGTGGGTGTACTTATTGAACTTATAGCTTTGGTATTAGATGTGGATGGCTGTTGTATAGCTGAATTTGAAATTTGCTGTGAAGTTTCCGGAATGATTGACTGCAAGTCTGTATTGTCTGCAGTCTCCAACATACTTCCTGTTTCAGAATCACTGTTATTATCGCCTATCATTTGTGGGGATATATTTCCATGTAGTTTCCTTCGTTCAACAGTACTAGATAAAAACAACAGTATTTTAAAGTATGGCCATTTTGAAGTAACTACTGATGCGGCCCCATCTCCAGATTTTTGTTTTTTGGACTTATTGAATTCTTTTCGAGATGTATCTGTTAGTCCCCTCCATTTAGTTTTTACTACGTCAACTGAAACAAAGAAAAACATATTGAAAAAGTATGAATATGTTTTAGGTATTTGGCCACGGGTTCAACTTCAAAGCATTGGGTTATTCGGTTCGAATATCAGACGTAACAGTTGGAAGAATTGTGCATGAAACATCTGATGCTATTTGGAACACGTTGCATAATGTACATATGCAATTTCCGAAAAATGAGAACATGCAGTCTGTATCCGAAGAATTTTGGAATAAGTGGAAATTTCCAAACTGCATTGGCTGCATAGATGGAAAACACATAAGCATTCAAAATCCGAAGCATGTATCGGAACTATAAACAGTATTTCTCAATTGTGTTGCAAGCTGTTGCCAGGCCAAATTATAAATTTATAGCAATAGATGTAGGTGCTTATGGTAAAGAAAGTGATGGTGGTATTTTCTCGCATTCAAACCTTTGCAAAAAACTTGAAAAGGGAGTAATGGGCGTTAAAGCATATCGTTCACTACCGGGAACAACTATAAAAGTACCTCATGTTCTGCTGGGAGATGAAGCTTATCCACTCAAAACCTATTTAATGAGACCTTTCCCGGTATCAAAACTAGGACCCACAGTAATAATTTTTAATGAGCGTTTGTCTCGAGCCAGGCAAGTTGTTGAATGTGCGTTTGGAATTATGAGTAGCAAATGGAGATTGTTACAGAAATCGATTGAAGTAAATCCTGACTCTGCTGATAAACTAATTAAATGCAATATTATAATTGATACAGAAGGGGAATAGCAAGTAGTTAGTGCCTTCAAGCAAATTTCAAAGGAAACCGATTCAAAAACTGCACATTTTGGAACGTTTGGTGAAACCAGAGCTGCCAGCTCAGCTTATGATATCAGAAATAATTTTAAAGCTTGTTTTTCATCTCAAGAATTGTGTAATCTATAATACAAAATATTCAATTCACTTTAATAACATTTGTGAACTTTTTAATTTGTGAAACTATCTTATTAAAATAAAGATTGTTAATTTAATTGACTTACCATTAATTAATTAATTGTACTTACCATTAGTATTTATTTCAACAGCTACTTCTTGCCACAATTTTATTTGTATATCCCTCATGTGATATGATTTATCAGTCATATCCCACAAAGGTTTTCTATCATTAACCAAGCTTATTAATTTCTCCACATCCATTTTTAAGCTAGAACGTGTTAACACTCATCAGAAAAACTGCGAAATATCCCATTCTTCGCGGATACATCGCACATCGCATGATTTCGTCCGAAAACGCACGAATAATTCGGATGTAAAGTACGACTCTCAATTCATTTAAAAGAAATGGGGTTCTTCGCATTTCTTCGTACGATTTCTGACGAATGTAATTCGGACAAAAACGCATCTATAGGACGACCAGCCTAAGTCAAATATGTTAATTTAACAAATGTTCAAGCACGTTTTCTTTTGTAGACAAACATCAATTTTTTTCAAGAGTATTATTATGTGTTGATCTTCTAATGATATTGGTAGTTTATACATTTAAATAAATTCTGTCTTTCATACTGTCTTTGGTTGTGATGGCATATTTTTTAAGTAGTTTCAAAAGAACTAATTCAGTGGATTAAAATCAGGTTTTTTTGTGTCTATTGAAAAGGACAAACATTTCTGTTACTAAAGCAACAACCAAATGATAATTTTGGCATGGAACATGTCCATTTGTAGGTGGTTTTGTAATATTGGTTACAAACCATTTCTTATATCATATCCCCCTTCGGTCAAATTATGATAAACTTATATATAAATATATTAAATTGCTATTTCTCTTGAAAAATTCATCCTTGCTGTACATGGGGATACCAAATAATTGCTACTGTGTCTATTGAAAACATAGTTTCTCGTAAGTTTTGCTTCGTGTGTCCAAATAATATCATCTAAAAATTTTATATCTTCTTGAATTTTAATAAGCAGCCTATTCAAAAAATTCAGTTACATACAAAATCCCCTGTTCTGTTTCAGCTTCATGTAATGAAGCAGATGGAAAAGCAGAGAAAATACTAAAACTCCAATTTTATTATCTAGATAATCAACTTGAGGTTTTATTGTTTAATTTATGGATATAGCTTGTCTTTCAGCTGATTTCTAGTTGTTTTTGAATGTTGAACTATCGTGAGCGTTAGAAATTATTCTGAATTATTATTGCTGCTCATTTGCATGCATTTTCAGTGTGCACATATTGAACTATCAGTCGATTTGTTCATAACTGTCTCATGAAGTATCTACAAGTCTTAAAATGTTGTGGTTACCCCGCTTTTTGCAGCAATGGAATTCATTACGATCTAATCTGCTCATAATTGAAAATGAAAGTGTAATTTTTTGAACAAATTGAAGCATACTTGTGTTCCAGGGTTCATATTCTAATTTTCTTTGCTGGTAAAATTTTTCAAGAATAACACTTACTATCACCATTGTTGCACATTATCAGTATTGTTATCGTATGCCCGCCACCCAACCAAATTGCTTTCTAAATATAATGTTCTAAAACCTACATGAAGCCGACTTAAGAAGGATCATGTAAGTTAACCTTTTTTTAGGAAAAAGTGACAATATATCTTTATAATGCCACTTAAATGAGGGTAGATTGAGTAGAACATTAGAACCACGGCAATCTTTTTTAACAAGATATCTGAACCGATCGACATGAAATTCCTTTTGGATTGTCAAATTAAATGGAATTCAAATGCTAACGATCGTTCATCTTTTTGAATAATTTGGTACCCTTATTTCACAGCAAGAGCGGACGCACGCGGGCCACTTTTCATGGTCGCTCCGGACCGACTACATCACCACGGTTTTTTTGTGGTCGACTTACAGTTGCATCAACTAGAACGAGACACCATATTTGAAAAGTTGAAACATGGACCTCACAGAAGAAACACTTCCGCTCCTTTTTTTGTAAATATAAAAAATTGTAAGGAAGTACGATCGGTGTGGGTACATCCTCTTTTAACTGTTTGACAAGAAGATAATTTTCAAAACTTTCGAAACTGAAAGAGAACAAACGCAAACTTTTCAATGACTTCAGAATGCCAATAACTTCAACCCCGAAATGAGCAATTCTTGTTAACATCATTATAAAAACGTGAGGGTGGTTATAAAGGTTTTCCCATTATACTTTGAACTTAAAAACAAATTTGCAATACTTACTTGTGAACCTCCCAGGAAAACTTAAGAAATCAGAACTAAAATAAGCAATTTCCGGCAAATGTGGTTCTATTTTCTCTTTAAAGTACTCCATGGCCATAGTGGATAAATCAAACATTTCATCAGTAACTTTGTAAGGCAGATCTAATTTGGGAGTAACTTTAATATAATGTAAAATGTCGTTCACTTCATCTAAAATATCTCCTGGAAAAAAGCAACAATGTTTTCTTTCGATATGCTTTCCGAAAGACATTTGTAAAAGAGTCAAACGCATATGTAAAGTTTCTATGATGTCACTTTCACAGGCAAGATGATGGCTACGCCTGGCAGATTCCCTTCGAGGCATTTTGGCTTTGATTTCTTGGAACCTTTGAAGCATTTGATTTTGTAAACGTAAAAAGTAAGAATTAAGAATTTGTTCGCATATGCGGTTTACAGTACGGCACACCTGAAAGAAAAATATTTATTACTATTTTTATATGTCGATATAATTTAATACAGTTTCACAGTTTAGTACTCTTTCATTCTTATGGGTTTGTTCTAAAACAACCAAAAACAGAATGGAGAATATATATTTCTTTCATTAGTGCAGTTTTGTAGCAAATATAGGGGCACAAACATCCTTCTGGGGACCAGAACCTTTTGTGGAATCAGCGTCAATAATACTGGAAGAAACTAAAAAAAGGAACAAGGAAAAGATCGGACTACTGGACAAAGACGAGCAAAGATTCTACTGGGAAACTATGATCAAAAGAGTTTGGAAGAGAGCACTAATCAGAGCAAGTCTCCTCGGAAACTGAGTAGAGAAATGGACACAATAGACCGTTTAGGTCTCAGTGAATCGTAACCCCATGAAGTAACTAAATAACTTAAAACTGAATTAAACCTAATAAAATAAAATTTAAATAAGAAAAAATTAATTGATTATTAATAAATTATGTGATACAGTGAAGTTTCCATTATGGCAATTTAAATGAATACAATCCATGCCTTTAACTTCTTCTTTCTTCTTTATATATACAGGGTGTCCCGGGACTAATGGGAAAAAAGTCAGGAGCGTATAATTTGAGCCAAAATAATGTTAGTACTTCATATAAACTTTTTCTATGTAGGCCCTCGTTTTCGAGTTATAGGCCTCCAAAGTTTTAATTTTGAATTTGGTTTTTATTTTTATTTTTTTTACTAGTTATTTGATCTTTGTAAAATTTACGGCAAAGCTATAATCTACGTGTATGTTTATTTTGGAAAGGTAAACAGATTTACAGTAGTGCCTTGAAGCCAGGGACGGACTACTCGCAATGGTTAGTGATCCAAAAAATTTGCAGGGATGGCACACCCTGTATGAAATTATCGAAATTGACTTCCCCACACATTAAGCTAACGAAAAGGTACTCTTCCTGGAATTCGATAAAATGAGCCGTTTGGCTAATATTTACAGTTTTATTAATGCACTACGTACAAATTTACCTAACTAACCTAATTATTTGGAAAAATAGACGATATGAGGGGAGACATAAATAATATAAATGGGAATATGAACAACATGAATGGAAAGATGGATAAACAAGAGGAGAATATGAACAACATAAATGGAAATATGATTAGTATGCGTGAAGATATGAATAATATGAGTGGATATTTAAATGACAAGATTGATACGATGAAGGAGGAGATTAAGGGGGATATTAACCATATTATCGGAAACATGGACAGATTGGAAAAGAAAATACAAGAAGGAAATATTGAAAATTTGAAGGAGATTAAGAAAATTAGGGAAGAGAATAATGAATTTAGAAAGAAAATTTACGCATGGAAATTCAAGAAGTTGGCAGTAAAATCAGAGAAGATATTAACAAGAAGGTGGTAGAAGATGTTAAAGAATTAGGAAGATGCCTAGAAGAAAATTTATCTGGAGTAATTCAAGTAGAAGTCGATAAACAAAATGAGAATATAATTGAAGAGATACAGGCTATTAAAGTACAAGGACAAACAAATGAAGAAGTAATGCAAATGTATGAACAGAATTTAAATAAGAAATTTAAAGACTTAAATGGAAGAATAGAAGAACAAACAGGAACATATATAAAAAGGACTGAAAATATAGATAAATTATTTAGCAAGGAATTGGAGGAAATGAATAAAAAATTACAAGAAACTGTAAATGAAATAGAAGATAATCTTAAACAGAATGGAGGTGGAATGATACAGACTGGAAATATCGACTTTGGGGTGAAATTTGATGGAAATATAAATGTAATTCACCCAAAAGTATTTATTAAAATAATCCAAAGCAGAATGAGATGAATAAGAGACATTGTAGAGAAGAAAATTATTATCAGAGGAATGTTATGTGGACATGCTTTATTGTGGTTCTGCAATAAAGAGGAACAAATACCTGATGTGGATGAATTTGAAAAACAATTTTTAAAATATTTTTGGGGGGAGATCCAACAGGCAAGTTTCAGAGAGAAACTATACTTTGGAAAATTTGATTATAACCAGAGTAAAAATTTCAATGCATATGCAATGAAAATGTACAATAATGCACAGTATTTAGAGCCAAGTATGCGAGAAGAAGAAATGGTTCTATATATATCCAGACATTTTGATCAACAAGTATCGGAAACTATTGGTATACAAAATATCAAGACGATGGAAAGTTTATCCAATTATCTAATGAGACTTGAAAGAAGTAATAATGAAAAAAGAAATGAAATTAAAATTTTTAATGGAATAGGGGGGAATGGAGATGGACATTACAGAAGAGATATGAATAATACATATGAAAATAGAAACTATAGAAACAGGGATTGTGATAACCGAAGAAATGATAAGACATGTAGACAGGAATAATAGAAATGAAAATAGAAATTATAGAAATGAAGACCGAAGATATGGAAATGGAAATAAAAATAATGATAATAAGTACTTCGAAAATAGAAGAGATACCAGAAATTCGGACAGAAGAAATGATAATGAAGACAGACATGAAAATTGGCGACAAGATAGATGGATAGGAACAAATAATTATTATGATCGAAGAAACTTTGAAAGAAGAAATGATGATAGAAGAAATGGTACGTTGGAAAACCAAGAAAGAAACTATGATAGAAGAAATCAAGAAATAGAAGACAGTAGACAAGTAAACATAATACAAGAACAAGAAAGATATGATGATCGTAGTCAAACTGTAGATAAAAATTTTACTTAAACCGCTTTCACGTGCATAATGTTATTTTTTCTAAGTATGAACATCCAAGAGAATTTGTTGACATTGGGGAGATTGGGGAAATCCATGACAATTTAGGTTTAATATTTATTGAAGGTAAATTACAAAATATAGGATGTAAAATTCTGATAGATACAGGATCAGAAGTAACGTTGATAAGTCAAAGGATTATAGACAAGTGCAGGAAAAATAATATTATGGTGGTAAATACCAATAAATTATCACTAGTGGGAGCGAATAATAAAAAACTATATGATACTAATAAAATGATATTTGAGGAATTACAATTGGGAAATAATTCATTCAGAGTACAAATGTTAGTTGTAAAGAATTTAAATTATGATATAGTATTGGGGTCGGATGAATTAGACAATCACAATATGATTATTGATTATAAAGAAAAATTGGTACGCTGTAATGGAGAAGACATTGAATTCATCAAAGAAGAAACAAACAAATTAGAAGAAGATACCTTTTATGTAATGAATCAAATCAATGAAGAACATAAAATAGATTTAAATTTGTGTAAACAAAAATATATGAAAATAGTAATGGAATTGATAAGACGATATAACAAATTATACAATGAAGAAGTACAAGTAGCAAAGAAATATATACATAAACTTGAAATGAACAAAGATATATCAAATTTCAAAGTAAACACATATCCAATCCCATATAAATTAAAGGATGAAGTATACCATGAATTAGAAAATATGTTAAAAGATGGAATAATAGAAAGATCAAATTCACCATACATTAATGCAGTTACTTGTGTACGAAAAAAATCTGGAGAAATAAGAATATGTTTAGATGCAAGAAATATTAATAGCTACACAAAGAAACAATACGAAAGTCCCATGAATATAGATAGTATATTTGGTAGAATTACCAAGGCAAAGATATTTTCAAAATTAGATCTGAAACATAGTTTTTGGTTAATTCCATTAGAAAAAGAAAGTCGAAAATGTACCGCGTTCATGATAGATGGAGTAGTATATCAATTCTGTGTGGTACCTTTTGGATTACAGAGCTCCTGTGCAGCTTTAGTAAGAACACTCCATACCATTTTAAACAAATATGAAAATTTTATACTTCATTATGTAGATGTTATCCTTATATATTCGGAAAATGAAGAAAAACATAAAGAACATTTAAATACTATTTTCAATGAACTAGAAAATGCTGGATTAAAATTAAACATAGAAAAATGTAAATTTTATCAAGAAGAGATACATTATTTGGGCTATGTTTTGAATACTAAAGAAGTTTCTATGGATCCTGATCGAATTAAAACAATTTTAGAATATAAACAACCAACTAATTTAAAAACTTTGAGAGGGTTTCTAGGAATTTTAAACTATTTCAAACGATTGATACCGGATCTAAGTAGAAAAGAAATACCATTAATTGAACTATTAAAAAAAGGTGTAAAATGGCAGTGGAATGACAAACGAGAAAAAGCATTTAGAGAACTAAAAGAAGATTTTACAAATAATCACAAGGTATATCACCCACAGTATGATAAACAATTTATTTTGAGAACAGATGCATCAGCTGATCGTTTTGCTGGAGTACTAATACAAGAGCAGGAAAAAGGAGAAGTACCTATCAGTTTCATATCTAGGGTTACTAAAATACATGAAAGAAAATATTCAGTAACGGAACTGGAAATGACTAGCGTGGTATTTTGTATCACGAAATTAAGATTCTTTTTATTAGGAGCTAAATTTATTATAGAAACTGATCATTCAGCTTTGACAGCTATGTTGAAAAACAGATATGCTAATAATAGAATACATCGCTGGATTCTATTACTACAAGAATACGATTTTGAAATCAAATATATTCCTGGAAAACAAAATATAAT
The DNA here is from genome assembly GCA_963921935.1 of Galeruca laticollis. NCBI lineage: Eukaryota > Metazoa > Arthropoda > Insecta > Coleoptera > Chrysomelidae > Galeruca > Galeruca laticollis. Next base: position 103,067,109 of record OY998175.1, read on the forward strand.
AGCAGATGCTTTGAGTAGAGAGACAGAGACCACATTTGAACAGAGAAAGTATAAAATAGGTATCAATACAATACTACAAGAGGAAGGATTATATTCATTGGAGAAAATTAGACAAGATCAACAAAATTTAGGATCAAATTATAAAAATAATGCTATTAATATAGAAGAAATATGGTATAAATGTTTAGAAGATAGAGAGGTATTTGTAATTACACAAGGTTATGCGAAGGAAATTTTAAAAAATCTACATGAAGAATATGGACATGTTGGAGCAAGAAAGTTATGGATGCTTTTCAGAGAAAACTATATTACAAAAAAGGATTTATCAATTGCCAAGAATATTTGTAAAATATGCACTATATGTCAACTCGCAAAGGAGAAGAATTACCACAATAAAAATTTGGCAAAGTCAATAGTGGCACAGAATCCATTACAAATTGTAGCTATAGATTTTATAAGCAATCTAATAACGAGCATACAAGGAAATAAACATATATTTGTTATCACAGACATTTTCACAAAATTTGTTAAAGTTTACCCATGTAAGAGAACCAATGCAAAAACTGTGATAATGTGTTTAAAAATGTACATGGAAAAATATGGAACTCCAAAAACAATAATTTTAGATCATGCAACGTATTTCGAAAGTGAAAAATTAGCAAAGTTTAGTCAAAATCAGGAAATCAAGTTGAACTTTATTAGCATTAGGAAACCGTCATCAAATCCAACAGAAAGATACATTAAAGAGATAAACAAATATCTAAGAATATTGTGTAATCAGGATCACTGTCAATGGGAAAATAATTTAAATCAAGTGGAAAGATTTTTGAATCAAGTACCTCATGGTATTACAAATGAATGCCCAGAGTATTTATTAACAGGCATAATACCTCAAAGAAATTGGATAGTCAATCGAAAATCAGAAATGGAAGATGTTATGAATAAGGTAAATGAAAGATTACAAAAACAAGCTAAGAAATATATTAAAAGGATGAATCAAAAAAATAAAAATAAGACCGTTTTTGAAAAAGGAGAATTGGTAATAGTAAGATCATTACAAGTTGCAAAAAGATCGGAGAATCGGTGCATGAAATTAGTATTACCATTTGAGGGACCTTATGTTGTAGGCAATGAAGGAGCACAAAATAGTTATATCAATTACTAGACCCCTCTACCGGTAATGAAAGAGGAGTTTTTAATATAGAACAGGTGTATAAATATTATGCATAACTTGGAATAAATGATATTATGTTACGTGAAATTTTAAGATAGATATAATATAGTTAATGAGTTTTATGAAATTAGTAACAATAGTTTAATTTGATTAAAAGAAATTTTTTTTATTAGTTAATAATCATTTTCAGAACAGTACTAGTATACTGAAATAATAGGATAATATTTGGAAAATTTAAAGATGAAATTACAATGATATACAATAATCGATTTATCATTCTTTTATTAGGGGGATTTAATACACATCCTCGATTTGAAATTTAAAGAATAAGTAAAACATAAGGAAATTTATTTAATTTTAGTTGTCATACTCTCGATACACACTGTACTCTACGTAAATTCTTAAATTTTGAAAGATTCAGTAGAAATATCATACATGACATTTCATAATTTCGATGACATTTGAGTAGAATATATCTAATGATAGATAGAACATAATAGGATTTGGAGAAAATATTTGAAATTGTAAAATATAGAGGTCTCTGCTAGCAAGATTACAAATGTAATAAAAGAATTTCAAAATCTCACTTGGTTATTGAAAATTATAGATTAGTAATTTTTTTCAAAAACAAGAAAAATCGGTAACCAACAGAAAGGAGAATTATTTATTTGGTAAAAATTTAGTCGGTAGCTTTTTATCCTTTGAAGAGACAACATCAGAATAAGAGTTGTCTCGAATTTTTTTGGTAGATTGCATAAATTGCATATCATACAATCAGATAAATAACCCATATAATAAATTCAGTGCGTACATAATTCGGAAAAGAATTGTATCGTAAAAGTGTATGTGGTTCCAGTTTTTCTAAATCGTATATATTTAGAAAGTTGCAGTATTCTAAATACGTTAGAATAAGTACGAGATTTCCTGATCCACTGGGTGAGTCCTCTCCAGTTTTAAATTTATTTCTCGAGAAATATCAGGCCTTAAATTCAATACAGTTAAAAGATGCATCTATATATAAGAAAATTTGAAATATACCAAATTTATTGATACATATCATTTACAACATCAAGTGAATAGACCATTTTGAGCAGAAGTTTCGGTATTTGACATTGATACACGTCAAGTGTAAATTATTATTTGAACGTTTGATAATAATTCATTAGGTTAAATTTTAGCATAGTTGTATTCTAATTTTAAGGTTTTTTGTAGAGGTTACGACTGTTGTTCTTTTATCATAATTTCTGGGAATAACAATTTTGTTAATTTTGCGTATCTGATAGTATAATATATAATTTTGATTCTAACTACCTGTAGTATTCATTCAGTATCCAATCTCATTGAACTTATCCTTTTACATTCATAAAATTTTCAATTTAATCAGTGACATTTGGTTGATATTTTTAGTGACAGTAAATTAGTAAATGTCATAAAATAATTAAAGGGCCTTTTATTATATTGAATTATCAGTTATTTGAGAGTTTGATAATAGTGAAACATTTAATTTGGAAATATCTTAAAAAAACAAATAAATTTGAAGAATTAATTTTGAACAATTTTGATCTCACCCTGAGATAGGAGTAATAAGTTGATTGTACATAAATTCATCTTTATATTGATATTTATTGGCGCCGGGCATATTTAATTTGACAATTACTGTCAAATTTGAAATTCAATACGTATTTAAGTGGTATGCACAATAATTGTCGCTGCGACAAGATAGTATAATTTATTTCCATATCGTAGGGCAATTATATCTAAAGAATTGAAATATTACAAATTGTCTCCAAACGTGGGCAATTATATCCAAAGGTTTCTATACCCAAGAACTATCCAAAAAAGATAAATATATAATGGTTTAAGAAATACTACAAATATATATATATATATATATATATATATATATATATATATATATATATATATTATAATTGATATCCTAAATTTTATTTTATATATGTAATTTAATTTTATATGAATGATGTATGAAACTTTATATCGGCTAGCTCATAATTTATCTTTTATATTGATGTAATTTTAATTTTTATTTTATTTATAAGTCGGAAGCATGAATGACTCCTCTCTTTGGATTCTTGGCGCACACGGTATAAATATAATTGGATTTATATCTGTTTATTTAAGTATTTGAAAAATGATAGTTCAGAATATAATTTCTTATAGAAAGATGGAAATATGTTGATTCAAATAATTGTATGAAAAACATGAAAGGAATAAAAACACCAACACTTTATTGAAAAATTGATTTAATAAATTGTAATTATGAGAAACTTTGTATCCTTTTAAAATATAAAATTATTGAATATCCCTACATACTAGGCAATGCTGAATACACATTTATTATTCTCTCTTCTGCACTTGCGCATAAGTAACGCATGCGCTGATATACCTTATTAGGAACAGAAAATGCAATTCATTGTCGATGTAGTATAAACGGTAAACACCCTTCAGCGTGTATACAGTTGTGATAAAGTTTTAATGCGTTATATAAATGTAAACGAAACAATTACATATATAAGAACTCTTTTAAATAATGTGTGTGAAGTGTAAAGCAAATAGTAATTAGTCAGAACAGTTAAGCATGCATGAATGATAAGAAAAATTGAAATTTATGTGAAAGTTTATGAAACATGTGAACATTGAAAATCGATTATTATTTAACAAGTAAGTACAAATATTCTTATGAACTATATTGCATGCATTTCAATGGAGGTAAAGTACTATGCATAGTAATAAATTGTTTTTAGGCCTTTTCTTTTAAAATTTCATTATCAAAACGTTTTTGAATATACAATAGTTCACTGTTCCTTTAAATGTAATTCCCAAAAGTTTTAATTAAAATTCACAGACCTTATTACATAGTCCCAGGATGCGTCTACGACTTTTTTGCAGATCTCTAACTAAGAGATACACCTTCAGAACGGCTTGTTCTTCTCTACACGAGTTCACCAAACTTATTTAAGTGTTTCTATCACTATTTTGAAGAATTTTATTAACTTTTTCGGGAAATATTAACAAATTTAATCTGAGGGAATTTATCACACACCTCGCTTCTTCATCACCCCAAAAACCCCTCAATTGTTTTTTAAATCAACAAACTTTTCTGCTTCCTAAATCCAAAGCTTGCTTTTCCTTGTTTTATTGTTACAAATTGTCACTTTCTATGTCTTTTATTGGAAAAACTGTAATTGTTTGATTTTAAAGTCCTGGAGGATTAACACATTTATACACTACTGTTCACTAAGTATTCAGGATTTTATATAAAGTTTTTTTTTTACAGAATACATTAGCTATTTTAGTCATTATCCCGTTTTTACGGTTCATTTATTTATATTTATTTTTACAAAATCTATAACCTAAATTATTAATTCATATAGATGTAATTGTTTAATTTTTAATTCTTAAATTTTTAATGTGTTGGTCTTACATAAACTATTCCTTATTATTGATTTTATTGTTATTGTCCAATATAAAATAAATAACCCTTAAATTTAAGTTGGTAATGAAATTACTAGATTTCATTACTTCCTGTTTATAATCCATTGTTTTAAACTATGTTTGGGCTGTGTTCCATATATCATTTCTCATGAAGCTTTCAACCCTTTCTTTAAAATTGTTAATTCTCATTATAAACACCTGCAAATGTTGCTAAATAATTATTGAAATAGATATTAATTGATATTATTTCAGGTTTGACGTTTAAATAGAATTTTATTTCTGCTGAAATTCATATGGCTGTGTTCAGATCAATATGGAACTGATTGACATTAGTGTAAATCTGGAACTTGTTGTGCAGGTAACTTTTAATACTTATTTAAATAATGTTGTGTTTAGAATTTCTATTCATAGTTCTTTTATTAATCAATCATATTGATATCTGATATTATATTCATGCATATTTCCTTCTTTCTATTGATTTCATATCTGAATTGACAGTAACTTTTATAAAATGGTTGTGTCTACTGATACACCTTCCTGAATAATAGATACCTTTTTCTTTTATGTTTATTTATATACAATTGTTTCTAGAACTAGTAGACTAGTTCAACTCCCCTCAAATTTAAATTTTAAAAGGAAGCTTTCTAGTTACTTTCTTAAAATTTTAATTTTCAACTTTTAACTAATGATAAACCTTTACTTAATTTATAACTTTTCTGTCCAAGAAATCAATTTCTGATAATCTTATATTCAAATTTCCTATGTATCCTTATCTTCTAATTAATTTCCATCAATTACTTACATCTACTCCTACTCTAAATATTTACAAATTTGAGACAAAATCATATTATTTCTTCCATCATATAGTTTTTTTTTGTTTATTCTTATTATACCATTCCATGTTATTAATTTGAGGTAGTTCTAATTGCAATTGTTCTTTAATTAATCATCACTTACAATATTTATTCTTTCAACTGTTTCTTTCTTTCCCAAATAGAAATATTTACACCTTTTTTTCTTTACTTAATAACCCCTTTTTAAGCTATCCTTTTCCTATCCTATCTTCCAATCTAAGAGAAACATTTATTATTCAATTATTTCATATATTTTCATATCATATTTTCAACCCATATTCATGTCAATATAATTGCTCCTATAGTCTAACCTTTTTCTTTGCTTTCTATCCCTATTTATATTCATTTTCATAATTCTTAATTATAATTCATCAACTTTATTTCATCAATATATTCATTACATTATACTTCATATTTCATATCTCCCTATCTCATAATAATTAATCATATTATACTCTATATAAATATTTACTTCCATATTTCATTTTTACTTTTCTCCATAATTCCTATAAAATTTTATTTGACATGAATATCTCATTTCTATATTTTGGTTTAAACTTTCTTTCCTTTCCATCCCTTTTACTGTTAATTCATTTGTTATATAACTTGTCCTTCCTAAATCTTTCTTGTTCTTCCTAATAAGTGTAAATTTTAATTGATTATCCCCTCTATCTAAGAATTTCCCACATTTTATTGCATTATAATGAAATTTCTCTCCTATCGACCTTTGGTATTATTTATTTATCATTTATTGATTGTGTCTCCATTTGTTTGGTTTGTTATATACATATCTACCCTATATCTCCTTAATATACAAAATTTTAAACTGTACTCTACTTTTATTTAAGATTACCTATAATTCATTATTTATATATTTTCTTTTTTTTGTTTCAGATTACTACTCCTATGGATAACGATTCACTCCTACAGTTACGGAATATGAAAAATGGAAAACCTTACATCTACCTATTATCTAATCTTATTTATTCACATATTCTTTTCTGTTTCAGATTACTGCTCACTATGAATAATGAAAAACGTCTACAAGTCTACTGCATATGAAGATTTCAAAAAAAAATATTAGACCTACATATTATATTAATTTCACTATACTTGTATTATCTGTTTATAATAAATTTTCTATGTAAGTCTATTTTTGTATCCTTTTCTTGTCCATTCCATTGCTTTTTCGTTTCCAAAGTTCATTCTAATTCTCATGTGATACTATTTACTTGGCTATTCTTTTTCTTACTTTTTTCTTATGTTCATCTCTCGTTGTTTGAGTCTCAATGTTTTTCTGTAGCTTCTTTCCGTTCTCCATTATATCTTTTCTAGCTTTGTAGTCCCGTATTTCATTCATTCCTTCCAATAAATCCCATGAAATCTGCGTCTCAAATTGTTCCATATTATTCATTTTACTATTTATTATAATTTTAAAGAAAGCTTTTATGTAATTTATCGTCATGTTGTTGTTAGATATTACTCCAGCTACTACATTATTATTATAAAAATTTCCTGAGCATCCTATACCTCTTTCATTGCTTCTTATGCTATCTTCTAATTCTTCTACTGTATTTTCTTTTAATCTTCGGTTCATCTCTTGTATTTCCTTATTAAATTGTCTTCCCATGATTCTACTTCTTTTAACGCATTTGTCTGTTGAATTTTTTATTCTCCCCTCCAAATCTGTAATTTCCTTACTCCCTTTTTCTTGTAAATGCTGCTTGATCTCTTCAATAGCTTGTTCCTGTGATTTTATGTATCCTACTTCTTCATTTTCCTCCTTAATTTCTTCTGTCCCCTCTGTGATATTTCTTACTTCCTGATTATCCTCTTCAATATTCTTAATTTCCATTAAACTTTATAATTTTACCTCTTCTACTTCATTTTCCAAATAATTATATGTTTTCAGTTCCATCGTATCAATATTTTTATTTTTATTCTCCATGTCTTCCTTTACCTCGTTAATGTTCTTCTTAAATTCTTCCTGGTTCTCCTTGAGTTCCTTAATCTCCTTACAATGTTCCAATTTGACTTCATCTATTTTCTTCTCCAATCGGTTCATGTTTGTATGAATGTTTTGAATGTCTCCCCTAATTTCTTCTTTCATCGCATCCATCTTTCCATTTATATTATTGATATCTCCCCTCATATTTTTCTCCATATTGTTCATATCTCCCTTCATATCAGCAAATAATTGTTGCATCATGACCATCATTGAATCATCCTTACTTGTACTTGTTCCTGCCTGTGTTTTCTTGCTCTCTTGTCTTCTATCTTCTTGTTCTGCATCTTCTTCGTCTCCTGTCGTACTTTCTTCAGGAGCATCTCCTTCTGATTGCTGTCCCTGTATCAAATATTGGACCTGGAAATCTCCCATTCCATGGCTCCTTTCTTCTCTCTCCTCTTCTGATCCGCTATCGTTTCCAACCTGTTTCCCGTCTCTCAACATCATTTTCCTGCTTTCCATGATTTATTTGTTTAATTTAATAATTGAAGCAATTTAATTATTTATATTTGCCCCACGTTGGGCGCCAATTTATAATTGATATCCTAAATTTTATTTTATATATGTAATTTAATTTTATATGAATGATGTATGAAACTTTATATCGGCTAGCTCATAATTTATCTTTTATATTGATGTAATTTTTATTTTATTTATAAGTCGGAAACATGAATGACTCCTCTCTTTGGATTCTTGGCGCACACGGTATAAATATAATTGGATTTATATCTGTTTATTTAAGTATTTGAAAAATGATAGTTCAGAATATAATTTCTTATAGAAAGATGGAAATATGTTGATTCAAATAATTGTATGAAAAACATGAAAGGAATAAAAACACCAACACTTTATTGAAAAATTAATTTAATAAATTGTAATTATGAGAAACTTTGTATTCTTTTAAAATATAAAATTATTGAATATCCCTACATACTAGGCAATGCTGAATACACATTTATTATTCTCTCTTCTGCACTTGCGCATAAGTAACGCATGCGCTGATATACCTTATTAGGAACAGAAAATGCAATTCATTGTCGATGTAGTATAAACGGTAAACACCCTTCAGCGTGTATACAGTTGTGATAAAGTTTTAATGCGTTATATAAATGTAAACGAAACAATTACATATATAAGAACTCTTTTAAATGTGTGTGAAGTGTAAAGCAAATAGTAATTAGTCAGAACAGTTAAGCATGCATGAAAGATAAGAAAAATTGAAATTTATGTGAAAGTTTATGAAACATGTGAACATTGAAAATCGATTATTATTTAACAAGTAAGTACAAATATTCTTATGAACTATATTGCATGCATTTCCATGGAGGTAAAGTACTATGCATAGTAATAAATTGTTTTTAGGCCTTTTCTTTTAAAATTTCATTATCAAAACGTTTTTGAATATACAATAGTTCACTGTTCGTTTAAATGGAATTACCAAAAGTTTTAATTAAAATTCACAGACCTTATTACATAGTCCCAGGATGCGTCTACGACTTTCTTGCAGATCTCTAACTAATAGATACACCTTCAGAACGGCTTGTTCTTCTCTACACGAGTTCACCAAACTTATTTAAGTGTTTCTATCACTATTTTGAGGAATTTTATTAACTTTTTCGGGAAATATTAACAAATTTAATCTGAGGGAATTTATCACACACCTCGCTTCTTAATCACCCCAAAAACCCCTCAATTGTTTTCTAAATCAACAAACTTTTCTGCTTCCTAAATCCAAAGCTTGCTTTTCCTTGTTTTATTGCTACAAATTGTCACTTTCTATGTCTATTATTGGAAAAACTGTAATTGTTTGATTTTAAAGTCCTGGAGGATTAACACATTTATACACTACTGTTCACTAAGTATTCAGGATTTTATATAAAGTTTTTTTTTACAGAATACATTAGCTATTTTAGTCATTATCCCGTTTTTACGGTTCATTTATTTATATTTATTTTTACAAAATCTATAACCTAAATTATTAATTCATATAGATGTAATTGTTTAATTTTTAATTCTTAAATTTTTAATGTATTGGTCTTACATAAACTATTCCTTATTATTGATTTTATTGTTATTGTCCAATATAAAATAAATAACCCTTAAATTTAAGTTGGTAATTAAATTACTAGATTTCATTACTTCCTGTTTATAATCCATTGTTTTAAACTATGTTTGGGCTGTGTTCCATATATCATTTCTCATGAAGCTTTCAACCCTTTCTTTAAAATTGTTAATTCTCATTATAAACACCTGCAAATGTTGCTAAATGATTATTGAAATAGATATTAATTGATATTATTTCAGGTTTGACGTTTAAATAGAATTTTATTTCTGCTGAAATTCATATGGCTGTGTTCAGATCAATATGGAACTGATTGACATTAGTGTAAATCTGGAACTTGTTGTGCAGGTAACTTTTAATACTTATTTAAATAATGTTGTGTTTAGAATTTCTATTCATAGTTCTTTTATTAATCAATCATATTGATATCTGATATTATATTCATGCATATTTCCTTCTTTCTATTGATTTCATATCTGAATTGACAGTAACTTTTATAAAATGGTTGTGTCTACTGATACACCTTCCTGAATAATAGATACCTTTTTCTTTTATGTTTATTTATATACAATTGTTTCTAGAACTAGTAGACTAGTTCAATATATATATATATATATATATATATATATATATATATATATATATATATATATATTGTAATATATTTCTATATCGTTATTTTATAGTTTCCCCACACTGTGGTGACAAATTGTAATATTTTTTAATATTGATTTTATAGTTTTAATAGTATATTTTAATGGATATATGAATATAACAATACGAAATATGATTTGTCAAACGATTTACAATCTGTGATTGTAGCGACACTATTGGAAACACACCTTTAGCAGTGTATGTAACCTATTTCAATTTTGACAGTAGTTGTCAAACAATGCCCGGCTAAGATAAATATTAATTTTTGTATTTTGAAAGATAAATTTATTCACAATCGACTTAATCACTCTAGTCTCAGGGTGGGATCAAACATTTTTTTAAATAATAATAATTCAAATTTTATAATTTTCACGTCTTCTCCAAATTAAATATTACTCTATTATTCAGAATCTCGAGTAACTGTTTACTCATTATAATAAAAGGCACTTTAATTATCTTATGACATTTACTATTTTACTGTCACTGAAAATTAACCTAATGTCACTGATTAAATCGAAAATTCTATTGAATTCAAAATGATAAATTCGATGAAAATGGATACTGAATGAATACTACAGTGAGTTGGAATCAAAATTATATATTATGCGATCAGATAACAAATTTCAACAAAATTATTATTCCCAAAAAATACCATAAAAGAACAACAATAGTATTTTCTACTAACCTTAAAATTAGAACAACCTATGCTAAAAATCAACCTAATTAAATATTTTTATCAAAAGTTCAACTCGTCTAATTTACACTTGACGTGTATCAATGTCAAATAACGCAATTTTCGTTCAAATTGATGTAAAATCTCATATATGTAACGTTAATTTTGGTTTAATTCAAATTATCATATAGATGCATCTATTTTTAAATGTATTTAAAAGGCCTGTTAATTCTCGAGAAATAATTTAATAACTGGAGTGGACTCACCAACTAGGAACAGGAAAACTCGTACGTATTCTAAACGTATTTAGAATTCTGCAAACTTTTTAAATATATAATTTAGAAAACAGGAACCACTTACACTATATACGATACAATTCTTCAAATTATGCACGCACTGGCTTTATAATCTGATTGTATAATTATACAATTTCTACTATATTCTCAAGAAAATTGAGACAACTCTAATTATGATGTTGTCTCGTGGAGTTTTCAAATTCAACTCACTAAACTTTGTTCAAATAAATAAACTTCTTCTCCTGTGGTTACAAAAAATTCTTTTTTAAAAAAAAATACTAAGTTATGTTTTCCAATAACAAAGAGAGATTTGAATTCTTTTATTACAATTGTAATTCTGCTAGCAGAGACGTCTGTATTTTGAAATTTCAAATATATTTTCCAAATCGTAATATGATCTATCCATCATTAGATATATTCTGCATAAATGTCATCAGAAATTAAAATGTCAAATTTTATTTGTATACCGAATCCTTAAAATTATTGATTATACATATAATACAGTGTGTATCGACAGTATTGCATACAAATAATTTTCCTTATTTTAATGTTATATATATAAATGTATATCATCATCATTTGCAGTTCATTCAACCATTTTCCAGTTATGGTGTAGCCTCCCTTTACATATTTATATATTCCATTTCCATTTGGGCCCATTGTTGTCTATTGCTTGCTATGCAGCCCCAAGTTGATCCTGCTAGTTTCTTTATATCGTAGTCCCATCTTAAGTTGGGGCGTCTTCTTGGTCTTTTCACGCCTCGGGGATACCATTGCGTTATTTTTGTGGTCTATCTATCGTCTGCCCTTCTAGCGAGATGCCCCGCCCATTGCCACTTAAGGGATCTGATTCTATAAATGACATCTATCACTTGGGATTTCTGTCTGATCCATTCAACCCTTTTTCTATCTCTCCTTGTTATTCCAAGCATGCATCCTTCCATAGACCTCTGTGTTACCTGGAGTTTTCTAACGATATCAGCTTTCAGGGTTCAGGTTTCACATCTGTATGTTAGTACTGGTAGTACGCACTGATCAAACGCTTTCTTTTTCAAACGGAGTGGCATTCTAGACTTAATGATGAGAGAGTTCTGTCCAAATGTTCTCCATGCTAATGTGGTCCTTCTATATATTTCTGGATGTAGAGAGCCTGATATGTATATTAGTTGACCCAGGTATATGTATTCCTCTACTATTTCCAGGGCAGTGTCATAAATTATTAATACTTGTGTGTTTATTAGTTCATTATACATTACCTTGGTCTTACTCAGAATCATTTTAAGGCCTACTTCGTTGCTTGCTGTATACAATTCATTTATCTGTTGTTGCAATTTGCCAGGGTTACTCTCTATCAGGATGATGTCATCAGTGAATCTTAGATGGTTCAAGTATTATCCATCTATATTCAGACCTGTGTTGTTCCAGTCTAACTTTCTGAAGATGCTTTCTAGTGTTGCCGTAAATAACTTTGGTGATATTGCGTCTCCTTGTCTAACTCCTCTGCTGGTGGGGAATTCTGGAGTGACCTCATATATCCTGACTCTCGCTTTGGCTTCCCTATATATATTTGCTAGGGTCTCAATATATGGCTTGTCGACCCCCTGTTTTGTTAGGGTATTTATTACTGCTCTGGGATATATAGAGTCGAATGCTTTCTCAAAGTCAATGAAGGCTAGTGCTAGTGGTTGGTTGTATTCTTTGGTTCGACTGATAATCTCTTTGAGGGTATGGATGTGGTCTATTGTACTGAAGCCTTTGCGGAATCCAGCCTGTTCTCGTGGTTGGGCCGAGTCTAGTGTGTTTTGTATTCTGTTGTGAATGATCTTTGTGAATACCTTGTACGTTACTGGTAGTAGACTTATTGGTCTGTAGTTATTAATGTCTTCTTTGCTGCCTTCCTTGTGGATCAACACTATAAGGGCGCTGTTCCACTCTTTAGGTATTCTCCTGGACATTAGACAGCTTGTGTATAGTTTGGCAAGGTACTTCCATGTTTTAGCTCCTGCAAATTTGAGTATTTCGGTCATGATACCGTCATTTCCCGCTGCTTTGCCATTTCTCATGCTTTTCAGTGCCATTTCTACTTCCTCCACCAATACTTCTGGTATGGCCTCTTCTGAGTGTTCTATTATTTCTTCCAAATTTTCAGGGGCCTTGTATAGGTCTCCATAGATTTTGGCTACTAGATCTATTATTTTATTCCTGTCTGTGGTTCTTGTGTTTCCATCAGTTAATGCAACTATCTGTCTTTTCCCTATTATTAGTGCTCTTTTTGCATATTTGTAGCTTTTACGGTTTTCTATTGTTGTTTGTAGCAGTTTCTCGTTGTAATTCCTGATATCTTCTGCGATTCTCTTTCATATCATCTTGCACAGTTCGGTGTATTCAATTCTTTGAATGTTCGTTCTCTTTTTCATTTTTCTTCGTTTTTGTAATAGTGCTTTTGTTTCCGGAGTCAGTTTTTTGTGTTCACTTCGTTGTTGCAGACCTCCCGCTTCTACGGCGCAGTTTCGAATTGTGTCTATCAGTTCAGGGTTGTTATATTCCACTTTTTGTAGTCTTTCTTCGAGTAGTGCTTCATATTGGTGAGAGTTCTCTTTCAGTCTTTTGTTGTTTATGTTTTTCGTTGTGGTGGTTTTGATTAGTCTTGACCTTTCTAGTTTTATATCTAAGACCAATCGAGCTCTAATTAGTCGATGGTCGCTTCCTGTAGTGAACTTGTTGAGTGTGCTTAGATCTTTTACTGTGTTGATTTTATTGGTGAGGATAAAGTCTATTTCATTTTTGATAGTTGCACCGGGGGCTTCCCACGTCTATTTCCTATTAGGGTTCTTCTTGAAGAAGGAGTTTGTTACATACATGTTCTGAAAGTGTGCGAACTGTATTAATCTCTCTCCTCTTTCATTCCTTTCTCCAAATCCATATTTCCCCATTCCTTTTTCTTGGTCTTTCCTGTGTCCTACTTTGGCATTAAAGTCTCCCATTATGTATTTGAAGTGACTATTGTCAATGCTGAGCGCTTGAGTTATTTCATTATAGAATTCTTCTATTTCGTCGTCACTATGGCTGATTGTTGGGGTGTATACCTGAATAATCTTGATAGTATACCTTTTTGAGAGTCTTAGTGTTATGCTGGCTACTCTGTCTGAGGTGCTTGTTATGCCTATGATTATATTTTTCCAGGTTTTCTTAATTAGGAATCCTACTCCGCTTGTTCTTCCTGTTGATGTCCCTTGGTGGTATAGAAGATTCCCTGATTCAAGTTCTATAAGTTCTTCACTTTTTCGTCTTACTTCGCTAATGCTCATGATGTCCCACTTTATTTTTGCTGCCTCTGTTTCTAGTTCTATAATCCTAGCTTGATTAGAGAGTGTATGGCAGTTATAAGTTGCTAGGTGTAATGTAGTTAATGGGTAGTGGTTTAGACTCCGCAGATTCTTAGCACCCTCTGCCCTTGTGACTGGTTCCCAGGATCTACCCCTCCTAGGGCCCATCGGGCTTACGGAGAATGAGGGCCGTAACTTATCATTGTCTGTCATGCTGGGTTTGTGAGGCGTACCTTACCACGCTTCCTCAGTGCGGGTTGGCAAGGGGCGAGGGATGTCGTCCGCCAGTTTTCGTCATTTACTGACGGACCCTGTACCCCCAGATTTTTACGTGGAACTTTTTATTTATGAAAAAGCCCTTACTAGAGTGGGATTCGAACCTCCGTCCTTCAGGTTGAGAAAACCCAAGTTCCGGCAGGAAGCAGAACAGAAAAGAGGAAAGCATCACATTGGAATAAAAATTAGAAAAAACTGTGATAGTTCCTTAAAACATACTCAATGTATACCGCTCACAAATATTTGCCTATCCAGAAAAAGGCATAATTCTATTGGGTTCAAATCTGGAGACTGGTCATGTCATGACTTTAAACACCTGTTGTGTTTTTTTCTTTTAAAAATCTCTTGTACAATCTGAACCAATTAAATGGGTTCCAGAAGGCACTGCACTATTCTCTACTATATTTGTAGCCTCACAATCATCTCAAACTCTCCACCTTGCTAAAGTGAAGCCACAGTATATGACTCCTTTACCCTTTAGTTTGACTACCACAGGACAAAAACTGTTCCTCAATGGTACAGTCAACATAATAGTAACTTTGGCAATCATGAAATCTCACAATTGCTTTTACTGGATTTATGACAGATAAGAAAGTTATACAAGACTTTGGATTCAGGAAGAGCATGTTTTTAAAAATATCTATCAGTGAATCTGCAGGTGGTCAACTACTTTTGAGAGTATATCATATGTATTAAATATTGTTATTTATGTCATATACAACTAAGTACCTATTTTCCACTACCGAAGATATAAAAATATTATTTCCAGTCTTTAGAATACATGCTTTAGTGGACACTTTTTGATTTTAACTGTTCCTCTAATGTCAAATTTGTTTCAAAAAGCTGTAAGAGCTATCAAAGAAAAAGCAATATGTAGTAGAGAGAGCTGAAACATTCGACTCAGAAATGATAATATTTACTTACCAATCTTAACTGGCAGATATTCTTAAATCTTAAGTAACCAAATATCTTTTCTATAATTTCTTGAGGTAAATCAAGAAGGTATGTTGATTGCACAGTTGATGAAGGAACTTTGCTGTATTGCACAGTACTACTGCAACCAGCAACAGTAGTTGTGGTACTTGTGCTATTTCTAGTAAATTTTGCAGGTCCTTCACTAGTGGACTGGCTGCCTTCGCCAGTTCCATTGTTCCCTATTGTCATTTGCCTTGTTGAAACCATTGTTTCAAAATCTTGAATATATCCAATTTATATTATTTACTGGAAAAGACAAAATTATTTGATTTTCAATTAAAGAAATGTACAAATGTGATAGATATTGAGATGTAATTTAGCAATTTCTGTAAAATATATTTAAAAATGGAAAATGTAAAACCATGATTCCCAATTAGAAGGCCCAGTTCTAGAGTGGTCATCAAAATAAGGACAAGTTTGTTAAATCAAGTATTTTATATTAATTATCAAATGAAAAACAAAATAAAATATTAAATTTGTAAAAATTAAAATGAACAGAAGTTTTTTTTAAATAGATTAATGGCTTTGGCTAAGGCCAATTAGCCAGACTATGTAGGTGTCTGATTATTTAATTAAAAATGTGTTTAATTTTTCTGCAGGATTGAGCACAGTATACATGTTAATTTGTGTTAGTATTTTTTATTCTAGTTCAACAATTTTTGGTAGGTATGTAAAGTTAGGTAGTTTCCCATTCGTATGTAATTTGTGTTGGTAGCTAGATATTTTCATAAGACTTTCCACTATAACTTGGTTTTTTTTAGTACCAGTATTTATAGGTGAGGACCTGAACTTTTAATGATTGTAACCTGTTGAGGTATGATGCTTCCTTTGCTATTATTTTAGTAATAAACATATTACTGAGGAATTGTCTATTTAGTTTAAGAGGTGGTATTATTACTTCCGCTTGCATAATATTTATAGGGGTGGATTTGTTATATCCTAGGCATATTCTCAAACATTTATTCTGTTGGGCTTCAATTTTGTTCAAGTGTGTTTCAGCTGCTCTGACAATAATTTCTCCAGCTCTTCCTTTTGGTTTCTTTAAAAGTCCTTTTTGCCACTGCATCTAGTCTTTTGTATTATATCGAGTTGTTAAGATTTGGTGATCATTTGTAGTGGGAAAATGCTTCTTTTCTTTCTAGAGCTGCTATGTTGCAAGTTTCATTCCACCATTGCTTTGAGAAGTGATTGCGTTTTTTGTTTGTTGAAAAGTGTTTTGGGATGGCGTCCTCTGCTGCTTTGTTTATATTTTCGATGACACCATTGTATGTTGTTTTCGGTTCTGTCAACTGTAATACAGAAGAGTATAATTCCCAGTTTGTATCTTTGATTCTCCATATGTCGTGGGTTGTTGGTGAGCTTTCTGGTAGCGAATTTTTACATTCTAGTTTGACATGTATTGGAAAGTGATCTGAACCATATGGCTCTTCTAAGGTAGACCATGTAATTTGTTGAGTTAGATCTTGGGTGCTAAAGGTTAGGTCTATAACTGATTTTCTAGTGTTGACTAGTGTGGGAAATGTATCATTTAATATAATTAAATTATAGTGTTCTATGGCTTCCAATAGTACCTTACCGTATATGTCGTCACATTCATTATTCCATGCCAAGTTATGGGAATTGAAATCGCCCCCAATTAGTCTTGGTGGATATATCGGTAACCACGATATTTCACCGGTGAATGTAAAATCACTGGCGTTACCGGTGATTCATTTCTTGCAGATGCGGTGATCGGTGATTCAGTTTCAACCGAATACTGCATATCGGCATCATCGATCATAGACTTTAGCATTGGAAGACCGCACCTCGAGAAATATTAAAATAAATTTCTTACTTATCTGTTCTTTCTTCTCGAATCCTAAAAATTCGTCTACCGAGAAGTTTGTAGTTTCTGTGTTACTTAATTCCATATCAATATCTTTATTTTTATTTTCGGGGTGCCTTCCCCCGCTAGTCCCACTCATAGATTATATTTTATTTTTCACTTTTTCAGAGAAATAAATTTCACAAATCACTTAATATATTTTGATTGTAAATAGTTTTTGTTTAGACTATAGAGAATACCCATAAAAATATCCATAAATACACATGGCATCAAGACACTAGGGGTGTTAAGTCCATAATTGACTATGTAATCCTAAAACAAGACACCAAATGGCATGCAATAGACACAGGAGTATATAGGGGAATCAAGTGTGGTTCTGACCACTTATTACTTAATTTGAAAATTAATATCACACATAACATAGATACACATACAACAAATGATACCACACCTAATATCAAACTAAGACAAGACGAATATAACCTTGATAGTCTCTATGAATCGAGCACTAGTACCCTATTTCAAAAACGACTAGATCAAAAACTAAAAAATCAGTATCTGAACACCCGACACCTATAGAAAGTTGATCCACTATGTATGTGAAGAAAAGATAATCCATCACACATACCAGATAAAGCAGGAAAGAGCCTATAGAATAGTAATAAGAGGACTACATCATTCTGTACCTTTAGAAGACATTAAAAAAGAATTAGAAGATAAAAGCCACTGTGTATGAAACCTAATTAACATTAAACATAGAGTTAGCAAAGAACTTCTTCCAATGTTTTTCGTCGATTTGGAACCAAATAAACAGAACAAAGAAATTTTCAAAGTAGAATACCTTCTGTCCAGTAAAATCAAAATAGAGCCTCCACGAAAGAAGAGCACACTTGTTCAATGTACAAGATGCCAAGACTATAACCACTCAAAAACGTACTGCAGGCGTCTCTTTAAATGTGTCAAATGTGGTGGACCTCACAATACCAAAACATGTACAAAGCCTAACAATACTCCAGCCAAATGTGCTCTTTGTCAAGGAAATCATCCTGCAAATTATAAAGGCTGCACAATATATCAAGACCTAATTGTAATAAGAAACAAAACATATGTACCAAACCCTCCTACACAAAATCAAGTACAACAAAACCACTCTAGAAACACTCATAACCAACAAACCACACAAAACAGGCAGTCATATGCACAAGCAACCAATAATAATTCACCTGCACAAACAACCAAAAACAACTCTAATTTATCTGAATTGTTATCTACCTTCCTGACTGAATTCAAAGGTATGTTGTCCCAACTAATTAATCAAAACGGCATGATACTTAACATGCTAACAACAGTTATAAATAAAATAACCAAGTAATGGCTAAATCAATTAGAATTGCATCATGGAACACAAACGGAGTTAGTAACCATATACAAGAGATCATCATATTCCTAAACATGAATAAAATTGATATAATGGTAATATCAGAAAGCCACCCTACAAATAAAACTGTCATTAATATACCATACCACAACATTTACTTTACTAACCACCCTGATGGAACTGCACACGCAGACATCGCAATCATAATTAGATCAACACTAAAACATCATGTTCTTCAGTCATATGCAACGAATAAAATTCAATGTACAGCTGTTAAAATTGAAAGCTTATCTAGACCAACGACACTTGCAGCTATATATAGCCCACCACCACATAACATAACACAGGATGAATACAACAACCTATTTCTAACATTTGATACAAATTACTTAATAGCAGGCGACTGGAATGCTAAGCATACAATCTGGGGATCCAGGCTAATTACACCAAAAAGCAGAAACTTACTGAAAATAGTGCAACAACATCAAATGAACATCCTGTCCACTGGTGAACTAACCTATTGGCCCAGTGCGATTTTAACAGTCAATTAGTATAGACATGTTTAAAACAGCTCTCTTATCAAAAAATCATTTTTGTTAAGAATTCCAATTCTATTGAACCGGTCAATCCACCTAGTAAATCAGTTAATCAAATTTATAGTTCAGTGAAAAATGTCTAGTGCAGATCCCCCTGACAAAGAGGGAACTTCAGATTTGTGCAATAATAATGATAACTCAAGGAATGTGAGTTACAATTCAACATACCAAACAGCATTTCATGAAAGCAAAAACTTAGGAAAGGATAAAGAAACACGCTTGTCTGGTCAGACAGCGACAGGTATTTCAGTACAAGTAGCAAAAAAGTCCAAACTTGATAAACCTAATTTATATTCAATTGATAAAATTTATGTATTTATCGAAAAAATTAATAATTAAAATTTAGGAAATTTACATCCCATGTCAGTTGGACACTTATTACATAAAAAACTAAAAGTTCAAAACATTACCAAAATACAAAAGGTAGGTAGAAATAGAGTAAGAGTAGAGGTTAAAACTACTAAAGACGCTAATATGTTAATAGAAAACGAAAACTTGAAAGAGGAACAATTAAAAGCATTCATACCCAATAATTTAATAGAAAGGAAAGGGGTAATCAAAGAAGTAGATACCACATTCAGTGACGAGTATTTGTTGGAAAATATTGAGTCTCCAAACGCAGTCACCAGTATTCGTAGATTAAACGAAAAATTGATATTGATGGGGAAGCAGTATATATATACCAAGGCAAACAGTTTTAGTGTCATTCGAGGGTAACGTGTTACCCCCATTTGTTATAATTAATAGCGTTGTATGTCCTGTAGAAAAATACATTCAAAAGGTAGTACAGTGTTACAACTGCTTGAGGTATGGCCATGTGGCCAAGCAGTGTAAAAGCACTAACACACTATGCATAAATTATAGCAAGAAAAAGGAAGAAAATCATTCATGCAAAGATCCTGAAGACACATTTTGTTTTTATTGTAAATCAAACGATCATAAAACGATACATAAAAAATGCCCCGTATTTGAAAAACAGAAGCAAATAAAACAATTAATGTCAGATAATAATGTAACCTATATAGAAGCAAAAAACTGGTCTGATAATTCATATATTAGTAAAATTAGCAATAATAGGTTCAATGTACTTGATAATACGTTGGAAAGCTTTCAATTACTTCCTAAGACAACAATCCACCAATACAAAACAAATAGGGAAAGTAATACATTTAAAAAAAATACACCATCAGAACCCTCAACATCACACAGTAAACACACAATCACACAAACCAAAAAATGTAGGATACAATCACCCAACAATGAAATCACACAAGCACCCATGTTTCCCAGATCCTTTGGTCCTAGTAAACCAGTATTTCAATTTAAAAATAATAGTACAAATGAAAATATGGAGATAGAATCCATGCAGTCAAATGAAGAAAATGATACAACATTTATTCAAACGTTCTTCCAAGTTTTCAAAAACATCTTGGAAGACATTAGCTCATTTGAAGAATTAAGAAAAGTTGACATTCAATTTGTAACAGATAGGTTATATAAAATGAATCATAATATGCCAAAAAATAACAATGCTTAATAAAATTAAAATATTACAATGGAACGCGCGCTCGGCGATTGCAAATAAATATAGTTTGATGAAGTGTCTATCAGAACACGATATTGATATTTGCGTTATATCTGAAACGTGGTTTAAAAAAAACAACATCATCAATTTTCCAGGTTATAATCTAATTAGAACTGATAGGGATGACGGATATTGAGGTACAGCAATACTAATAAAGGTAAAAACAAATTTTAAAAAAGTGGATATTAACATTAAAGTAAATACTGACATCAACATATGTGCTGCCGAAATTAATTTTAATAAATATTTACAGTTTAAAATATTATCTGTGTATTGCCCCCCAAAAATTAGCATCAATAACAGCGACTGGAAAAGCATATTTAATATCATATCTAAAGAGAACGGCATAATATGTGGAGATTTTAACGCACACAACAGAACATGGGGTTCGTACAAAAATGATCAGAGGGGTATACAACTTCTAGACGTCTTAGAAAATCATGACTTAATATTGGCAAACGATGGGACACCTACTAGATTAAACCGCAACGGGGAAAATTCCGCAGTGGACCTGACACTTAGTACACCCTATCTCATAAACAACATAGATTGGAACATAATAAAGGGCACACTGGGTTCAGATCACTTTCCAATACTTATTAACATCAATGTGCCTAAAAATAAGTGTCTACAAACAAAGGAATTAATATGTCCTTCCAATAAATGGATTATAAATAGAGCAGACTGGTCAATATTCAAAAACGAAGCAGAACTGTATTTCTCACAAACACCACCTATTTTTAATGACATTAATGCAAAATATGAATATCTAATACAAGGAATAAACACAGCTGCCCAAGTATCCATACCAACAAACAAACCATTCAAGATAAAGTCAAGAACACTACCACCTTGGTGGGACAGAGAATGTGACATAGCTGTAACAGATAGAAAAAATGCGGTAATTGCCTACAAAATTAACAGCACGTTGGAAAACTTCATTACAGTGCAAAAAATAGCAGCAAGCACAAAAAAAATTTTGAAAGTAAAGGCAAGATCCTCATGGAGAGCATACTGCACCAATCTGAATAAAAACACATCAATGTCAGACATTTGGAAACAGGCCAAGAAAATGAAAAGAACTTTCATACAGAAAGAGAACATTCATTTCTCCAGTGAGGATTGGAAAGAAAAGCTACTAGAGAGAATAGCACCGTCATCTACCTTCTACCAAAATAATTTAGAAAATGAGCAGGAACATGAGGAAACAATACCACAAATATTCGAAAATCTGATAAATATCCAAGAACTAGAAAAACACAATAAAACAAAGAAAAAACACTGCACCAGGCTTAGACAATATCAGATATCCGATGTTATGCAACCTACCAAATAATGCCAAATCTTTTTTATTGGAAATATATAACAACATACTAAAAATGGGCAAATGCACAATACAAGATTGGAAAAACCTAATTGCAGTTCCAATATTAAAACATCAAAAAGATCCAAATGACCCTGACTCCTACAGAGTCATATCATTATTAGCATGCCTATTGAAAACATTCGAAAGGATATTCAAAAAACAAAATAGAATGGTGGTTAGAAGAACACAAAATATTACCAATTCATCAGTACGGATTCAGGAAAGGATATGGCACAATGGATGCGGTGAGCCAACTTGTCACTGATATACAAATTAATTTTGCAGAAAATGGGTATACTGCAGCTACATTCCTGGATGTAAAAGGCGCATACGACTCTGTAGAAATTCCAATACTGAACGGAATGCTGAAACAAATCGGTATGCCTACCAAAATGCGATATTATGTCAGACAGAAAAATATTTATAAGACAAAAAGACACATTATTAGGACCAAGACATACATCTAGAGGTTTACCGCAGGGCTCCGTTTTAGCACCACTGTTATTCAACATATATACCATCAAAATGCATCAAGCATGCAGGAATTACACACTTATACAATATGCTGATGACTTTGTAATATATGTCAAGGACAAAAAATATGAAAATTGTATAAATACTCTAAACAAGGCCACCTCAAACATCATAAAAGCTATTGAAGATGTAGGGTTCGATCTATCAACGTCTAAATCAAATGTCACCATATTTTCAAGGCACCGTATCCCAGATACTCAGAACATCCAGTTGGGGGACCATATGATACCATATAAAAAAGAAATTAAGTACTTAGGAGTAACATTAGATAATAAATTAAATTGGAAACCATATATCGAGGCAATCAAAATAAAATGTAATAAAGCCATTAATTTCCTCAAAATGATCACCAAAACATGGTGGGGCGCAAGTACTGAAATATGCCTGTTATTCTATAAAGCATATATAAGGTCCATTTTAGACTATGGTTCCGTCCTATACGGATCTGCATCAAAACAATCACTGAAACAGCTAGAAGTAATACAGAATAAAGCGTTAAGAATATGCTTAGGAGCGATGTCAACAACACCTGTGGAACCACTAAGGGTGGAAGCACTCGAACCACCAATGGAATTGAGAACATTTCTCGCTGAAAAAATGGTACTTAAGAATAAAGCAAAAAATTCTACACTGATGGCCAAAATATGTGAGTTAAATACATTGGACCTGACGAATAAATATTGGGAAAAAAAGAAGTCGCCACCGATATGCACCGCATTTCGTAACACCAATAAAGAAGAAATTTTAATGTATGAAAGTTGCAATTACTTTGAGAACATAGAACACTCTGCAAAAATAATAATTCCTGCGTACTCAGAAATACCAGAATTAAACAAAGAAAAAATTATCAGACTTACAAAAAAAGACATCAACAGTACAATAACAATATATACAGACGCATCAAAGACAACAAAAGGTACAGGCACAGCGTTCTATGTGCAAGAAATAAAAGAAGGAAAAACCTTTAAGCTAAGCAACGATTATTCTATATTTTCAGCAGAAGCTGCAGTCATAATGAAGGCGCTAGAACACACAATCCACCAAAAAAAGAAAAATGTATCTATCCTAACGGATTCGCTGTCTGTTATCCAATGTTTGAATAATAATGCAGTAGATACCATCACTCACCCGCACATTAAGAAAATTCAATCCCTACTACACCAACTTACTAAAGAGAGTGACGTTCAAATAATATGGGTAAAAGCACATTATGGAATTTACGGCAACGAAAAAGCTGATCAGTTAGCCAAAACAAGCGCTAAAAAAGATGAATGTCAACCGAACGAAGTGGCACTACAAGATTGCTTAAATAAATACAAAAGAAAATTTCAAGCAGCATGGAAAGAGAAATGGGACCACTATGTAAAAACACCGCCTACTAGATACACACTACTGCATAGGGAAATACCAAAACAACAGTGGTATAAAGGAATCAATTATTCACGTAGGGAAATTAGCAGTATAATTCGAATGAAATTTGGACACGCGTCTTACCCAGAGCACTTGAGCAAAATAGGCGTAATCGAATCAAACTTATGCACAGCCTGCAATGTCATAGGAGACCTGGATCATATATTTTTTGAATGCTCGGAATATCGTAATGCCACAAAAGAACTTTATAATAACATAATACATGAAAAAATATTCCCTCCCATCAACATGTTACACTTACTGGCGCTGAATAACAAATAACATCAAAATATTAGACTGTCTAGTAAAATTTCTAAGGATGACTAACATATCGATATAGTTAAGTTATATAGAGCTTGTGACCTTTGTTACCCTAACCCAAATGTTTATACCTTCCATCCGTGGTCTACCTTTGTATGTGTTCAAATAAAGCCCTGAACGACCCCTGGGCGAGAAAACTTGTAACCTTGTGCCAATCCTTTGATCGAAAAGCGGTATTAACTTGAATCGCAGACGACGATAGTTTGATAGGTTTGAATTAGGGCTCGCTTAAGTAATAAGATACATATCCACAACACGAAAATCAATAACAAATTCAGTATCGATTCTGATTGACATTTAATTGAAATTGGATTTAAATATAAACTTCAAATACATCACTATATATACTGTATATATAACCTAACACAAAGTATTTGGCTGCATGGATACCTCCAAACGCCATGAAACCAAAAAAAAACCTATTGGCCAGCTGACACCAACAAGATTCTGGATATGCTAGACTTCGCTCTAACAAAAGGCATATCTAACATTTACTGCGATATTGAACCTTGTTTCGATCTAAACTCGGACCACAGCCCAATCATCATTAGTTTGAGTACCAAGCCGATTTGGAGAAAACCCCAACCCTGACTCTGCACAAGAAAACTGATTAGAACAAATTCCAGGAACATATTAATGTTAACATTAAATTAAACTGGCAATTAAGAAATCAACATGAAATTGAAGAGACAGTACAACATATAACAACGTTGATTGAAGAAGCATCCTGGCTCGCTACACCAACGAGTGACAAAGTGGTAGATCAAACATACAATATTCCTCTTCATATAAAAGAGAAATGTAGAGCACGTAGAAGATGGCAAAACAGCAGAAACATAGTCGACAAAACGCTCCTTAATAATCTAACCCGTAGACTATGTAGAGATATCCAAGAAACCAGAAATGGCTCATTCCAAAGGTACTTATCGGAACTATCACCAGAGGACCACTCATTGTGAACAGCAACAAAAAAAATTAATAGACCTATCGTGAGTGTCCCTCCGATAAGGGGATCTGATGGTACCTGGGCCCGATCGAATGCAGAAAAAGTAAACACCTTTGCTGAATACCTTGATAAAATATTTACTACTCTACATGAAGCCAATAATGAAGATTATAACATAAACCAGTTACTAGAAGCACCTGGCCAACTATCGCCCCCATTAAAATCATTTTCTCCTAGTGAAGTGCGCAAGGAAATAAGCTACCTTAACTTGCACAAGGCACCGGGCTTCGACCTTATAGTCGCTGAAGTACTGAAAAACCTTCCTAGAAAAAGGATTGTATTGCTGAACACAATCTACAACATATAATAATGATCAATAAACTTGGTAAGCCACCAACAGAAGCAAGTTCTTACAGACCAATAAGGCTTCTTCCCTTCATGTCTAAAGTATTCGAACGCCTCATCCTAAATAGAATCGAAACTACAATTCCTATTGATGATCTGATCCCATACTACCAATTTGGATTTAAGAAAGAACATTTGACGACCCAACAATGTCATAGAATAGTGAATAAAATAAAGCCTGGAAGATAAGGAATTATGTGTGTCTGTTTCTCAATATATGCTAATCAGTTGATAGAGTATGGCACAGCAGCCTCCTCTACAAAATTAAAAAACATCTACCCAACCAACTATATCTCCTCTTAAAATCATATCTAAACGATCACCACTTTCAAATAAAATTTGACGACAAACTCTCAACTTTCCATCAATTTAAAACTGGAGTACCTCAAGGCAGTGTCTTAGGCCCTTTCTTATACTTGTTATATATGGCAGATGTACCAACTACTAATAAAACGCTTATAGCAACATTTGCTGATGATACAGCAATTATGTCATCTAATACTGATCCTAACACAGCTTCCAACCAACTTCAAAATCATCTAACTCTCCTGCAATCATGGTTAAAAAAATTGAAAATTGAAGTCAACACTAATAAATCTAACCAAATCACTTTCACCACAAAACAGTGTGCCTGTCCGCAAGTTACCAATAATGATGATCCAATACAGATGTGCAACAAGGTCAAATATCTTGGTCTTCATGTAGACCAAAAACAAACATGGAAAACTCACATAAAAGCTAAAAGAAAACAACTCAATATAAAAATTAAAAATATGTATTGGCTAATTAACAAAAAATCACAACTATCTACAGAAAGCAAAATCTTAATCTACAAAACCATACTAACACCTATATGGACATACAGTATTGAATTGTGGGGTTGCAGCAAACCATCTAACACCAAGATCCTGCAGTCCTTCCAATCTAAAACCCTCCATCAATTAATAAATGCTCCATGGTATGTTTCAAATGACACAATACACAGAGATCTAAGAATACCATATATCAAAGACATCTCACAACTCGCTCAAATAAATACAGAAAGCTATGCATAGATCATAGCAATCAACTTATCAGTAACCTGTTCAACCTACCATCAGAAGAAAGAAGACTAAAAGAATTTGGCCTAAAGATCTGTAAAAATCTAGAGAACTGTTAATGGATGGTACCTGATTCAAGCCACAACCCACATTATCCTATTTAGGTACTTATTACACTATAGTGTAGTAGATTGTAAATTTGCAGTTAAATAAATAACATACAGACGGGAGCAAAGTAAATATTAAAACTTAATAATTAAGAACATAAACCAAACATGGGAAAGGAAATGTGGAGAGGTGGACTGTTACATGGGTGGTACAAGATCATCAGAGGCATGTAACCTGATTCGGTCATTAAGAAAAGAAACATCTCACAAAATTAATATACAACCAATGCAAATAAATAAATGGAAAAATCCTCACACCCAAGAGCTAAAAGAAGACAGAGAGCTGTATCTTATCAACTCGTCTACATGACACACCGTACAAGGAGAAGTTATAAACATTGGTTTGATAATAAACCGGTTCATATGCATTCAACTTATGTAGGTAGTGATCCAACTACTACAAAATGAAGATATGTACTTCAGAAAATAAAACCAGTACAAAGTATATAACTCTGCACATAGGGGGGCGTTGATTTACAGGCCTCTAAGCTGGACAGAATTCCGTTAAGATCCAAAAATGGTACAAGATAATATGTTTTCATATAGTAAACATGTGTATTATGAATGCTCGGAATCTTTGGCTCAGAAGCTATCCAAACATTTACATGTCTCTATTCAATTTCAACACTTATACAAAATCTGGTAAAGCTGTAATAGCACGAAAAAGAGGGCGTCCTGTAAATCATAACAGAGATGGAACGCCAGTAAGTTTTACTAGCCACGGAAGTCCTGCTCCATCCAATCCAGGAACACCAGCTCTCGCAAAGAAGATGAGGAAAGATCATGCTAGACATCAAGATCTACCACTGAACTCCGTGAGAACCGACAAAACTAACCATATTCCTAAATGGATGAAAAACTAACAAAACTAAAAGTTCTAATTGTTTATATTAGTAAGTAAGGGTTGAGACAGTTAATTTCTAATTGTTTCTCTATTTCATACAAACCCATATATGACCTCAACTTTTTTCCCAGTTTTTATGAGTGTTTTTCATAATTTCGCTTTTGTAATACATTTTATCTCTAAATAGAGCATAAAAAACCATCAAATATTTTTTTAATAATTTCCTTCATAATTCATGCAGTTGAGGGTCAATTCCACAGGAAATATTTATTTATCCTGTATCTAGAAATGGATTAAATATGGTTAAATTGAATATATTAAAAATTAAAATTCTCTAATTAATTATATTCCTTTTGATCACCCAACTGAAATTGTGGACCATAGTAGACAAAAAATAATAAATAACCTTTTATATGGCCATTAAAAATGATTATACACTACCTACATAAACAGAATGTAAATCTGGAAAATTTTCATAGAGGATATTTTATTAGGCTTGTTTGAAATGCTTATTAGTTTTATCTATATATGTTAAGTATTTAAACTGGCGACTATCCATAAATATTATGTTTATTTTTGATACAAAGAATACTTATGCCAAGACTTTGTATCAGTAGTTGAAGATATTTTATATATTTTGTCAATTCTTAGATTGTTTCTGTAAAATATAGTTTTACCCAAATTCTAATAAGAGTGTGTTAATAAATTCTGTTAACACTATTGCTAAATACTCATTGTTAGAATACTTACAATACATTAAATTGATTTCCATCAAAGCTTAAAATAGTAATAACAAAGATTACAATAAGCCTACCTTAACACATTTTAAACAATACTTGAGCAAGACATTTTTTCCATCGAACTTTCCTGAATTGCTGTTTGTTGAACACTTATCTAGGACCCCGCAGCTTTCAATTCATTAATCCGACCTTACGATTGTCTATACATTTATTTAAAATATGAGAATCAATTGTAGTTTAATAAAATAACGTTTAGATACGATTTAAAAAAGGGACAAAACTTATTTATTGACCTAAAACTAACGACAAAATTTTCATCGCAAGAAGGAACTGATAATTATTTTATCCACCACTCTAAATATATAAACGCATGCGTTGTAATCTCAATGGTTTCACGATGTGCGCGTCGACGTTGCCAATTGCGTTAACTCAAAAGGTATACTATTTATTTTTATAATAATATATATGTTAAAATTTTTAAATTAAGAATATAAAATAACTGGTATATTTTTCTTGTAAATGAGAAGAAATATTTAAAACCATTCTATAGTATTACCTGGGCTAGAAATTCACTGATAGTCTCAGTTATCTCAAAAGGAATACTATATATAAAAATAATATGAGATATGTGGCAATGGTGATGCGCGTTAACAATGTGACTACTAAAATTTAAAGTAAATATTTTTATTGCAAATGTTATCTATTTTATTTTTTCGATAAAAATTTTGTGATTACTAATAAATGTGGAATTAAAAACATAGCTCTTAAATTATTACCATACAAAAGTGCGTCCATACCATGCAAAATATGTATAAACATAGGCGTACAAAAGAATTCAAAAAGTGATAATATTTATTGAAATATACTCTGCAACAGAACAAAAAAATACTGCAATATTTACAGATGCTCGGAATCAGACCAGTGGTACTAATGTATATAAAAATGTAATAGTATATTACGTAACGAGTGTTGTAAGAAGTATTTTACGCACGAACGGAAAATGCGTTACAACACGTGTTACGTACTATACATTATCTACGACCTACTTGTATTGATAATCTTATTAGGAGATTTAAAGTACAAATAAAAACGTACATCCTCGATGGCCAGCCAACTTGCATTTCATAAAAGTCCATCCTCGATGCCCAGCCAAGTTTCGTAAAAGTCCATTCTAAGTAGTATTTATTTTTATCAAACATGTATGTAGAATTACCGGAATTGCAAAAAATAGCGTATACACATCTCAACTATAGTGACATTAATCCCTTAGGTGGATTAGTTCCCTCAGAAATCAAACACCGCCCGCGGCATTAAATGGGTCACTTTAATATCGCTTGGTGTATAATATGCTAATTGTTTACTAATATGATACATTAAGACAGCTAAAAGATGCGGATTGAATGAAGGAACCGATTATCATATTATTCCAAATAACTCTTAGTATTAAATGCAATCTCATATCTAATAAACGTTATCTACCATTTACATATAGAATAAAATGCAACGTCTAATAGCGAAATAACGATTTTTTAATAAAATGGCAACGTCTATTGACAGTTGCTAAGTGGTTGCTAGGGAAGCCGTGCGATTTACTTTACAGCCGTGCGTTTTGTTTTACCGTGCGTAATAGACGTCTTACATTGATTTCCGACTGTATGTTTTTGACTACTTACAGGGGTGGTCGTAGGTAATAGTATATTACGTAACGTGTGTTGTAAGAGGCATTTTATGCACGAACGGAAAAGTTACGCTCGAAGTCGCGTAGCGGCGAGTGCGTAAAATGCGTTACAACACGAGTAACGTACTATACTTTACTTACGACCTACTTGTACTTGTATTTATAATCTTATTAAGGGATTTAAAGTACAAATAAAAACGTACATCCTCGATGCCCAGCCAAGTTTTATAAAAGTCGCTCCTCGATGCCCAGCCAAGTTTCGTAAAAGTCCATCCTAAGTAGTATTTATTTTTATTAAAAAGTATGTAGAATTACCGGAATTGCATAAAATAGCGTATACATCTCTCGACTAAAGTAACATTAATCCCTTAAGTGGATTACTTCCCTCAGGAATCAAACACCACCCGCGGGATTAAATGGGCCACTTTAGTCGCTTGGTGTATAATATACTATTCTTTACTAATATGAGATACATTCAGACAGCTAAAAGATGCGGATTTAATGAAACGGAACCAATTATCATATAATTCCAAATAACTCTTAGTATTAAATGCAATCTCATATCTAATAAATGTTATCTACCATTTATATATAGAATAAAATTAAACGTTCAATATCCAAGTAATAAATTTTGAATAAAATGGCTACGTCTATTGACAGTTGCTAAGTGGTTGCTATTGAAGCCATGCGATTTACTTTACAGCCGTGCGTTTTGTTTTACCGTGCGTAATAGATGTCTTACATTGATTGCCGACTGTGTGTTTTTAACTACTTACAGGGGTGGCCGTAGGTAAAGTGTATTTTGTTTGTAAATATAAAATCGCAGATAAATATTACATTGACATAACCTTGGATAATATAAATAAAACACAAAATTAACATCTAGCAGTGAATTTTTGTTATATTTAATAGTATATATTATTTAAAGAGCGGTAATGTAGGTCATAACTCACGCATATGTAGTATGCAGCACGAGCCGCAGGCGAGTGTGCTGTAATTCGTCAAGTGAGTTATGACCATTCTTAGGGATTGTAATGAACTGGATTAGTGGAGTGGACTGTTGAGTTTGTCGTTCACCACTGCTCCTAACTAGATGTGCTGTTTGTTTTTCTTCGATAAGGTTGTGGAAAGAAGGACCAGTCGTAACTTTAAATAACGTTTAATAAAACACTTAAGTACGACAATGTTAAATACGTAAATCAATTTACAAAAGAATAGTAACAAGATAGAGCAACAAGAATGTCCACAGCGAGTTGATAGTTGGTTACAGTTTTCTAAATGATTCTAAATGCTCTTGAGGTAGATATGTATATTTTTCCGATAATTCTCGAACGAAGTCGCAGAAATTTGCACGTTTTTATATTGCGTCGTAACGCGAAGAGATATTTTAATACTTCAGGTAATTCGTAATTTTTCTCATTTTTAAGTTTAAAATTGATATAATTTGATACTGGCTGAGAGAGATTCGTTGACCTAGATATAGTATAGGGACCGAGAAAGATTACGTTTATGCCATCTGCCGTGAAACAAACACAAACAATGTGATGTAAACACTATTAGTAGTATTAGGAGAGTTTTGTATAATCAGCGTTTTTAAATGTTCATTTTTTAAAACTGATATTATATGTTTGTGATGTTGTCATCGAAAGTATCTTTCTGTATTTATGGCTGTTCAAATATGCTGTATAAAAATACTACGCAGTTGAAATTTTATAGTTTCCCCGAAAGTTCATTGAACACTGCGTGGATAACCTTAAAACGTCAAAAATGGGTAAATGCAGTAAAAACCCACATGCAAGTAAAATGTTCTAATTAAAACATTTTATTAACTATTATTTTGTCTATAATCAGTATGATACTACCATTGGCAGCTATTAGAAACGTTCTAATTTTTTTTAAATAAATAAAAGATTATTATCGAGAGAATAAAATGTTGTTTTCTGTACGATTTCATTGTTATATAAAATAAAGAACTTGTTATGTGTTTGCTGACTTTAATATTATATAATGAGTTCAAACAATTAGATACTATTGAGGGGCAGAAAGTAAAACATTTGTACAAAACGAATCACTTCACGCCTTTTAATTACATTTCAGAAAACATCGGGAGGATTATAGGAACCAAATAAAAATACTAGAATTTGCAGTGCTCATTTTGTCAATAATCAAAAATCAGATAATCCCCTACACCCATCTTACATACCAACCATTTTTCCTGGCAAAGAAAATAAAAAGATCTATTCATTTTTTGCATTTTGTAGTTTGTTTATTATACTGTTTACATCACAATGTTTTTCTTATAGCAGGGCGCTCTACTTTCTACAGAAGTGCTGCCTCTATAGTTCGATCTCGATCCTTATTCGCGCACACTGTATGTTTCGAACGCGAGGAATTGTCACACTTTTTTATGTCGACCGATCGAGAGTGGAGCTTAGTTGTAAACTGCTTGACGTTGAAAAACTGACTGCTCTGTAAATGAATGTTAATTTCTATAGATATATTGGGTTTTGGGGTAGAACTTCCTCTTTTAGTTGAATGATGGTGATATTTTTGACGTAAAGTTAATTACCTAATTACCGTGAAGCGATAAATTGTGTCCTTTTAGTTATTTCATGTCAATTCATAAAACATATTTATTTCGAATAGTTGGCATTTCTCTATTCATTGTGTAAGGGTTTGAAATATTGTTCACAGTGCTAATTGAAGGATCGTAGATCGCTCAAAGTTATTTGTTGTAAAACATATTAATGGTTTTGAAAAGTTCCATAATCTCTATTTTATAAAAAGATCATAAGGATCATTTGAACCATTTAAAATTCAATTGTTTGGTCTCGTGTTGAGAAGGCACTTAGAAACTAACTTTTCTTTTATTACGGGGCGTTCACGACCATTAAAGTAAAGACTAAGGGTTAAACGTTACAATAGACATTAAACTTGTCCGAGAATTCATAGAAATGTGAAAGTTCTCGTGATTGATTTGACATCGTGATATATACCGAATGTCATATCACAACAACCATTATTAACGCAATTTGAATACTATACTTTACCTAGGACTATAACAACAAATACTAAGATACAAGTATAGAGAAAGAACTTTATTCACAAATCTTAATAGTTACATATAACAATGCTATAAAAATTTTAGTTGTAATTACTCATTTTGTTTAATAATAAAAGTAACTGTAAAGTTTTAACAACCAGTTAACTGTTTAAATTTGGAACGTATGCAAGTTAATTGTTTCTTTTTGTGTTTGTTGCATATATGTTGTTGATATACTAACTGGTTAAGATGTTATAGAACTGATTTGCAGTATACGTCTTATTCTTTTCGGAATCACCAGCCATAATTAGGTGTTAACGTAATCAGTCCAAAATCCTCTTGACAAGGTAAACATATGTGATATCAAATCATAAGATGTATACCTAGGGCGACACAAGTACTATAGCTACTTATAATATTTTTAAAATAAAGGTACGCTACGGCTACATATTCACACTTTATTCCTTATTAATTTTAAAGTTTTAAATACGGTATCCACCAAAATAAACAGTACCGAAACAGAGAGTGCTGTGGAGTTGTTTATGTAATATGGATTTGTCATATTTGACTTAATTGTCATTAGTTGATATATTAATAGTACGCTGCAGTTAAATTTGATTTAAAACTGGTTCTAACAACGGAAGAAAAAGTTTTTTGCTAGAGCATTATTTTCGTTCATACGGAAAAGGTTGTAATGATGGTCCAAGCTTAGAACAGGTGTCAGTAAAATATCAACAAAAATTTAATAAAGCAGCTCCTAGTAAAAGTGTGATGTTAGCTGTTGTTGAAAAATTTCGTCGCACTGGTAGTGTATTGTGTCAACGTAAAGAAGTCTTGTAAGAACTGCATGTAAACTCAACATTAGTGAAACGTCTTTACGTCGCATGTTCAAATCAATTGGTGGTTATCCATACCGTATTCAAGTTTGACAACGACTAAATGCTGCGGACAAACGTGCAAGAGAAATTTACTGTGGTCGCATGTTGAGTTTAATTTACGAAGATCCCGAATTTTTGAAAAACATATGGTTTTCAGGCGAGAGTCCCGTTCATCTTAGCAGCTATATTAATCGACAAACAACCAGATTCCTTGGATTTGAACGTCCTGATGTCATTGTAGAGAAACCACTCCACAGTCTTCGAGTTACCGTTTGGTGCGCGGTATCTGGTCATGGAATGATTGGTCCTTATTTCGTTGAAGATGATAATCAGAATCCACTTGCTGTCAACCAAGAGCGTTATAAAGAGAAAATTATTATACCTGTTGTGAGAGATCTAAATAACTTTTGCCGTGCACGAAATCTACAGTTTCGTACACAATGGTTCCAACAAGATGGTGCAACGAGCCATACAGCTGTGCGAACCTTAGACTTACACCGTCAGCATTTCGATAATAGAATAATTTCTCGGGGAACAGACTTCGAATATCCTTCTCATTCACCTGATCTGACGCCACCTGACGCATACATTTGGAGCATAATGAAGGACAAAATATTTCACTCGGAAAATCCGCCGGCGAATATTGCCGAACTACGGGAAAGAATACAAAATATTTTTCGGCAGTTACATCAACTACTTTTTATAAATATGTTTATTGACTTACAAAATCGATATGAAGCTTGTTTGCGTCGAAATGGTGAACATTTTGAACACTTACATTACAGAAATTAAAAATTAATTTTTATTTTTATTTTCGGTACTGTTTATTTTGGCGGATACTGTAATTGATGTACTTGGCCACATATTGTAATGTAAACCTCAGATTAACAAACAAAATAGATATGTTTGTTTTGATCTTTTCTTGTCCCAAATATTGAGTCACATTCTAAGCTCACTTGCGGACACTTCCACTGCTTTGTCATATTTACAAAGTCTCTTTAGTTGCAGGCAAAATGAAATTATAAGTTTAATTGAAAATGTGTTAAAAAGTTATGTAAATCAAAAAAGTCATACTAATTTATGCATTTGAGTCACTGCTTTTGAAAGTAATTAATAATAGTTGAATTTTATTTAATAAAGGCATATTCTTATATAAATTTAAACAAATATTTGTTGTATCCTTAGATACCTTTATGGTTATAACTAAAAGTGGCAACATTGCTCAAATTTTCAGTACCTGTTTAATGTCTCAATAGTAATCTATTTAGTAGTTTTGTCCTTGTTTAATTACCGTATAAATGGAGATGCAAATATCGTCAAACTGTGATCGACGATCATTTCTAATACGTTGTAGTATTGTAGTAAATAATGTCAAACGTGGTTTGTTTATACGAGCGTCATTACGACTAGAGAGTAAACATTTAGTTCTTTCGATGTGTTTTTCAAAACTTTTAGTGACAAAATAAACTTTTAACTTAATTAATTTAATGTTTTTGGATTATCATGGTTCGTCGGTGCCAAGTTTGTCAGAAAAACAGACGAAATTACCAAGGCCATGTAGCTACAATACCATCCCCCCTTTTTGTAATTCATTCATTATTTCACTACTGGCGTTTAGAATTGTTGGCTGCAAAAATAAACGTGTTTATGAATGAAAAGCCCTTTCTATGTTTATTATTACTCTAAGGTCAAATCTATACTTTGGCGTTGTCATAATATCCAAAGGTTTTTATCTATGTGGTTAAGTAAACTGCCATTTTGTTCATAAATACATTTTTTTGTTTTCTCATAATTAGACTATTATCATTCTTCCTGCTCTTACAATATGGTGGAGTACTAAACGAAAGGTACAGGAATAATAGGTTTTACGTATCCTAGTTCTGTATTAGCAACGTTTCTATACTTCTGAATAGAAATCAATTTTGATATTTAGCGACGCTGCAGCCTTCTTTTATGAATTAGTTTCGAATACAACTTTTTTTTGTTTTCGTTAGAAAATAGGACATGTGTCCTATCAAACACATTAGACGTGGATTATTGTGCGGCAAATACACTTTACACTTTTTTATGAATCGCATAATTTCCATTTATTTTGTTTTATAACGCACTTTAATGCTACCTTAAGTGGAAATGAATAATCGGAGATTTTTTTACAATATCGATATTCAATTTCGATATTTGAAATAAAAAATAGTTGTTTATGCAACAAGTGCAAAAACACGTTTCGCGCGAGTTGCTTACAATATTATATGATACTCAGAATGTATTTTAACCGTTCTTCTTTTTTTTGTATCTTTATGGCCTCCACCTTGTCAGTACATAATCATAGCTGGTTTTCGCTTTAACCATTTAAATTTTAAATAATCAAAGATTTTTGCAACAGTTGTAACTCGTTGAGACTAAGTAGAATAATATATACATATATTATTGCTGTATTAGAGCAGGATCAAACACTTGCTCTGGATTTTTATTTTTTTTAAATGTTTATGTTTGTCATAAATCGTCACAAAACTGATAAGCATGACAGATGAGTGCAACAAAGATTTTGTTGCACTAGTGCAAAAAAGAACCACTTTTTCCATTAAATGTGCTTCACAAAAGTGTTGTTTTTTGCATGAAAGTAGAAAATAGCTATTTTCCTAACAAGTGCGGAAAGTGATGCTTTCCCGAACGCGACTGCCGTTGACCCGAACGACGCGAAGCGGAGTTCGGGCAAGCAGTCAAGGGCGGGAAAGACACTTTACGCATGAATTAGGAACATTATTTTTTTACGACCGCATAAAGGTTCAAAAAGCACATTGAAATTATATATTTTATTTCAACATACAAAACATTCCATGAAAATCCACTAATTATTATTAATATTAATGCTGAAAACACAATTCGTTGCATTCTGCAAATGCGTCAGAATAGCCGGTCCAGAATAGTTAGTTGGTGGTAACTGGCTGTTAAGGGTAACACTCGTTGATTGCAAAGTGCATGAAGATGACGGAGACGGCATCGGTTGCAAGTTGCCAGTACATGAAATAATTTTATTCGAGATGGTTTTCTTCTGTTCTGCGGAGTCCTCCAAATAACTCTCAGCACAGGCAGTTGACTTCCATCCTCCAAGACGTTTTATGTTGGTTATCCCTTCGCCTGAATCTGCTAGAAACTTTGCCGAGGATCGTCTAAAACTGTGACCTGTGTAACGTTTTGGGTTAGGTAGGCCTAAGTAGGTAGCGATCTCTGCCGGCATTTTACCAAATGTGTTTACGTCTGCGCACTAAACAGAACATTTGCTTTTTTTGTAATTGATAAAAAAACGACGGTGCGTGGTGGTAGGAGGCCGTAAATTTGCATACTTTCTATAGTGCTTCAAAAAGGTTCCATTATTTATGTCTTCAGATATAACAAAGGATCTTGAGGTATGGTTTTTCGAATCGGAAATTTTCACAATAATTAGGTTTCCTTTATCTTGAATATCGTTAAGCGTGATTTTCACAAGCTCCGCTCTGCGCGAAGAGCACCGGCTTAAGCAAAATGGTACCTACTTTAATCATAAGATATATCTCATCAGGGGCTAACATAAACTTGGATATGTCTTCTTTGGTAAAAATCTGGTCGAAAACCAACATTTTGCTTTTTTAGGAACGATGTCAATTTATGAAACTTGCTTATGTCCATATTTTGTTTTATTTTAATTAAACATTTCACCATCGAGTAACGCGACCATAGGGTATTGGATTTCAATACCTTACTCAGCTTGGAAAAATACGCCAAAAAAATCTCTTCTCTGAAGCTATTCACTCCTTTTTCCTTACACCAGCTTAAAAATTGGTTGTATTGCTGTTCGTATCTTTTTAGTGAATTACTTGGTAACAGGTCTGAATTTACCTCATCTGCGGCCTTTAATATTGCTTCTGGGAGCTTTTCGTCTGACGAATCCTTAGACTAGGAAAGAGAGGGGACTCGTAACGCTGTCAACTATTGTGATACCAATGCCCACCAAGTCATAAACTTCATTGTCGTTATATGATAGTTCTAAAGGACTAAAATTTTCATTTTATAAATTAATCTTTATACATGGGAAATTTAAAAATAAAACTATATTGATTTATTTAACTTATATCAAAATTGTAGGCATTAGTAGTTATTAATTATGATCTTTTGGGGTTAGGAATTCCGAGAAACTGAACAATAAATTCGTTAATTTTCAATGAAAAAGTTTCGTAATGTCTTTTCTACTAACATAATTGAATTTATTATGAAACACGTTTTAACTCACTAGTGGGGTTTTATGAAGAAAAGCTTATTTTTTAAGATATAAAGAAAAAAGTAGCTACCAAAAAAATAAGTTAGGCAGAACTTACCTATGAAACGAAATTTCAGGTTATTTTTATCTACTAGAACTCTTACACTGATAATCACAACAATTAACCATCTTAACAAAATCAAAAGTCCACTTTAAAATCACCTTAATCGCTCAATAATCGCAAAAAACTCTCAGGTGTTCACTATAGCGTTGACCACCAAAAAATGGCGTCGGCTTTGAAATATGCATCAAACCGTCACCACAGGTTGCATAGAGTAACGCGTCCCCTCTCTTTCTTAGTCTAAGGACGAATCCATTAAAATATTGCTTTTATTGAAAATAATTTGATAAATGCCAGAATCGGACACTTCGACAACACTTGACTTGAAACTTGACGTCTTGATGACATCTTCGTTGTCATAACAAATATTTGGTTACCACACCAAACCACTTGACTCAGCTTAGTTTGATTGTTATGTGGATTTATTTTGAGAAATGTGTAGGGTAGATATATAAAAGTATCGCAATTTCTTCATTCCAATGAATGAAAAATAGTCTGGGTTAGATTGAATATTAAAACCTATATTAGTTTTAATAGTAATATGCAGGTAAAATCAATGAAATGTACATTTAATAACGATAAATTGACATATTTTACTTCCCCGCACTAGTGCGGGAAAGCGAGTTTTCCCGCACTAGTGCGGGAAAGTGACACTTTCTAAACTAAAATGAGTGGGTAAAAACGAACGGTCGTAGAAAAAATCCTTTTCATTGATTTTCGCTTTGTGGGTAAATAACGAACTTTATTTATTTTTCCATTTTTTTTCTTTTTGCAAGCCAAAAAATAAATTTTTCTCACATTCTGTCCATGAAACGGACAAATTTAAGTGAAATTTCGGTATTTTCACAAACAATCAATGTTTTCTCACATTTTGTCCTTGAAACGAAAAAAATTAAATGTAATTTTGATATTTACAAAAAAAATCAATTTTGGACATGAAACGAACAAAATCTAGCGGAATTTTGATATTTTCACAGAAAATCGATTCATCTCATATCTTGTCCCTGAAACGAGTGAAATGAAGTGAAATTTTGATATTTACATAAAAAAAAATCTCACATTTTGTCCATGAAACGAACAAAATTAAGTGGAATTTCGATGTTTTCATAAAAAATCGATTTTTCACACATCTTGTTCATGAAACGAATGAAATTAAGTAAAATTTTAATATTTTTTTCAAATTAGGTTTTCACATGTTTTCTCCATGAAACCAGCAAGGTTTAGTAAAATTTTGGTATTTTTTGAAAAACTAAAACCATGGGCCTCTGAAGTCGCTCGTAAATCGACGATAGGCATGGTAA
This sequence comes from Galeruca laticollis, assembly GCA_963921935.1. NCBI lineage: Eukaryota > Metazoa > Arthropoda > Insecta > Coleoptera > Chrysomelidae > Galeruca > Galeruca laticollis. The sequence continues at coordinate 103,107,275 of OY998175.1, forward strand.
AAACCATTTCCGACCACTTAAAACATCAAAAAAATGCCTTAAAATTCGACTTTTTTTATTAACGACCTATTCATTATACCTGTACTGTAAACCAGAAACCCGGAATATTCTATCTATGCCGTTGGAAAGATCTTGAATAGAGCAACAAAAATCGCATTGGCTGTTTTTACACTCTCCGGGTTCAAAAACCGTATAAATTGCAAAACATTTGAAAAAAACAAAAAAATCTAAGGGTGGACCACTTATTTTGGCTATAACGGCACAAGGGTACCCCAAATATCTCAATTATTATATATCGTTGGAAATATCTCGAATAGAGCTATAAGAAACATTTAGGGCATTTTTCTCTATCTAACGTCAAAAACGTAAATTTTAGAAGGCCATTAGGACCCCTAAAAGATTTTTTCAGGGATCGTAGTACGATGCGATCGTAAAAACTTTTCGAGCTCTATCATCCTGCAAAGTTTCATCGAAATCGTTGGAACCGTTACATAGTTGCCACAAATATAGAGGAGAAGGTGTAAATGTGGAATATGCATGTTATATGGAATACCTCCGGTTTTTAATAAACCAAATGCCGCTCCCTATCGAAAACCGGCTAAACTTATGCATGTTTGCCATCTTTATTCTAGGCGATGTACCCCGCGCCGTTTTAGTACAATAATATTCTCTTATCTATGGTTTTAGTATGGTTTGGGTTCTTGAGGTGTGCGCATGTGAATTTCGGGTCCTGAAAAGTTTAACACGAAAGTGAATATGCAAGCCTAATTTTTTTATTTGCATGTTTTTATTTAAATATTTGTTACAATGTCACTGTATGTAAAAGTTTAAGGTGACGTTGCATTTGTTTAGTTTTTGTTATGATAGCCTAGATCTAGCCTGAAATGTTGGTGACATGGGTATTGTTGGTAATATGGAATACTAGTATTCCATATTTACACCTCGTTTTCATTTTTTTAGGATGCCACGGAAAACTGAACGTGCGTCTTGCAATAATAAAGGAAAGCAATACAAGGAAGAGGACATGGCTAGGGTCATCCAGGCAGTGAGAGAAGAAACGATGGGATATCTCAAAGCATACAAAACCTATAGGTTTCCTTACAACGCTCTTTCGTCTGAGTGAAATTAACACAGTGCCACCAGATAAGGCTGCAGCAACCAAGCTTGGGAGAAAATGTGTTTTGGGACCAGAGCTAGAGAAGCTACTAGATGATTACATTTTGAAAATGGAGTCCAAATTTTACGGGCTCACAATTAGAGACCTGGAGGGCATGGCTTATCAGTTGGCCATAAGGAATAAATTCAAACGCCCATTTTCTACATCTGGACTAGCAGGCAGAGCCTGGATTGATTTGTTTTTAAAGCGACATCTAAAATTGTCAATAGAGAAGCCAACGGGGACGTCATTTGCAAGAGCTGCAGGTTTTTGTAAAGAAAGAGTTGCGGATTTTTTGACCTCCTTGAAAAGCAAATGTCCTATTCCCCTAACAACGTTTATAATGTAGACGAATCAGGGTTAATAATTGTTCAAAGTAAAGTATCGTCAGTAATATGGCTGAAAGGCAAACGTCAAGTTGCTTCATTAACATCAGCAGAGAGAGGGGCTCTGATTACAGTTATTCTTTGTATGAGTACGGCTGGAAACTTTGTCCCTCCCTTGGTTATTTTTCCTAGGAAACACATGAACATTCAGCTCATGAAGGGAGCTCCTCCTGGGTCCGTAGGAGTTGCACATCCATCCGGTTAGGTACAGTGCCATATTTTCACCCAGTGGTTCCGTAACTTTATCCAGAACACTAAACCAACTGAAGAAACCCCCCTCCTGTTAATCCTTGACGGCCATTACAGCCACACTCGCAATGTCGACGTTATCGACCTTGCAAGGGAAAACCATGTTAACATTTTATGTCTTCCTCCTCACTCGACGCACAAGCTCCAGCCTTTGGATAATAAGCTATTTATTTTTATAGTGAAGATTAAATGCATACCAAAAAAAATAAGTAAAAGAAAAAATATGGAAGGGCATTATAAATGTAAAAAAAGGAATGTTCAAACTTAATATGTATTGTTTGTTTTGATGTGTACCATTTTTCTTGTTTGGATAGGAAAAAAGCATATAAACTAATTGATCAGAATAAAATTTATTGCTCAGTAAAATGTGAAGAAAATGATCCAACAATAAAGATTAACAATATATATGAAGAAGTAGCTAAATTAAAATATAAAATTAGAGAAAGGGATCTAGAATTAGTAAAAGTATAGAAGGTGAAAATGTTGACAAAATGAATGAAATGCAACTAGAAGTAAATGAGCTGTACAAAGAAATAACTCAAAAAAATTGTTATAAATAAAGATTGAATAAAAGGACAAGGACGCAGGACTTTGAAGATGATGTATTTGAGTTGGAAAATAGAGATGCCCAGAGAATAAAAGAGCAAGATGAAAAAATAAAACAACTAAATAAGGAAATTACACAAATTGAAAATAAGTTGAAAACGCAAGAGAATGAGTTACCAAGCAGAAATGATAACCAAGTTTTACTGAACAATAGAATTAAGGAAATGGATAATGTTAGTCGGGAAATGGTGGATGCAATACGAGTGCTTGAGGAGGAAAATGATAGGGTCAATGAAGAACTATCTAGATATAAAAAATTAGAAAATGAAAATATGATAGGACTGACAGTAATGGATAAAGAAAAAAAGGCAATCAGGGATGCAAAGCAAACAGTGCAACTATCAGATAAAGTAGAGAAAACTATTAATAAACGGAACATTGAAGAAGGAGGAAACATTAAACAGAGGAAATTATTAGTACTGTGTGATGAAAATGGACGTAAGTTAAGAAGGACAATAGAGTTAGAATTAGATAACTTAGGATGTAAGGATTTTTTATTAGAAACAATTATAAAACCGGGGGCTACTTATGAGAATATTATTGCAGACATAGATAAACTTGTAATTAATTATAATCTAAATGACTGTGTAACTATTTTAGGTGGTATAAATAATTTTAAAAATAATAAATACCCGAGTATAAAATTCATAAATAATAAGGTAAAACACTGTACACATACAAATTTTGTATTTGTTAACATCCCAGAGGGAAACTTTAAAAACTATAGTAAAAGATATGTAAATAGATTTAACTTTAGATTTCAGGACTATATCAAAAGGCTGGACAATTATGCTCAGGGTTTTGCAAGGGCGATTGATTTATGTGATAGAAAGGGATTATTTAATATTAATATGTATGGAAAAGTCTGCAATAAGTTAATTAATGAGATATTACATTCAAAAAAGAATAATAATCTTATATTTATTGATACTGTGAAGTATAAAAAAATCGGTGAGTAACAAAGTGATGAAGACAGTAAAAATAATAGCAACTCTTTTTTAGAAATAACAAACAGCGAAAACATCACAACATAGAAAATAAATTTGAAAAATAACTCTTTTATATTGTACCTAAATGCTCAAAGTCTTCCAGCTCATATAGATGAGGTTAGGAATTTAGTTAAAAAAAAACCTTTACTTGTATGTCTATCAGAAACTCATATTACAGAGGACATATTTAATTCTGAAATTAATATTAGTAATTATATTGTCCATAGGACAGATATTAATAGCAGACACACGGGCGGAACTATAGTATTTGTAGATAATAGATTAAAAATAGTTGAGGTGCATAGATATTGTATTGAGGGAGTCTTGTGGATAACTGGAGTGTCCATTATATTCCAAAATAAAAAGTATTGGGTATTTGTTCTGTATAGATCTCCAAACAGTAGCATGATAAGGTTTTTGCAATTATTTGAAGATTGGTTTGAGGAAAATATCAATGAGGTAAACGATAAAACTATTTTATGTGGGGATTTTAATCTGAATTGGCTAGATAGTGATAAAAATTGCAGTGGTAGGCTACGAAGTTTTATAACGGATATGGGATTTATGAATTCGGTGACAGAATATACACACTTAACACAGCGGGGAGGTACATATTAATTGATCTGGCTTTATCGAATTTAGAAATAGTTGTAAGTGTTTTTGATTTCCCTAAAATAAGCTGTCACCGCAATATATTAATATCTTGGAAACACATAAAAGTACCAAGAAAAGAATTGTATATAGAAACGAGGGGCAGAAATATTGACTTTGAAATAATTGGGTTAAAATTGAAAAATATAAACTGGAACTATACAGAAATAAATTTGAATAAAAGATATAAAATGTTTGTGGAAACGGTATATTCTGTACTAGATGAAGTAGCTACAAGAAGGGAGGTAAAAATATATAAACATTACCAGGAACTTTGGAATGAAAAAGTTAAACAGGCGGCAAGAGACAAGGATGAAAGTTATAGAATATACATAGAGAACAGAACAACAGACTACTGGGAAATATACAAACAAAAAAGAAATATAGCTGTAAAAACAATAAGGGAAGAAAAGAGAAAGTATTTTGAAAATAAGATAGATCTTAATAAACAAAATCCGACAGAAATGTGGAGAATTTTAAAGGCGTTCATTCCAAATGACAAACAAGGAAATAGTTTAAACATAATAGATATGGGTAATGGTGAGTTAGTCTCGGATATAAACGTAATACCAAATTGTTTAAACACATATTATATTAAAAGCATTCTGGATATAACAGAACAAATTGATAAAACTTTTACAAATAGTTTTCCAGTAGTAGATAAAGATATTACTAATAAAATGACCACTTTTATGTTAATTAGCCTAGAGGAATTAGAAAAAATAATTAGTTCATTAAAAAATAAAAGTAGTCCCGATGATATCAGTGTAGAATTATTAAAAAAGTGTTTCAAGGATATTTGTAATCCTGTATTAAACATAATTAATAGTTCTCTAGAGTTAAATCAAGTTCCTACAGAAATGAAAATATCTACTATAGTACCTATACCCAAGAAACCAGATATACAAATAAAGCTCCAAATTTAAGACCAGTTAATATAATTACTGCAGTTGCTAAAGTATTGGAAAAAGCTGTATATGAGCAGCTGGTGGATTATCTAGAAGGTAATAAGATTCTTTGTGAGTATCAGGATTCCGTAATAAACATAGTTGTGAAACGGCTCTACAATGTGTTTTGAGTGATTGGAAAAATAATATCGAAAATAACTTAGTCACAATTGCGGTATTTTTGGATCTACAAAGAGCATTTGAAACAGTAGATAGATATAGGCTAATAAGGAAAATTAAAAGCATAGGTATTGATGGGACAGCTCTTATATAGCTGGATAATAGATTATTTAAATAACAGGCAACAACTGGTAAAACTCAATAACATACAGTCAAACAGGTTATGTAATGATATGGGTGTACCGCAGGGCAGTGTGTTGGGGCCTTTGCTATTTTTGGTTTATTTAAATGATATTGTGGGCATTGCAAGGGAGTGCAAAATTAATTTATTTGCAGATGATACCCTACTATATTACTGCTGTAGTGATATTGAGCACTGCATAAGGGTTATAAACGACGCCCTAAAAAGGGTGCATATGTACTGTAGTGCAAATTTATTAAAAATTAATATACAGAAAACAAAATGTATGGTATTGGGCATAAAAGATAGGTATAGGGAAGCTAGTTTAAATATAGATTTAGGCGATGAAACGATAGAGGCAGTAAAAACATTTGTCTATTTAGGAGTGACTATTGACAATAATTTGAAATTTGAAGAGCATGCAAATCAAGTTATTAAAACTGTGGCATATAAAATTAACTATTTAAGACGATGATCTCCACATCTCAGCCAATGGTCTAAATTAACTGTCTTTAACACTGTAGTATTACCACATTTTAGTTATTGCCCTACAATTTTATATCTACTCAACCAAAATGAAATCAATCGTCTTCAAAAGATGCAAAACCGTGCCATGCGAATAATATTAAAGTGTTCTAAGTACACTCCTATAAACAGCATGCTAAAGACACTTAACTGGATGCCAATAACTAAATTAATGCTATATTTCACATTAATTTTTATTTTCAAAGTTAAAATTGAACATGCACCAGTGTATCTGCAGGAAAAGCTCTCTAGTAATATTGATGTACATAGCTATGACACAAGAAATAAGGAAAATTTGAGAATTGAAATGTGTAGGAGAAGCAGTACATACAACTCTGTATTTCACAAAGGTATTAGTTCTTTCAATAGTTTACCAGAATACATTAAAAAAAGTTCATCTGTGAATTCTTTCAAAAGAGCTTTAAAGGATTATTTATTGTCAGAGTGAGCAATCACAGTTTGTTTAAATTTGTTTTATTTTAATTTCTTTATGACGTACCTACTTTTTATACTATAACCACTAATATATGTTGTACTATTCTTTTATTTTATGTTGTGTATATTATGTAAATAGAATTAGTTATTTTGACTAAATAAATATATATATATATATATATATATATATATATATATTGTGGATAAGGTTGGTAAGAGAAATTTTAATGTTTAAATATGAATAGACTTTCTCTATTTAATAAACTTTCTCTAATTTGCCTTACGTTGGGCCGACAAATTATTGTGATTTGTTATGGTGTGAGAAACTTTTATTATTGTTAATGTTTAGTTGATATGAATTATTAGTTTTGTTTTGCCCGGTATATTAGAAAATTTTAAAATAGGTCATAAATTAATTATACCTTGCATGAAAAACTCTATGATCTCAAAGTAGGGTTCATATGTTAAAACGAAACAATTTTAATTTAAATTATGAGCGCCAAAAAAGTAAAATCCTTGCATTTAAATAAAGAAAAAAAATTTTAATCAAAAAATACTTGCTTTAATTTCTTTATAAATCCTAGAGACGGTCCTGTATGCTCGATTTCAAACCCCTCTACGATTCAGAAACGTTTGGTCAATACTGCCAACTGTTGAATATAGATGGAGCAATCACAAAAAAAAATTGAAACTTCTCAACAATATAATTTCAAGTTTTTCAAGTAAAAAACGTTATTCAATATTTTGAAAACAAATACATTATTCATTTACAAAAAAACTCATGAAAACAAACTATCTATGATGATCATTCATTCAACAAAACATACACTCAAATGAATTATTGTGATAACAAAGTAGGCAACATTATATACACATTAAAAAAACGAATCTTTTTACAAAATTGTCTATGAAATAAAAATGGCGAAAATAATGATGGCCAGAGTACATGAAATATCAAAGTTCAAATATTTGCACAACACAAGTAAGTTTATTTAACCTTTTTTTTATATGAATGAAATAGTTTTAAATACCTGTTCACTCTTGCATTTTAATACACATCATTGATTGTTTTTAGATTACCTCCAAGAAAGCCAAACAGCCTGTCGTGCTTGGATAACAGCTAAAGTTGATATTACATTTCATCCACATCAATACATTTTAAATGGAATTCCATAGTCCAGTCCTTTCTGAAATGTATCGTGGAGACACCATTCCCACGATACGATATTTTACTTGGTTATATAGATGAAATTTTACGGTCAGTACTCTATAATTTTTATCAATTATTTGTCAAATCTAAATTTATTTACTTGATTTATAAATTTGCTGAGTTACATTTAAGAATAATGCATTTATTTTATAATTACCACTCCAATGTGCTGCTTTTTGAATAGTTTTGAATTATTTTTCTAAAAATTTAGCTTCTCACCCATTCACTTCTACCAAAAAAGAATTCTACCTAGTCAAATAGTGTCCATTATCAACAAACTTTTCTATTCAATTTTTTTTAGTTTTCAATACGCTTGTCGCTAATCAAAATATTTCAAATCTACTCCACCAATCAAAATTGGCTATACAAATTCTTGTTGATAAATTTCATTTCAAGTTATAAATAGCTCATCTATACTTCTAGGACATCCTGTTTAAAGTCTTTAAATGATTAAATCTTATATATTACTTCCTTTAAATTATATTCCAAAATATTTAGAAATGACAGCTCTTTTTATTTCAATTAGATCTATTCGGAATGACAACTCATTTCACAAATGTCATACTTTATAAACTTAATGTTATTATTTTTACTTTCTACCTTGACAAATATTAAATAATTACACAATGTTATCAGAAAGTTTCTTTCAATATCTAATTATTATTTTTGAAAACAAATCAGAATGTTTTGACTTTTATTGTGTGAGAAATAAATTGTTATAATGTAATGTAACGTTCAAAATTCTCTCTCTCAAAGGCTAGAAATCATGTTATATACCTCACATAAGTGTATTTACAAAGTGTATTGAAAATTTCCTTCATGATTCTTCAGTTTGCCTCTTGTTTACTTTCTCTATTGAATAATGAATAATACAGATTGTCTCTATTTCGGATGATTTAAAAAAAATTTAAATTCTAAAATTTTGTATTTGCTTATAGTGTGTAGTGTTTCATTCCATATTATAGTATACAGAGTGTTGCAGGTTTCTTTCCATGTTAATATATATATATATATATATATATATATATATATATATATATATATATATATATATATATATATATATATATATTTATGGGGCCATTAAAAGTGAAGAAATCCGTATTTGGATCCGTCAAAACCAACGGGCTCTTGCTCCTTTTGATATAATGGAGTTATTTGGTAGAGCTTACGAAAAACTTCAGACAAACACAATAGCGACTAATGGTTTTCGCACCACTGGTATTTACCCTTTTAATAGGGCTGCTGCGGAACATGAAGCAGCGAAAAGAGGAATTACCATTAACATTCAAGAAGTCAAAACAACAAAATCTTCTACTACCCCTATCGATAAACCTTCATGCTGAAGCTGTTGACCAAGATGAAGATGATCAAGACCAATATGAAGATGGCCAAGACCAAGACGAAAACGTAGATTCAACCCAGAAGTTTGTTTCACCGTTCGAAATATCTCCAGTCCCAAACACAATCCACAAAAAACTCAACAGAGAACGCTAGACAATTGGATCTATTGTGATTACCTCGTCACCTTACAAAGACGAACTAAATGAGTCAATAAAGAAACTGAAAAGGAGGCAAAAGCGCGTGACGTTAAAAGAAACTTGTCTTCAGGAAAATCCTTGAAACAAAAAAAAAATCTCAAAAACATCTGAGAATTCAAGCGAAGATGTAAAACTTGACGATTCTGACAACGATTTGGAAAATAGGCCGAGACAACTGAAACCGAATGAGGACGATGCTCATTGCATGTTTTGTCCAATGTTTAATGTGCTTAATGTGAGCTCATAATGAGTGTGGAGGCGTAGATATATAAGGTATTCCATATTCCCCCCCCCCTTTTTCTAAGGTGGCAATTTTGTAGTTTTTTTTTCTAACTTGTTTTTTGAAAAACTGTTCAAGATAATTACACATTTGCTTTTACATTTTGGTGTCTAATGTACCTCTTAGGGTTTGTAATGAACTAGATTGGTGGAGTGGACTGTTGAGTTTGTCGTTCACTACTGCACCTAAGTAGATGTGTTGTTTGTTTTGCTTCGATAAGATTACGGAAAGAAAGACCAGTCGTAATTTTAAGTAACGTTTAATAAACACTTAAATGCGACAATTTAAACACGTAAATCACTCTACAACAAAATAGTAACAAGATAGAGCAACAAGAATATCCACAGAGAATTGATAGTTGGTTACTGTTTTCTAAAAGATACTAAATGCTCGTGAGGTAGTTATGTATATTGTTCCGATAATTCTCGAACGACGTCACAGAAAATTGCACGTTTTTTTTATATAGTGTTCACGCGCACTGTATGTTTTCGAATACTTTTTTTATGTCGACCGTTCGAGAGTGGTTTTTAGTTCTGTACTGTTTGAGATTGAGAAACTGACTACTTTTAAATTGGTTAATTTGTGTAGATATATCGCAAGTTTTTGGGAGTACAACTTTCTCTTCTATTTCCGTTGAATGGTGATATTTTTGACATAAAGTTAATTATCCACTTGACCATGAAGCGATAAATAGGGTCCTGTTAGATAATTTATTTCAATCTATAAAACATTCATTTCGAATAGCTGAGATTTCTCTTTCTACTTTGTGTAAGGGTTTGAAATATTTTCACGGTGCTAATTGAGGATCATAATCACTCAACGTTATTTGTAGTAACATTTTAATGGTTTTGGAAAGTTCTATAATCTCTTATTTTATAAAGAAACAAGGTTTTTTTGAACCATTTAAAACTTTAAAATTGTTGGGTTTCGAGTTGAGCAGGCACTTACAAGGCAAACTATCTTTTATTAATGGGCGTTTACGACCATTAAAGTAAATACTAAGGATTTAAAGTTACAAAGGCATTCAGCCAGTCCGAGAATTCAATACAATGTGAAAGCTCTTGTGATTGACTCGTCATCGTGATATATACATCATGTCATATCACCCTAAATTTGGCTTAATTATATATACTTGACTTTTCATGGTTTGATTTACATGCCATGTATTGGGCTTGTTCGGTGTGGTGGTTTGAATCAAATGTGTTATATTCAATACACGCTGCAATGCAATTCTCTCGGCTCAAGAGCACACGCGTCTGGCAGCTGACGTTACGACAAGGACACACACATTTCTAGCCCCTCTGCTCGGCGCATGTATTGGAATCATTTATTACGCACTTAAAAAATAATTATTATTGTTTTCAAATTATTCGCATTGGCTTCCACTTTATATTGACTACGTTTTAACACGTTTTCAAAGATATTTAAGATCTATGCAACTTCCTATTTATTCGATTTTCAAATGTTTCAAGTTGACCGATTAAGTTGACGCTAATGTCAGCATAACCAATCGCTAACTTTATTACCATATATTAATACCTATATGTTACAAATAAAAGTGAGGTTAGTGTACTACAAAGCTAAGCTCTCGAAAACGGACGCTTATTACTAAGCGAGCTCAAGCTTCGGTGCATATAAAAATACCATGCTTAAGTCCTAAGCCTAACTTATACATGCACGGTGCATATGGCCATAAGTGTTAGGTTTGATTTCATTTATATTTGTTTATAAAAATGTATGTTTCAAGGTTAGTAGATGTATATTAAACTTGTCCATATCCAGGGTGATTCATTACTAATTGCGTGCATTTTTATAAGTCTATATAATAGTATATTTCATTATACCCAGGTATCTGAGACACTAGATTTACATGCCTATATAGGGTGCATTCCACTTAAAGCCCACAACGATCGCAACGCCCACTTTACCCTTCCACTTTAGCCCGTGATCGTCGCAAGCGGTCGTTCGACGTCATAGATGACGTCAGTGTTTGCGACCGCGTCTCGCCCACTTCGCCCGTAAATATTAGTGGGTCTCAGTCATAATCTATGGTCTCAGTGTGCTTTTATTAACACGTGGTGATTTGAAACATGGCGACCAAACAAATTATGTTATATAATCCTGAAACTGATGTTGCACATGTCATCAGAGCTTGATGAACTATCAGAGTTGATATATTCAGAGTCTCTCATTCGTTTTGTTAAAAATGTCACTATAAATTCATGGGAATCCATAATTAATTAAATTTTACCCCAGTCTATAGTCTATACGAAATATTTAGTCCACACTACACCAAATTTTTTTTTATTATTATTCACTGAAACAGCACGTTTTCACCAACCACCATAGAGAAATATATTGTCTCTGTATATTATTATTTGTCTATGCCAACCACGCTCAAATGTGCATGCCACTTATAACTTTCGCCCATAATGACCGTGGCCTTTTGACGTAAGTGGAACGGGTATTTCAGCGGTCGCGGTCGTTGTGGGCTTTAAGAGGAACGCACCCATAGTGCACCGAAAGTGGGCTTAGGAAAATTTTACGGTACGCTAGTGTCGTAGCTCCCTACTTGTATGTCAAAATAAAATAATGTCATTGACAGTTCTCCTTTGTTTATTTCCGTTTTGTTAATAGTAGTTAGGTATATGATCTGTGTTTATTTCCTTAGCAACGAGGTAAATAACGCTTATTTTCTGACAATTTTTTGATGTTAGTGAACATATTTAAAAATGATTTTACCAGAGGAAGATATATCACCTAAAGCAGCAAGCATAATTACTAGCTGTTCGAATTTGATTTAATTACCAAATTCTCCTGTGATTTTTATTTTCAACTTCCCCTGTATAATACAATTCGAATATTATGCTCAAAACATATAACTAAATATATCCTTCTTCTCAACATTTAATATTTCCTTACATCAACAAAAAATTCATTTTAACTTTACTACCACATAAGAAATACAGATAAATATCGTTTTCTGAAATTCCAATGAATATTTCAAAGTACCCGACACCGTATCGATTCATAAAAACTCTCTTCCAAACTCTGTTATCTGTATCTACGGAACCTTTTCAGGCCATAAAAAAAATCACCCCAACTGCAAATTAGCACTCGCTGTATCTGACCGTTACGTTTCAAACTCTTTTATCCCATTGGCCAGATTCTAATATTTTGCTCCTTCCTCGCAACTACGTCCACCGACGTATAAATACGCCATCTACCTTACATTTTGTCTCTTCATCATTTAACCGTGGTACATAAAGGTACTCAAGTTATAAGAGCACCCGGCGTTTTTTATCCCGGGAACAAACATGTGTACTTAATCTTCAATCATCCATTAAACCATCATATTATGTGCAAAATAATCTCAGTTAACGCGTATGTACAAGTGAGTTCTTAATTGTCTATGCAAAAATAAATAAAATTATAAATTCATGCAATATATAAAAATGAAAGTGACATAAGTGTTTAATTTCATCATACATCAGTGAAAACAATCGTTTGGTCCTTCGAGTACACCAGATAACAACAAGGAACTTTCATTCCATCTAATACCCCACGTAAAAAGGGTTAATTAGAACACTACCCAAGAAGTCACAGAGATGAAAACCAGTATCTCTATTTTGCAACTGGCGCCAATAGAAATAATAAATGTTAAGTGATGATATTTTTCTCATTTATTTGTCAGAAAAAAGCAAATCCACGAAAGCTTCAACTTTATGGAGCCAATTTTCAAAGTTAAAAAGTTGTCTGGCAGGAAAAGAAAATGTAAATGTTAGGAATTTGCCAAAAACTACTGCATTTCTCAAACAAGAAAGTGATGATAGTTACACACCGAAAAAAGTATTTAGTATTAACTGCTGACAAAGTCGCCAAATTCATACTTGAAGCACCAGATGAGAAGTGGTTATTGAATAAAGTAATTTTAATATTTTGCCTGCTGAAGAGATGATTGATTCGTCTGACTTTGGAAGAGGCGGATGAGATGACAAAAATCACAAATCAATAAGTTTCACAATTACAAAGGAAGGATCCCTTTGATCCATGCACTATTATCATAATTATATTAATCTAAGACCTACACACATGAATAGTAAAAGATTATTTTTCTAATCATTTTAAAGAATTTGTACATTTCTGATCCGTTTTTAGTTGATAAAGTTGTTCATTATTCAACTGTGGAGAAAATTGAAGACTTTCTCCACGGGTATCCAAATGTGATTACGAGATTTTACTTTGACAATTATAGGACAGTTAATTATTTTCTCAAAAATTTATTGACATTGTCATCGAATCTGTGTTTGTTCCACCTCTACAAAATATCAAGAAAAATGGAAATAAATTGTGAATGATATACAGGGTGTCCCAAATAAGAGTGACTGATTTTAAACATATATGCCTAGCTTATTAATTGCTCCAAAGAGATGGGGTTTTCACTAGTTTCGCTAGTTTATCAAAGAGATTTTTTTAGGCTTGGCTGGCATTTCATCTCATCAACACAGAGTGTTTTACTAATGTTGGTCAAATTCAAAGGGGAAAATATGTATTATTGTAAATGGAACACCCTATAATTTTAGATCTCATTTGAAAGAGCAATCATTCTCCTTTCCAAAAATGTATAGTTTTCTACTTTTTGTTTCATTAACAACAAAGATATTGAGGTTTCATGTAGTAGTACATTTTTAATTAGTAGTTTGATATGAACGTATTTTGATGCCTAAAATCAACTCATGCTGTGACCGTTTGAAGCATAAGAACAAAATCAGCAATTTTGATAATAGTAATTTTGTTAAGTCATAAGTCTGTTTCGAAATGATCTATACAGTGAGTGAAAAAGCTCAAACTGTAATAATTTATGCAGAAACGAAATCAATAATTCAAACAATTCAGTAGGAAATTTATGAAAAATCCGCCGTGAGTGGATATAATTAAAAAATGGTATGTACAATTTATCGAAACTGGTTGCATTGCACACTTAAAAAAACCTAGAAATAATGATGGTCTTTTAAACAAGTTGGTGTCAATTAATGAAACATGATAACGATTATAAAATTTCAATTAGAAAAATTTCTGGAATTTTAGAGCTTAGCAAGAGTGATGTTCAAAGATGACTCAAAATTTTAAAACTAACTCCATACAACATTCATACTTATCAAAAATTGTACGAGTAAGATTATGAAAAACGAGTAATGGTATGTGAGACTTTACTTGACTTATTAAGAAACGAACCCAATTCATTATTAACTATGTCTGATGAAGCAACGTTTCACATTAATGGCATGTGTAACAAACATAATTGTAGTATATGGGGTTCTCAAAAACCAATTTCTTCTAATGAATTTCAGAGAGATAGTCCAAAAGTAAACGTTTGGTGTGCATTATCTCGGCGAAAAATCTATGGTCCTTTTTTCTTTTCGGAACCAACACTGACGGGTACTAATTACACGGATATGTTGGAAACTTTTTTTTATCCGCAACTAGTTCAAGATGGAATTAGCGACGACGTTTACTTTCAACAAGACGGTGCACCATCACATTATTTGTTAATAGCACAAGATTCATTAAAAACGTTTTTTAATGATAAGTGGATAGGTCGAGCTGGACCGATTGAATGGGCACTGCGGTCTCCTGAATTAACTGTCCCAGATTTTTTTCTCTTGGGATATGTGAAGGATAGGTGCTACAATCCTAAGCCTAACAATTCAGCTGAACTAAAAAATAATATCAGGAACATTATTGCAAATATTCTGCAAGAAATGTTAGAAAATTAATTTGAACATTTAAAATTTCGCTTACAGTTATGCATGAACGAAGAGGGTAGGCAAATGCAGCATTTATTGTAACTTTTTTGTTCTTCGTTCTTTATATGTATTGAATAATGTTATTATGTTTTCTTACTAAATAAACTGTTTGTCAGATTTGTTGGCAATTATTTACAGAATTAAAAATGCGTACTACATGAAACCGACTTAAATGATTTTGTTATGCGTCAAACGGTCACAGCATGAGTTGATTTTAGGCATCAAAATACGTTCATATAAAACTACTAACTAAAAATGTACTACTACATGAAACCTCGAATATCTTTGTTGTTAATGAAACAAAAGATAGAAAACTATACATTTTTGGAAAGGAGAATGATAGATAGATAGCTCTTTCGAATGAGATCAAAAATTATAGGGTGTTCCATTTAAAATAATACATATTTTCCCCTTTGAATTTGACAAACATTAGTAAAACACCCTGTGTTGATGAGATGAAATGCCAGCCAAGCCGAAAAAAATCTCTGATAAACTAGTGAAAACCCCATCTCTTTGGAGCAATTAATAAGCTGGGCATTTATGTTTAAAATAAGTCTAAAAATATCAATGTATTCTTACTTAAAAACAGCAATTGTTGCATATTGATAGATTGTAATAATAATTTTCTTAACTGTGATCAATTAAAAAATGTATGATTTTTTTTCCTGATAAATTTAAATTGCCTTTGTATATTATGTATATACTGTTATAATAATTGCACTTTTTATCTTCTCCTGGGAATTCTTGTTAGTGAGTATGAAACCAATTATTGCATATACTGCACAAATCTGTTAAATAAATTTTTTGCTACAAAGTGCTTATATTTTGTCAATCATTTTCAAATCAGAACACAATTTGTTTATCAATAATCAAACTGTATCTTCAAAAAAGCATATACAATGGGAGTCTCTAAGTTGGAATAAATTCAGTACCTAAATCAAAGAAATTTTTGTTGTTGGAAAAATCGTCGGACCGGTCGATTAGTATTTTGAATTGCACTATGTGAGAAAATGGTATACAGCTTGTCCCAAATTTGAGATATTGACTATTTTTTCAAATCGAAATCCTAATTTTTATGACTATTTTTGAAGGGTTTATTAAGTCCCACATGGGTACCAAATATCAAATTTTTATTACTTATCATTTAAGAGATATTCACATGGAAGGGATACGGTAAAATAAGGTTTTAACGCCATCATGGGCAGTGGATGTATTCCAATAAGGAAAGGTGGGTCGTCAGCTGAAAAAGGTTGAGAACCACTGTGCTAAAGGATTAGCTATTTACAACACAGGTTGTACTATAAATATTTCAAGTAATAAAAAATGAAAATACATGTTTTAGTTAATTCATCTTTATAAATAAATATTTCTTAACAATGTGTGGTTCCAAGTAGATAATATATATATATATATATATATATATATATATATATATATATATATATATATATATATATATATATATATATATATATATTATTGAAATTTCGACTAAAACAGGTGTAGTAGAAAATCGAAATTTATATTTCATATAGCACCTCGTATTTTATGAAATTATATTCATTTTTATATATATATATATATATATATATATATATATATATATATATATATATATATCGTTCATTACACGTCCATACTTGCATGACTTCCCGTAATCGGTTTGCGCCTCCTCCAGAAACTTGTGGCGCGCACGGAAAATGCCTCAACTTCTACTAAAAGTTTATTCTTCTTCAGTTACAAAAGCAGGAACACAAACCATACAATAAACAAATAAAGCATTCAATAATGTCCAATCTTGTGTTTTTCTATTTGCTTCAATATTCTCAATCAATTTTGTTGAAGATCTTTTTATATTGATGAAAGCAAGAATAATTAGAAGCATCTCTTACTAGAGGCTACAGGTAGAGAGTAGAGGATACTAAAATTTGGTCAAAAAACACCTGGAATCACTTTCAAAGTTGACCCCTTACGTCAAGGAATCATTCAACAAGACATTTTTTTAAACGCATTTTCAGGAATTGCATATTATGTTTTATTCCTTAACTGTAAATAGGTGCCTCGAAGTGATGTTTTGAGTTTTGTGAAGAGAGACAAGTCTGTCAGATCCATTAAATGAAAGGTGGTTGTTCGATAATTTAAATTTTGGGTATGAAATTCGTCCATAATGATATACTTTTGAAATGAAGCGTTATTTTTCCCTAAAGTCTCGTAAGCCTTATGTAAGAATTTCGTCACTTCCGCATACTATACTTTATCTGTGTCAAAACTGAAGGCACATTTTTTGTTAAAATCACAAAACATTTAGATTTTAGATTAATTGAAAAAAATGTGTGAAAAAGTGTGAACAAACTATTTGGGTTTTTAATAATTATTTAAATCATTATATTTTCAGCTGATTTCAAAGTGATGTCCGAAGATAAACGAGATAGCGACCAGCTGAGAATCCACATTTTGCAATTCCTTATTCACTTATTTACTATTTGCCTTTATCACAACAGATATTGAAGTTGGCCTCTTCTACTTATAAAGTAGTTTTCTTTGGGAGACTAATTTTGCGAAAAATGTTACTAATGTGAATAACAACTTAAATAGGAAAACAATAGTAACAGTAAATGTGTACTGCTCAACGAATACTGTCAAAAATCAGGAATTTAGCCAATCTTTCTAAACTATAGTTGGCTTGCAATAATGTATTTAGTGCTCAACTAATTCCATATATCAGAAATAACTTGAAATTTTTGTTTCACTTCCAAATTAAAAATACAAATTTAATAAATATAGTTATTTGTAAAACAAATGTTACAATGGTCGCGTTCATCCACACCAGTTAAATATCGCTCCGAAAGTAGCGCTCAGTGAGCGCTCATCTCGCACGAATGAACCGGCAATTTAAAGTGACATTGGTATATGTCTTTGTTATTCGTTTGTTTATGTTTATGTAATCAAGAAATTTGGTTCGGTAGTTTTTTTATCTATTGATTTTGTTGTACTGTTTACATTGTTTTTCAGAAATATTATTATAATTGTTGATCTAAGTCATAAGTATTCATCCATTTCTATTAATCCCGCTTCATCAACACATAACTGATGCACCCCTCAACTAATTTTATACTCATTACTCAAAATTAAACTATTTATACCTACTATAATTATAACCTAACAAAGAAATTACACTACTTTACTTACAGTAATTTTAATATGGATTCTCTACTATACTACATAAGATGATAGGTACTCAACTAGATTTATTAATACAAAATATTTCAAAAACTACAGGAAAACAATACAATACATTAAAATATAACACAAGGCAGTAATTTCAATATAACTATTTCTACACTACTTCTACTAAACTAAGATTATAATATACAATACTAAATATATTTAATATTAAATTCTACTTCAAACTACACAATAACATTAAATAAATAAAAAATCAACTACTATACTCAAAACTTTCAAACAAAACACGTGGGTCACGTGGGGTGAGCGCTATGATCAGGAGCGGATCGTAAAATAAAAGTGATCTTTTAAATGGCGTCCGATCAGTGAGCGATCATAGTAAAATGAACCGTTCATACACGCATCTCGGGATCGCTACTGATCGATCAGGTATCGTGTGTGCGGATGAACGCGACCATGGACTCGTTTTGTAGTACAAGTAATACTTCAATTTTTAATAAGTAATCAGAGAAAAGATGGTAAAAACTTCAACCATTTAACAACTTGGTAGAAAAAATCACCCGTTTTTCGGACTACTTTTTAAAACTTGACTGATAATACTCGTCCAGCGCATTACTGGTTGCATATCCAACTGGAGTAGCACCAGATTGCTGAATACGGAGAAGAGCGGCTAATTATTTACACGGTGTCCCCAACAGACATCAAAGCAATAATATCCTCAGAGTTTTTGTGATTCATTACCAAAGGACTATATACTTCTGATTGTATAGTCAGATTTAATTCGTGATTGGAAGTTGGAGATCAACCCCGTTTTGAGTATGGGATCATTCCGGTCTCAAGTATGGAGATTAGGCTGTGGTAGCGGTACAGCATGTCTCACCAGAAATCTTCTTTCCGGTTAGTTTTCACGGCTCCTGGCTTCTAGCATTATCCGCATGCTGTCTCTGGATGTGTAACTTTGTCCCTAATATATAAAAATATGACTCCTATGATATTTCGACTCGGGTTTTCCCAGAAAAACAGGGTTTTGAATTGATACGGGGTAGTAGATTTCGAGAAAGCAACTTGGTAGTCGTTGATTTGGTGTTATATAATTTATGAATTTTGTGGAGCAAAAGCATCGCAGTGTGATTACCGCGGGGTTTTTACTCCCTATGAAAATAATGTGGTTCGGAAATCTACAACCATATAATGGTCTTTATTTACAAAGGATTGTAATCTTTTTAGTATTATTCCCCTTAGCGATATTGTTCAAGAGGGAAATTGGTCTATAGCTATACACATAACTAGGTTGTTTGTTAGCTTTGACGATCGGTATGATGTTGGAAATCTTGAGCATATCGGGATAATATCCATTTTATTAATGAAATTTGTTATGTATGTTAACTGAACAATAGCTTTTTTCGGTAGATTCTTTAATAATGTATTGTGAATTCCATCTAAACCATGGGCTGTTTTGTTTTTTAATTTTTGTATTGTGTTTTAAATTTATGTGTAAGATCATTTGTGTTTATTGAGTGTAGGTGTTGTGTTGAACTGTGTGTATTATCTTATGATGCTGTTGTGCATGGGGCGTATTATTTACGAAATTGTTTTGAAGTACTCCCCGAATTTTTCTGCGATCTCTCTCATGTTTGTTTATAGTTTGACCGTTGTCAATTATTCTATTAATGTCCCGGTTTGGTTCTCGAAACCGTCTGGCAATTTTCCAAAGTAAATTGTCCTCAGGTTTGAGACTACTTAGAAACATTGTTCCAATCATTATTTTTATGTTCGCTATTAATTTATTTATTTCATTTTAATGTGATCTTAATAGTCGATGTTCTTCCTCCTGCCTGGTTATTTGCCATGATTTGCGAATTTTGTTTTGATTTTTTAATTTCTTTTTTAATGTTGTTGAACAATTTCTAGCTTCTGTTATTATGTTTTGCAAGTTATTTATTGTGTTAATTAGTTGATTTATATTTTCTATTTTATCTGCGATTTTAAGGTTTTTATTCATGTTTTGTCTGAATTTTACCCAACTAGTGGTGTTGTAATCATAGTGGGTGTTTGTGTGTGGTGGGATATTTTGAGGTGTATGAGGACGGGGTCGTGATCGGAATTGAAATCTGTTAGTGTTTTTATTTTAGTAAAAGATTATTTATGTTTTTACGTATTGCGATATCTAGGATGATGGGGGAGTGATTTGAGTAAGGGAAGTGTGTAGGAGTGTCTGTGTGAAAAATGTTACAATTCCAATGATCGCAGAATTTCCGTAGAGTACTTCCGTTGGTGTTAGGGTGTTTAATGTAGAGATCCCATTGCGAGTGTTTGCAGTTAAGATATCCTACAATTAACACCTTGTTATGCGTGTTTATAATGTTTAAGAAATCTTCCTCCTTCAGCTTATTTCCAGGAGGGCTGTATGTGCCAATATTTTTGATTTTATTATCGAAAAGAATGGGGTTATGCTCAATTGAATAATTATTTTGTTGCAGGAGTTTGAAATGTATGCCTTTTTGATTAGTAATGCGATATCACCCCCTCTGACATCGTCGGGGCGGTCTTGTCTAAAAAGACGATATTCGGGGTTTCTGATGTTTATGTTTTTTGTTAGGTTTGAGGAACGTCTCGATTAAAAAGAAAATGTCTGGTTTATGAATGTCGAGAAAGTGACGGATTAAGTGGATTTTATTTAATACGCCTTGTATATTACAAAAAATTATTTTGAGATTGTTTCGTTTCTGAAAGCCAAGTTTTCCACCTACCCGTCTAGATGTCATAGTTGTCTATATTAGCAACAAAGTTATTGTAAATAGCGAATTTATCGTCTCTTGCCTCATTTGTTGTATCAGGTCTGAAACGGCTCTGGACACCTCATCTAGATTTACCAATGTTTGTAGCTCTTTAAATAAATTATTGACTTCTGTGAATTTATTTAATTCGTTACTACTTGTGGTTGTTGTGGGTCTTGTAGGGTTGATCGATGCAGGTTGTGATGCGGAAGTTTGGGGAGTTGTACGAGGGGTGTGTTTGGAGGTGAGGCTAGCGAAATCTGCATCGTTGGCTTTTTTGCCAAAGGTTGTTTTTGGGTAGAGGTGCAGGAATATATTTTGTGCGGGTAGGTTTGGTTTGCAGGTTTCTCCTCTCATCGAGCCATATTTTTCTTTTCACATTCTGGGCAAATGTCCGCGTTTGCCCTTACAGTTAGCACATTTTGTTGGTAATGTTCTCTCCTTGGTACATTCAGGTGTTCTGCCGCAATTTGATGTTGCATGGCCTCAGAGCTGACAAATATGGCATCGTATAATGGGTTTTATCTGTCTGCGATGCTCCCACTGAATTCTAGTATGTTCAATCACTCGAACGGTTTTGTTGAGATAATCTAAAGTAATTTTTGAATCAGTCACCACTAGGTACAATGGCCTGCCATTTGTCGTCTTACGATAGATATCTTTAACGTTGATTTTGTATGTATTTAAAAGTTCATCTTTGATATCTGCTAACTGCAATCCTTCGGTAAGCCTCTGAGCACAAACGCATGGGTTTTTTCATCCTTTCTACTATAAGTGTGAAATAGCACTTTTTTTTCTCTAAGTGTTTTTTTTTCATTTTTCAAAATCATTGACGTCTTTCGTAAAAATGATAGAGGATATTTTAACTCGAAGTTTTACTTAATTTCATCCTTTAGTATGCTTACCATTTCTTGAACATTTCCGTCTATTACTATGGGCGGGCAAGGGGGTGTAGCCTGTTATTTGTCTATGATGTTGATTTTTTTGCTTTTTTTCCGTTTTGCATCTTGGGTGGCTTCTTCTTCTGAACTGGGGGATTTGGGGGTAGGTCATCCTTGGACGTATCAGATAGTCAAAGGCAAAACTTCGTATCTGAAAAATGGGCAATTTTCAGGAAATAAAAAAAACTTCTTAAAACGGTAATAAATTTTCAAAAAAATCTGTATTTCGCAACATTTTTAAAAAAGAGTATAAACACTAAGTTAAGTAAGTTAAATAAATGTAAGTTGTATTTTAACTAAACAATAAATATATAAAACCAGCTAAGAGGTTTCGTTTTTTAAAAAACATTAATTCTCTTGAGTTACGAGATTCAACAATTTTAAAAAATAATATCCTTTTTTGTAATATTAGTGTTTAAACTTAAAAACTAAATACAAATATGAAATACAACCAAAATATTTAGAATTTTCTCAATTAGTCGTAAAATCCAAGATAATCTTTGTGAATAACTGCCTTAAGTGATTGCAACTGATCATACTTATCACCTTTAATTGGAAGGGGTGCATCATACAATTTTTTAATGGAACCGACGGTCCAATTTATTCTTTTTGACAAAGAAGACCATTCATGATCAAAATTTAATTTATATTTAATTCCTTGTGAACAATATCTTATAGCTCGCAAATCTGTAACACAAGGTTCACCCTTTTTGAGTCCAGGCCTTACTGATGAAAAATATTTAATTTCGTCATAGCTGTTAAAAAAATTAAAATCTATGTATTTCACTTTATAAGGTCCTTTTTCAGCTTTCCTTGCCTGCTCAATTATTTGTACGTAATTTGAGGGTACTTGAATTTTTTTTTGCTGCCTCTATAGTGGAATGGACGCTGTCGCATTCCATTTGGGGTTTTTATCTTCTTCTAGTACGTCTGTGCCTAAAAAATCAATCAAACAAGATGCAAGGCAATTTGCATCCAATCCACCTTTTTTTTTTGTTTAAAATATATCATGCCAGTGGGTAGACAAGGAGCCAATTGAACTACTTGGACATCCATCGTGTATGCACACACTTCGCCAGTCAACGCTTTATCTTTGTCCAGTGATTTTTCTTGTCTTGCTCTATTTTTTTCAATTAAGTGTTGCTGATAGTTGTCGTTAGATACGTTTCCTTGCTTGA
Source organism: Galeruca laticollis (assembly GCA_963921935.1). Lineage (NCBI taxonomy): Eukaryota > Metazoa > Arthropoda > Insecta > Coleoptera > Chrysomelidae > Galeruca > Galeruca laticollis. Next base: position 103,130,440 of record OY998175.1, read on the forward strand.
AGCTGAAACATAAATTACATTGGTCTTTGCATGATTGGAAAACATCTACATTCAGTTCTCTCATCTCAGACATAAAAACTGGCTTGCTACACATTAGCTCCTTGTCAAATTCTCTTTTATACAATTCATAGACTTCACTGTATGAATTAAATACAGTTTCTAAATACATTTTACACGTGTAGGTACGACAATAATGATAGGGTAACTTAGGTAACGTTTCAAGAAACGATTTAATTCCAGATCGTTTTTGTTCATTAACGACATTTTTTTGTTTGGGAAAGAAGAAGTTTGTGTGACAATGTCAGCGCTATGACTATTTTTCGTCCAATTTATTACGGACCATTCTCCCAAAGACAATGTAGAAAGGAACATTTTTTTACATACTGGTAGAATGACATCATTAACCTTTAGGTGGTAAAACAAAGAACACTGTCGACGTGACCCATTTTTCTGGGGCTCTTTTAGACTTTCTCATATTTAGATCCATTTTTTCGTCGCTTTGTTCCTTCTCCAATTACTTGAATCTGCTTTTCCTTTTTTTGCTCTTTTTTTTACTATCATCTTTTGTATTTTCTGTTATTTTTTCTAAAATATTACTCTCCGCATCACGGCCCGCAGGATTGTCAGATGTTATTAAAGTCATTTTAGACCATACTCTATGCTTTTTGTTAGTAATATTGTTACTCGGCTCATCCTCATCACTAGGACAATAGCTTGACCCAGAGTCTTCAAACGGCTCTTCCTCTAATTCTGATTCAGAATAGCGGCTACACTCTTCGGTCATGGTTAACATAGAAGCTGCTGCTCTTGATACATCTAATGCTAGTCTTTTTCGTAATGTTTTTTTACAAGTTGGTGGTGTAGTGCTAACATCTTGTAAATCGGTTTTTAAGTCAGTATTTTGATTTATATTTCCCTCAAATATTTTTTTTGCTCGAGTCTGGCTTCATAGGCATAGGAACGTTATAAAAGTGCACTTCCTCAAACAGTACTACTTGTTGGTCATTATCCAAGTTTACCATGCTACTTGGTATGTAGTTTTCCGGACTAGTTATTTCAAGTTCAATGTTACGATCTGAGTTAGACACCATTAGCATATTATGTGCATTTTCCTTTAACGCCATTTCCAAAATAAGCGCACTTCGGGATATCTACAAGTAAAAAAAACTTATATTTAGTAACGACAAAACCTCATAACCCATTGAACCGGCACAAATATTGTCTAAGAATATGTAAATTTTAAAAGCTCGTATCTCAAAAATTTTCTTTAAAAAACTACCGATTTTAGACTTGTTTGAACATTAACCTTTAATTTTCTACTAAAACAACTAAAATACAACAATCTAGAATAGAAAAGTTTAATTTATAAAGTATCCTAACGAAATAAAATCACCTTAACTTCAAATAAAGAGTTAAAATTAAAAACCCTATGAAATAATTATTAAAAAATGTAATATAAGAGTAATTATAGTAAATAGTATACATACCATGGTCCTGTATATTATTTGTCACTAAAAAACTTAGCTTTTTAATTAACTGTCGGTCGATACAGCTACAAGTTGTTGTCACTAGCGAGCCAAACGAGATACGAGGTTTTCACATTTTGTTTAGGAGCAAATTTAGTTACGAATTTTTGACACTTGTTTCCAGTGCCCTCGTCTAACGTCCAATTTTGATACAAGGTTTTGCATTCGACGCGAGATCATAAATAAAAAATTATGATGTTTGTAACTCAAAAACACCAAAAATTTAGATACGAGGTTTTGACTCTATGACGACGACTTGTTATTTATTTCTGTTGTTTGTGTTCTATGAGTGTTAAGTTTAATGATATTATTTAGATTCATGATTTTTTTTGATTTTTCATAACCGGGGGGGGGGATTTCTCCCACTTCCATCTACTGAGTTTCGGGGATGATGGTTATTTTGTTTAAATCTTCACTATTCGTATTTAATTTCTTTGCTGTTATGATTTTATTTTTATTCAATTCTATATATTGTGAAACAAATATATCTCTATTGGAGGCACTTCATTTCCCTTCTCGTTCTCAACTTCTTGTGCCCTGGATGTGTTTGCCGGTCCGTCAATCTGGGCCTGTATTGTTGTTATTTTATTCGTTTCATAATTATTGTTTTGCGTGGAGTCACTTGATTGTTCACCAATTGTGTGTTCATCCATGTTTAACTGGCTTTTGTTTATATCTGCAATTAATCTTCTTTCGGGGGTAGATGTTTTATCTGTGTTTAATCCTCGATAAGATAACTCAGAACTACCTTCGTGAGCTAGACACTTTTTATTTCTTCCTATGCACTTGTTTTCGATTACTAGACACTTGTTTTTGTTTTCTATACACCTCTTTTGGTTTTCTTGGCGCTTATCAGTGTCGCTTATGTATCCTTATTATTGATTTTTTTTGGAAAATTCTAAACATTTGGTTAACGTGTTGACATCAACGGATTCCAGACACTTTTTTGGAATTTCAATAATTTTTGAAGAATCGGGTATTGTTTTAGAATTGTTGTCGTTGATTGTCTCTTCGCCGTCGATATATACTAATTTAAGATAATCTCTATTTTTTTTTATTTTAATTGTTAAGTTTTGTCTTTTATTTTGAAATATTAGCGTATACAGTATCGGTGCTGGTTTGTGGTTCGTCATCTTCACGATTTCCACTTTTTTTATGTCAGTATTAGTGTTTTGAACAGAAAGTTTCTGCCGTTTTTAATCTTGCGTTTAATAATTTTGTTTTTAGACGTATCTTTTATTTTTGATTTTCTTGGCGAAGTTTTCTCTGACATATACGCTTTTTTAACACTTTTAACACTCACAGGGTTGTCACTATTTAGATTTTCGCTTACAAACAGTTATGGTTTGATAGCGTTGAGTTTTTGGATTTTGTCTCGAAACCGTAGGATACTGATGTGATGATCCCAAAAGACATTATTAGATTTAATTAGATATTAATTTCAAATATTGCTAGCGGCCAGTGAACTTGAAGGTCACTGGTGTAGTAAAGTCAATAGCGTATTAAGGAATCACTACTGTTTTATAAATAATGCGTCAACAAGGTCGAGGAACAGATCGTTGACTGTGTTAGTTTAACAATAGAATTTCCTATATTTAGAGAGTTCATTTGCCTTGATTATTATTATTAATAGTACAAACGTTATATTCTGTGTTACATATGGTCAGTAATTTGTATACGTAGTTTTAAATATATGTTGTCCCAGTAAGTTTTGATAAACGATGGTATTTATTTAACCCTAAAGAATGGTTCAAGTGGTAAGTGTTTCCCGAAGATGAATGGTTCGATGGTTCAAGAAGTACATACGAGGGGCACTTGATAAGTAACCACCACATGGCGATCCTACCAGGATTCCTCTAATGAAAAAGGTTAATAATGCAGTATATGTTAAATCAGATATTTTGAAATGTAAGAGAATAGGAAATAAAAACAGTAACAAAATAGACCAGTACTAATAATGATGAAAGACGTGAATAAGAAAGTAGAAACTTTGGAAGGAACGAATAAATTAAAAGGAACAAAGATATATATTGATGAAGATTACCCAAAAGATATAATGGAACAGAGAAAACAGCTAATAAGATATATGAAATAGGCGAGAGAAAGTGGAGCCAAAGCTAAAATAAACGATAATATATTAATGATAAATGACAGCGTATATAGTCTAAAAGAACTAGAAGAAGGGAAAAATCAATTAGAAATACATACCGGATGGAATAAATCAACATTTAAGGAACATAACGAAACCAATCGGAAAACTTTTAATACAACCTTCAATGATAAACATTTTAAACAACTAGAGGCACATAAATTACCAATTTTACACTTTGAACATAACCGTATCTCGCTAAGGATGAGCATTCGGATCAAAAATAAATTGAAATTTAGTGAAGCCTTATTTACCGGAATACACAACTTGGACGAACGTTGGAAAAGCTTGAGGAGCTGTCGGTAAAATTTGAAGTAAAAAGAATGAAGATATATGCAAATGATTATATATTCAAAAAGTTCACAATAGAAGAATTTATAGAAGAAGGGAATAAAAGGTTAAAAAATATACAAGTATGTATATGCGAAGTACCAAAAACGGTACAGCAGAAAGAAGAGATTCAAAATATTCTAGAAAGATATCACAATGATCCATTGTTTGGAGGACATGTAGGAAACAATAGATTATTAAAGAAACTGAGAGCAAATTTTAGATGTAAAAATATGGAGAAAGATGTAAGGAAGTATGTAAATAATTGCCACGAATGTCAAGTGAATAAAGCAAAAGCTAGTCATAAAGAGAAATTTGTCATCATAGACACATCTATAAAACCGTTTGATATCATTTATATAAGGTCCTTTAGTAGAAAGTAACAATGGGAACTGTTATTGTATCACAATATTAGGCGATTTAACAAAATACGCGGTCATGATACCGGTCGTTAACAAAGAGGCAGCCACAATAGCTATATTTGACAACTTTAAACCAAACTATGAGTCGATGAAAGAAATAAGAACAGATCAAGGGACAGAATATAAGAACGAAATAATGAAGAACTTAGCGGGACTTTTAAAAATAAAACACAATTTTTCAACGGCATATCACCACGAAGACTAGCGGCCAGTGAACTTGAAGGTCACTGGCAAGGTGTAGTAAAGTCAATAGCGTATTAAGAAATCACGACTGTTTTATAAATAATGTGTCAACAAGATCGAGGAACAGATCGTTGACTGTGTTAGTTTAACAATAGAATTTCCTATATATAGAGAGTTCAATTCTCTTGATTATTATTATTAATAGTACAAACGTTATATTCTGTGTTACATATGGTCAGTAATTTGTATACGCAGTTTTAAATATATGTTGTCTCAGTGAGTTTTGATAAACAATGGTATTTATTTGACCCTAAAGAATGGTTCAAGTGGTGTTTCTCGAAGATGAATGGTTTGATGGTTCAAGAAGTACATACGAGGGGCACTTGCTAAGTAACCACCACACCGATACCCTGTTATCAGGGGAGACGGTATGATTGTAAAATCAACGAGTCTGTCTGTATCGATTATTTACCAAACACAGTAATATTTAAAGAAAATTGAAAATTTAATAAACACTTTATTCGCACAATGAAATCTAATATTTTGCCTTACGGTTCAATAGTTAGCATGGGAATGGATTACAATACTAGTTATGAATAGTTAAAAGCAGAATTGTACTCTTAGTCTGTTTCATTTTGACCTATTAGCATTAAATATGTACAAGGTAATGAGCGGCGACACAGGTACTAGCCAAAAACTGAAATAGTTAGTATTTTTAGAACACATTTAGTCGTCTGAAATGGATCAATCCATGAGATCTTTTGCGTTTAGTTTAAATGAAATATGTATATTTTCTCACTTAAGCATAATTATGTTTAATATAACAAAAGAAATGTGTAAAAAGGACAGGTGTAATAAACTAAACTATAAAATAGAAAGTGAATATTTTATCAAATATAACAAACAGAATCACAAAAAAACAATTGACATCTTTATAAACAACGCTATCAATGAAAACTGTTAATTTGCTTTATCAGGAAAAGTCTTATCTTGTATAATAATATGAATTGAATACATTGACTTATTTAAGCGTAGCCATAAACAAAAAATGAAATACAAAGTATGTCTTATATTTTATTAAATTTTACTCATTTTACTTGTTTCTAAATATAAGAGAGCTAATTAAATATTTTTATAAATTTTAGTAATTGATAAATTAACGGATTTGTTATTTATAAGCCTACTAATTACTGATATTGCCAGTTTCCTACATGTGTTGTCGTGGATTTGATCTTACTATAGATATAAATCGAACGAGGACGTTCATTTATCTAGTTAGATAGTAATTGTTCGCTCTAATTTGCAAATGTAAAAATTGTATGAATTATTTTGTGTAACAAAACAAAACATGACAATTTGAATGATCTTACAAATAGAATATTTTGAAACAAATAACAAATGAATAATAGTGTGGTGTCATATTAGCATTTTACAAAAAAATTTGGAAAATATGGTGAACAAATAGCAAATAGGAATGGAATCAAAATTATAGATTCTTGCAGAAGAAACGACCTGGCAATAGTAAACACATTCTGGGAACAAAATATTGGAAATAAATATACATTTGTAGTAATAAAAAGAAGCGCGAGGAGCCTGATTAATTATATCGTACATACACAAGAGTTGACGCAAAAATTGAAACCAGTGATGAGAGACGAAAAATTAGAAATAGGGCCAAATCATAGACTAGTAACAGCAAAGCTACGGTATAATATGACAAAGACAGTTGAAGAAAACGAATATAGTAAAATTGCAATTCACAAACTAAAAGACCAAAAAGAAACAGATGAGGAGTTTACAAGACTAGACAAGTACAGAGGAGGTTGGAAACTTGAAGAAAGATGGGAAAAATTTAGAGAAGTACTACTAGAAAAGAAAGAAAAGATATGCGGGAACAGAAAATACAACGGAAAATTAAAGAGAACGAAATGGTCGAACGAGGACATTAAAGAATTAGTAAAGAGAAAGAAATGTGCATGGAAAACACTCACCCAAACTGCAGATCATAGAAAAATGAATACATCACTATAAGAAAGAAAGTGAAACAGGCAGTAAAAATGCAAAAAAGGAGAGTTGGAAAGAAAATAACAGAGGATTATAGAGAAGATAACAGAAAACCCTGGACAATAATTAAAAGACTAAGAGGAGATAAAAAGAAAGAAATTAGAGCCATGAGACACAGCCAAAACCAACTAAGGGTAGGAAATGAGGAAGTACTAAGAATATAGAAGAAGTACTACCAAGAAAAATTCAATGAAATGCAAAATAAATCAAAGAATATCCAAGAAGAAGCAGAAGCGACAATCTAGAAATAAGAAAGGAGGAAGAAGTAATACGAAGCATTAAAATAGGAAAAGATTGTGGAGAAGACAAAAATGACATAACGGATGGGCGAGAAAGCAAAGAAATGGCTATGGACTATACTAAAAAGATGGAATAACAATTTAATAATACCGATACATAAAAAAGGAGATCAAACTCAATGTGGTAACTACTGAGCAATATGCCTCGCCCAAACAAGCTTCAAGCTATACAGTGTTGGGAACATTACGAGGAACATACGTTTTACCGTCAATGTGTTAGAAATATGCAAAATACATATAAATTCAGTGTATTACTCCTCTTCGCTAACAGGGTATCATAAAGTGAGAAACGAAATAACAGTGTAATGGGATTTCTGGCAGGCACTGCCTTCGAGAAGGTTATAGTACCTCTTATGTCTGGCTTTTACTTACAGTTTTAAATAAACAAATTAGAAATGCATTCAGGCTATTACTAGTCACTTTACCACAGCAAAATGTTGTATAAACAACTCATTATGTTAAAGATCGCAATGAAAGAAGTTAATGTTAGAAATACAGATGTGTAATGTGAACAGTTTAGTTTATTAATTGAGAAATAATAAGATTGTACTATACTGATAGTTTAATGCAATTAACAATAAAAAAATCAACATTACTTTCGTTTATCCCTTCATGATTAATTTACAAAGAAATAATTCAGTAGTAATAAAATAATTCACTATATCTGTTCGGGTAGTACACGCTAATATGATTTGAACAATAAATTAAAACCTACCTGATAGGTATTTGAAATAAGTACCACTAAAAAATCCCTGGAAGATAGCTAAAAAAATTATATTCGTCGATATTAAGGGTACAATTAATGAATATAAGCATAATAATTTTCATTAACATCATAAGGAATAATCTATGGCAACAATACAGAGTCCAAAAGCGACAATATGTTGTAATAAAACAAGTGTTTTCAGTGTATCACCATTTTCTTTAACAGGGTATCATAACATAAATAAGTCGTATGCTAATATTTGTTTACTGTCTTGTATGTACAAAAATTTCTCAATATAAACCGCCTGTTTCCTACGCTCCTGATAAAACGATTTCGCTTACAGCTCTAATTCTTCTACTTTTATCTGTCCCCTCTCTTCATTTTTAATCCACGCGTGCCCTTAAAAATTTCCTTCTTATTTGTGAGAGAAATCAGTCACATTTAATTTCAACGTAAAACGATAAACCCTCACGGCAAAAGGGAAATTATAATGTCACATGACGTTACCAGTGTGTTAGAGAAGGACGATCATGAGACAGAGAATTAAAAGCCAGCGTAGATTATTATACCAGACGAATACGAATCTCGCGTGCGCCTCTTGAAGATGTTTCCCTGTACAATCTGGGTACTTCACTAAACGTTTGTTTGCGAATGAGTAACTATATTTTGCAAATCTTATTAAAATGAGTATGCAGGTACACTATAAAGTGCAAATTGTAAAATGGTACTACCAGGGTCATTCATATCGAGAAATAGCAGAAAATTTGTTTATTGTGGCATTCGAAAATGCCCAACCAATTAGCAAAAAACAAGTGAGAACGGTTATAAAAAATTTTGAATAGCATGGATGTGTCAATCCTACTAAACATGGACCGCGTACACAAAATCGTCAAACCCAACCCGAAAAAGAAAGATATATTTCAATTTGTGCCAGTGTGGAAAATAATCCCCTACAATCGTCCACTCATTTAGCAAAGGATTTTAATGTTGATCCGAAAACGATTCGGACTGTATTAAAAAAAAATGGTTATCGTAGTTTCAAACTGAAAAAGAGCCATGAAATTTTTTCAGATGATCAATTTCGTAGAATTGAATTTTGTGAAATAGTTATGGAAATAATACAATTGGATGCAAACTTTTCGAAAAATATTTTGTTCACAGATGAATCGACTTTTCCCATACACGGTGCACATAATTCATCCGTTATTCGATATTGTCAAGGACAAATTTACACAAACATTACAATAATCGAACTCAACATCCCCAAAAGTTAAATGTTTGGGCTAGAATATTAGGTGAACATTTAATTGACGGCAATTTAACCGGACAGAAATATTTGGACATGCTGGAAAATCAAATTACTCCTGCCCTTATACAATTAGGTGTCAACTTCAATGATATCTGCTACCAACAGGACGGTTGTGCATCACATAATTATCGACTAGCAATAAATTTTTTAAATACACAATTTCCCAATCGGATAATCTCCATGAATGGTAACATAAGATGGCCTGCGAGATCTCCAGATCTGGCTCCCAACGATTTCTTTTTCTGGGGTTATATAAAATCGAGAATTTATGGGTTCTAAGAAAACAGAGCCACTTGCCTAAATGAACTAAGGGAACAAATTTTACAAAATTGTATGCAAATAACACCTGAAATGCTAATACGTGTTCGTCAAGAATTTTATAACCGTCTCGGTTACTGCTTAGCTCAAAACGGGGGTTCATTCGAACATTTGATTTAAGCTCATTGAAGAATTAAGAAGTTTTATTTTTTAATTTATTACATATCATAATATTACTTTTATTTAAAAATTCTAGGCATTTTCGTTAGAATACGATTTTATTTTCATTTTCGTTTTTTTTTAATGTGTACCGTGTGTGTGTTTACACAGAGAATTCGTTCTCATTTGCATACAAACGATAAAGATACCAACATTTTTTTTACTAACACGTTCCAAACACAGCAGATGTTTCGAGACCAATTTCACGTTGCCAAATCTGAAAAAAGTAAAGGTTTTAACCGCTTTAAAACTGAAAACTAGAACAATTTCCAGCATTACAATAAAATATTCAACGGATAGATGGAATTAATTATATCTTGATCTGTTACAACCTCTTGAATTATCATAATTAAAATCTTCTTATAACTTGTTCTCGTGTTAGAACAATGCATTTTACAATTAATATAAATATACAATGAAAATTGGCAATACTGTTAGTAGCTACAGAGAATTTGTGAGGCCGGCGTTGTGGGTTTTCCACTTATGAGATCCTGTTAGCGAAAAATGAGAATTGAGATATTTGGAAGCACATATTATTATTAATACAAATTTTATTTTGCATGTTATGCTATTTATTCCAATACTAACCGAACTAATATAGTGAATTAGATTATTACTACTGAATTATTTCTCTGTAAATTAATCACGAAGGGATAAACGAAAGTAATGTTGATTCACATTACACATCTGTATTTCTAACATTAACTTCTTTCATTGCGATCTTTAACATAATGAGTTGTTTATACAACATTTTGCTGTGGTAAAGTGACTAGTAATAGCCTGAATGCATTTCTAATTTGTTTATTTAAAACTGTAAGTGAAAGCCAGACATAAGAGCTACTGTACGCTTCTCGAAGGCGGTGCCTGCCAGAAATCCCATTACACAGTTATTTCGTTTCTCACTTTATGATACCCTGTTTATTTATATGCGAATTTATATGTATTTTGTCTCTTTCTAACACATTGACGGTAAAACGTATGTTCCCTCGTAATGTTCCCAACACTGTATACGAAAATCTTAGAGAAGAGATTACGAAATTACGTTGAGTAGATAATAGAAGATACACATGCAGCATTTAGACCAGAAAGACAAATAAATGACAATATTTTCGTACTAAAAAGAGCAAAATAAATGACAATATTTCCTTCCTAACATTTATAGATTTAAGAGCAGCTTTTGATACGGTAAATAGGGATGAAGTCTGAAGTTACTTAGAGAAAATACAGGGAGATAGTCCACTCTTATTTATAATTATAATGAACAAAATAGTCAAAAGTATAAGAGAATGGGGAGCCAAACTAGATACAAATATAGTAACCTACAACCGATAAAAGTATGCGATCTTCTCTACGCAGACGACGTGGTCCTTATAGCAAATTCAAAAAACAAAATGCAAAGGTTGATTAACACATAGACAGAGGAAATAGAAAAAGTAAAAATGGAAGTAAACATAGAAAAAACAAAAGTAATGGTAGTGAACGAGAAATAAACCTTGGATCCAGACATGAATAAAATAAAATGCAAGGGAAGGAATTTAGAAAAGGTAACCACATTCGAATACTTGGGTAGTGATTATAAAAAACGAAAAGATTCATGCCGAAATAGCAAATAGAGGTAACAAAGCAACTAAAATCTATTATGCACTAAACAAAACAATACAAGGGCATAAATAAATAGAAATAAAAAAGAAAATTCACAATACTATAACAATACCAATAATAACACAAACTAGCGAAAATTGGATACCAAACAAGAAACAGGAAGCAAGGATAAACGCAATGGAAATGAAATATATTAGGAGAATAGCAGGCAAGACTAAATGGGACAGAAAGAAATACTAGCAAAGGTGAAAAAGAAACAAATGAATTGGTTTGGTCACGTGGTGAAAATGGACCGATCCCGACTGGTAAAAAGAATAATAGAGATGGGAAAGTCGACAAAAAGAAGAAGGGGAAGACCAAGAAGGAAGTGGCTGGATCAAGTTGAAGAATATGCAAGGAAAAAAGAAAAATCCATAAGGGAGATGAAAGAAATAGCATGGAATACAAGAGAGAGGACAAAATGGATAAATGATAAACCGGAAACACACTTCGATACCTGAAAGGGTATGGGAAGCGGAGAAGAAGAAGAAGACAAAAAACTTGGTTGTTGAAAACAGAAGGTGGAGGATATTTTGAACATCTAAATAAATTAGATATTAGTTGTTAATTACTAAAACAATATTTCTTCACATTTATTTCATGTCCCCCTAACTTTCGAACTAAGAAATAGTATATCATAAAATATACGGGGTCTGCTATTAAATAAAAATAAATTTAGTTCCAAAGAAGCGATCATCTTGTGGTAAATTTTCTACTGAAACTTTTGTATTTATTTATTTTTTGTTTTTGTAAAGCTATCGAGAATAGAGTTATTGAGCCATTACTTTTAAGCAATATTGCAGTAGTTTTAAGAATAAATAAGTTCTTACTATTTTTCTGAAATGGTTTTTTTCAAATTTTCTTCCATTTTTTTAGAAATCTTTTTGTGTACCAACATATTAGTAGCCAGATCATCTATTGTTCGTTTCAACTGGTTTATGCCTTGGATCATATCAGATTTGTCTAATCTCGGCTTAAGAGAACTGTTCCAAAAGGAATCGATGTCTTCTCTTACCTCTGGTTGTTCAGGTACTTTTTTAAATTCCAACACTGGCTCTTTATCTAAATTCTCAATCAATTTTCTTATTTTAGGATTACATATATAGAACCAATCGCAGACAATGTATTCAGAGAGTTCATTTTTATTATAAACCACGAAATATTCTTTAAATATTGAGTTGCGATTCAAACTAACATTGATTTCTTTCAATTTTTCTAGTCCTATTAGACCTACAATATCTGTCCATAATACATTTTCTATATCACCGAAGTTTACATTAGGATCTATTTGGCGCAGCAATAAACTCATTATTTTATAAAATAGTGTAGGTTGGTTTGATACTTTTGAACTATATTTGATAATGCTTTCTTCTAGATCAGACTTATTTAGTGGTGGCCAGTCACAGAACCAATTTGGTAAAACTAATTTTTTAAACAAATCTTCCACCTGATCCAAATAAGATTGAGTGTTCCAAAAGGTAGGAAAGTAGCGGAATGAACATGGTAAGAAATCGGGAACGTTGTTATTTAAATATTTTTCGAATTCATCGGGAAATGTAATGTAACGTGTACTAGAATTTAAAATAATACATTTAAGTTTATTTATTGCCTCATTATATAAGCTTATAACCACATTAGGTTTTTGTAAGCACTTTTTATAGCTCGAATTCCATTTTGAAAAACTGTTAGCTCTTTTCCATATTTCTGAACATAGATACTTTGTTATAAAAGCTTTAAAGGTATCGAGTTCCAGAGGCGGAGAACTATCAACGTTTTTAGCTAAAAACATTAGTCCTTCTTCGACTACTTCTGCCAACTTAAAATCAAATGATGAATTTTCTATTAAAACTAAATAATCAGAAACTATTTTTTGTTCTATTAGTTCTCCTAAATTGCAATCACTGTGTTTCCCCTCTCGAAGGACTATAACAATCGGTACTTTAGTACTTCCAAACCCTATAAGATTTTTATATATTCTCTTTTGAAGACTTGCATCAAATTCTTTTGCCAGGAAAACAATACCATTGGCATCAAATTGGTTAATTCCACAACCTTGCTGCCTCTCAACACAGTAAGTTACCGATTCTGTAGAATTTATTTTAATGTGTTCTACGTTATAGTACCTCTGTAGTTGTTTTTTCCATTGAAAGGCACTTTCCATTGTGTCCTCCAACCGATTTAAGCCAACATTTTGTTCATGTTCATCAGGAAAACTAATGACTACTTTCCAAAAGATATTTTTTGGTTTAGTCACTGTAAGCTCATGAATTCTATTTTTCAAAATCGAATACGTTAATTGATACAAATTTACTTTTTTAATATCTCCTTCAATTCGCTGTTCAATATCTAACGGTTCACCTGCCTTGTATCTTTTCATAAGAGCCAAAGTTAATTCTTGTGAATTAACATGTAATTCATCAGCTGATTGCGTTAATGTTTTTGTGTTTATCCAAATTGGACTGCAATCCACAGCTTTACGCTTTCTTACATTTCTTGAAGCACCCTTTTTCCATTCCTGAAAAACTCTTTTTAATAATATTCTCTCTCTATTTTCTTCAATTTCTCTTAATCTTTTTTCTCGAAACTGTGCATCAATCTGAATGATTAATGAAGTGAGTAAATCTTTAACACAATTTTTTATTTCCAATTCTTCAAGCAGTTCTTTTTTTTTAATTTGCTGCAGATGTATCCTTAATTCTTCCTCTTGCCTTTTATTTTTCAATTCTCTCAATCTTTTTTCCTTTTCCTGCTCTTCCAAAAAGTTTTCTTCTCTCATCTTTTCTTCTAGCAGCTTCTCTGCTTCTTTTTTCTTTTGCTCTAATATTTTTTGTTCTTCTTTTTCTCGCTCTTTCAACATCTGTAACTCTAATAGTCTCTCTTTTTCTAAAACTCTTAAATGTTCCTCATCTTTCTTTCCATCAAGTAACTCTATACTCTTTTCTTCCATGGTTTCTTCGTTAAAAGGAATTTTAGGAGTGATTGTCGAAATTTTGTCTGTTTTTTTAGGAGGAATAACTAAATCAAATTTGAATCCTCCTTTTCTCAAATCCCGTAACTCTGACTTTTGTTCTACTAATGCTAAAGGAACAGGTTTACTGACATAACTAAAATCTGGTTGATCTGTCAAAGGTACCAGCTCCTGAATACTAGCCGGTTTTCCAAACATTGGGATAGAAAAAATGCTTTTGGGGCTAGGTGGAGTGGTGTCAAATATACTACCCGTTTTAGATATTTCTTTGTTTCCCAGTGCGAAGGGGTTACCAAGCTTTTTTTCTTTTTCAACAAAACCAAAAGGGCTATCAATTACATCTATTTTCGACGCTGCGAATGGATTGTCAAGTTTCTCGTTTTTCCTTGCAAACGAGAATGGCATCTCATTTTTTTCTTCCCTTTTCATCATTCCAGCGGAAATGTCATACGTTTCTTTATTTTTTAACGAGAATGGTGCGTCGTCAGATTCTTCTTTTTTAACAAATACAAAAGGATTCTCAACTTTTTCATCTCTTTTCAATGATGTAAATGGGTTATTACCTTTTTCTTCCTTTACTTTAGGTACAATATTCACCTTTTTAAAAATACTTTTTTGTTTCAATGTTTCCTTTGGTTCACTTTCATTTTTTAGTTCTTCCAATAACTCTGATTTTATTTTTTCTAAATCAATATCATCTAAAATGTCGTTATTTTTAATATATCCGTTCAAATCAAAACTATTTTCCAAAGTATGCATTTGATAAGTTTTCTCGGGCAAATTTTTCCCACAAATTATTCGACCAACAGAATATTTTCTTTTCTCTTCTACTACATTTGATCTGTCCAGTATATAGGATATTTGGGGTAAACAGAAATCAGTTTTGTCTAAAATAACAGATGTAGCTGCTTCATTAATTTGCAATCCACAATACTTTAAAAAATCTATAGTTGAATCAATGTCATCAAAAGCAAGACTTTTGTTCAATTCAATTAAAGGGTAAGCTATTTTTGATCCTCTTGGCACACAACATTTGTGAAGAGTTTTAACAGCTGCTATACGAACTTGATTGAAGTATCTCATCAAAATACAGGCATTAAGATAACTAGTTGAGTAGAGTAATTTGAAAAATTTTATGTAATTGTTTTTGTCTAATGCAGAATATACTTTCATAGCAAACTGAACTTCTTTGGATCGTTGAATTTCTCGTCTCAGCTGCTGAACCTAAAAGTAATACAAAATTGTTGATATGCATAATAATACAATAAATATAATAAAAAATTGAAACAATTGAAGGAAATACATTTATAAGTTAAAAGAATCTGGAAAAAGAACATGAGTCGTTTTTTGTAAATTAAAAATACACAAGTAAACGTTGTAGAAACATTGCAAATATGAAGTTTGAAATGTACTTTTTCTCACTATTTTCACTACTTTTAATCTATACTTATCAGCGCCGGATTAATGATATTTTGTGCCCTGGACAAATCATTATTTTTCGCCCCTTCCATCTATCTCCTTTCCTCGTCTTTCAGACAGCACATACGACATACGTGAAAGGTATATGTATTTCCACAAGAAAAAATATTCATAATAACGTTTTATTTATTATTGAAAATAAATATATCAAGGAAAAAATTAATTAAGAAGAACACATACAGAAAAAAACGATTACGAGAAAGTTATGAAAGTGAGGACAAGGAGACAAACATTCTAACACTGTAGAACAATAGAACATGTAAGAATTTAGAAATATCAACATGTAAGCATTGCTAATGAATACTCACTCTATACTCTGTAACATGCCGTTGCGACATGTTTCAATTTTCATTAGTTATTTAGGAGCATTACTTATGCTTCAGCTACTCCCACCTCTAATTCAAAATCATTTTATTTCAGATGCTAAGAACGCGTCGAATGACCGTTTTTACGCTCGTAATATTTTATTTAAACGACGATTCGAGCCGAATCGGTCTCTTTTTCCATTGATCATCCTATGAAGCAATTAATATTCAGTTCAAATAATATTTTGTGTGTGGTGTTACCCAGTCTTTCTATTTCTTTTCAAATTGTAGTTGTGTGCTTACAAATCAGTCTATTCCGATTTTCCTATTTGGTTAAAATATTTCGAGTTTATAAAACGTTATTTTTTCATGGTGTTTTCATTTTTTTCACCGTTATTATCTTTTCTTAAAAAAATTGGTGGCGTCAAAATTTATTTTATGAAGCAAATTTATAACAGATTCTTTCTGGCTACTTCTCAAGTCTCCTGACAGTGCTCTTGGCTGTCTGGAAATCGCACCACGTGTTTTCTCGGAGATACCGGGGGATACCCTACATTTATTAGAGACTCACTTTCCCGGCTGTAAAGGTAGTCGGGCAGGAGGGCTCTGGCATGGAATGTGGGAGAACACAACGACCACGAAGGAGAGACTATCTCCTAGCAAAGGAAATAGTTACCTATGAACGGAGTACTCGGGCAATTCGTACGTTTAGACAATTTAAATCTTCGGGGAAGGACCAAATTTGCTTCAGCAAGGCTGGGAGGCTATTCATTCAATCTCAGTGCATATCTTTCGGGCCTGCTTGGCAAGCAGATATGTACCTGAGCAATGGAGACAAGTAAAAGTTGTCTTTATACCCAAGCCGAGTCGTACTATATATACCGTGGCTAAGTCTTTCAGACCTATCGGCCTAACATCTTTCGTGCTGAAAACACTGGAGAGGTTGGTTGATCGGTATGTGAGGGTAAGTGTTGGGTTTAGGCATCCTTTGCACAACAATGAGCATGCGTTCCGGAGTGGCAAGTCAACTAAAGTGCCTTACACCAACTAGTGACCCAGGTGGAAAAGGCGCTGGAAAATGGCATGATCGCTCTGGGCGCTTTCCGGGACATACAGGGAGCTTTCGACAGCACTCCTGTAGAATCAATGTGTAGAGCTGCAAGAAATCATGCAATAGAGCCAATGAAAACTCACTGGCTTCGGACCATTCTATGCAACCGCACAGTAGAGGCCTCATGGAAGGGGGGCGTTCTTTTGTCCACTCTGTGGAACCTAGTAACCGACGAACTTATATCACTACTAAACGGTGAGGGCTTTCTAGCAAATGGGTATGCCGATGATATTATTGTCCTAGTTGTTGGAAAGCATATTACCATCCTCAGGGTCCTAATGCAAAGGGCCTTGAATACAGTACAGGGGTGGTGCAACGATCACGGACCGGCCGGGAGGATACTCTTGCGCTTAAAAAGCTTGGATTATGTGAGAAGTGAGGAAAGGTGCAGACACGTCAAGAAGCTTAGACTCCTGGGAGATGTCCCAGTTTTGGCCCGGGCGGTTGATGTTTGCCTGCGTAGGTACTCCTTCGAAACCCCCTATAGGGTGAAGATCCGGAATAGACAATTCTGGGAGAGAGAGGGATCATCTGGTACATAGATGGCTCATGCTCCATTGATGGGGCGGGGGCTGGAATTTACTCTAGGAACCCAAAGACACAAGTTTGTGTTCCTTTAGGAAAGGGGATATCTGCATATCAGGCTGAGGTATACGCTATCTTGGAATGTGGGCAGATAAACCTAGACATAAGTTATGTTGACCGACACATAACATACACACCGACAGTCAAGCAGCCATCATGGCCCTGAGTGGATGTACCATCAACTCAGGGCTTGCTGCTGAATGTCGAGAACGGCTTGTTAACTCTGGTTTTGAAGGTAATGAAAGGGCGGATGTACGGGCTGTGGAAAGGGCGGCAGCTCCCTTCAGTGTCCCGGGTCCGACCTTGGGCCTTACAAAACAAGCAATCAATAGGGAAGCGAGGAACTTGTTGGGAAACCCAACATCTCGCTCACTGCAACGCTCTACAGGGTATAAGGTAGTCCAAGCTCCTACCGAGGTGATGGACTGATGGACATGCTAGGACTAGGGAAAGATAGCAGGACTCTTAACAGGGCACTGCTGTCTGAAGAAACACCTCAATAACTTAGGTTTAGAGGAAAGTCCCAAATGTAGGGGTTGTGACTTGACAGACGAAACGTCGGTCCATGTCCTCCTTGTGTGTCCACATTGGGCTGATTTACGCAGGCGAATCTTCGGAGTCCCTGTTATGGCCCCTGGGGACACATGCAGGAACCCAATAAAGAGGATTGAGTCCTTCATTGAAGAACTTGGCTTCATGGATACATGCGTAGCAGGAATGGCACAATGGGCCCGGCAGTGGCCTCAGTGCCAGAAACCTTGGCTTAGCTTGCTAGGCCGAGGTTCACCTGAATTTTTTAGTAGTAGTAGTAGGAAGCATTTCGTATGTTTTTCAAACCATTTAGGTACTTATTATTGATGAATTTAACATGTACATAATTTGTAACTATTAACATGTTTGTACATACTTGGTTGGTAATTTTCAAAAGTAGGTACCTACATAACAAAACTGCACATTTTGTATACGTGAAAGATGTATAAATTGGAATTTTAAAGAGTAGGTGTGTGCAAAAAGTCTTGTATTTCTGAAGAAAAGAAAATGTGATTTCAATTAAAAATGTTTCAGAATTTTAATAACTGAAGTAGTCTTTTATTTCCAACGAACAGTTTTTGTCGCATTATTTTCAACTTATTTTCATAGTATCGCCTAATTACTACACTAGTGCAGTTTTACTGTAATGAAATCCCACTTTCTTGCTTGGATAGAGATTGGTCTTCATAAGTAACAATCTGCGCTCTTCCAATTTTTCCATTAGTAGCATTGCATTCTATAGCATTTAGTAAACATTTCTGACAATCCCACAATTTTACCGTTTTTTTCCGGTTCTTATACTCCCGTTTTCTTCAACCTCATTTCATATTTTTAATATTTTATATAATTTTTCAACATCAACATTTGTGATACCTGCGGTAACGTCAATGAGAACATGACAGATATAATAGCAAATTTCAGTTCTCTTTTGCAGATCCGCTTCAGAAACCGTGAAATGCTAAAACAGCTTCATATTCTCGTCCACTATGAGACGATTGCAGTACTTCGGAGTAACAATCAGGTCTAGGTGCC
This sequence comes from Galeruca laticollis, assembly GCA_963921935.1. Classification (NCBI taxonomy): domain Eukaryota; kingdom Metazoa; phylum Arthropoda; class Insecta; order Coleoptera; family Chrysomelidae; genus Galeruca; species Galeruca laticollis. Next base: position 103,149,557 of record OY998175.1, read on the forward strand.
ATATTGGAAACGAATTCGAATCGAGGGGACACTTCTTACCGACTATAGTTCAGATGTTTAACTGTATGTCACTACCTGTTTGTTTTCGATTGATGAACGATCTTTGTAAACCTTATAAAATCAGCATGTCAATATGCCAATGATTTTGATGTTGATGCGAAAACGATTCGGACTGAATAAAAAAAATGGCTATCGTAGTTTTAAATTGAAAAATATTTCCAGACGATCAATTTCGAAGAATGGAATTATGTGAAGTAGTTATGGAAAAAATACAATTGGACGCAAACTTTTCAAAAAAAATGTTTTCGTAGATGAATCGATTTTTCCCATGCACGGTGCACATAATTCATCCGTTATGCGATATTGTTCCAGGACAAACCTACACAAACTCTACAGTAGTAGAACTCACTATCTCCAAAAATTAAATATTTGGGCTGGAATATTAGGCGAACATTTAATAGGGCCATTTTTTATTGACGGAAATTTAACTGGACAAAAATTTTTGAATGTGCTGCAAAACCTAATTACTCCTGCACTCATAGAATTAGGTGTCAACTTCAATATTTGGTAGCAATAAATTTTTTAAATACACAATTTTCCAATCGGACAATCTCCACAAATGGTAACATTAGATGGGCTGCTAGATCTCCAGGTTTGGCACCCAACGATTTCTTTTTCTGGGATTATGTGAAATCAATAACTTATGGATTTCATAACGGGGTCAGTTTTCTGAATGAACTTAGGGAACAAATTCTACAAGCCTGTATGAAGATAACACCTCAAATACTCACCCATGTTCATCAAGAATTTTATAACCAACTTACTGTTTAACTCAAAACGAGGGTTTTTTCGAACATTTGATTTAAATTCATTGAAGAATTAAGTGATTTTTTTTATTTTTAAATTTATTACCTATCAGAATATTACTTTTCTTTAAAAATAATAGGTATTTTCATTAGAATTCGATTTTATATTTATTATCGAAAACGTCTTTTAACTTGAACCATGTGTACTTACACGAAGAGTTCGTTTCTCAATTGAAAACAAACGTACAAACAGTGAAACTATTTTTATTGATACAATAAAGCAAACCAAGTGTTCGGTCGACATATTTTCACGTTGCCAAATCTCAAAAAAGTAAAGGTTTTAACCGCTTTCAAACTGAAAACCAGAAGAATTTCCAGCATTACTTTAAAATGTAACGCATTGTCGTCGCTTACGGACATGTACTTTGGCACGTTTCCACTTTATGATATCCTGTTAGAGAAAAAGTGTAATATACTCAATTTACAGACAGTGTTAAATAGCATAATATGACCAAAGAATATCTCTAGTACTGTATATAAAGTATCAACATCCTGTATTAATAATCACAAAAAATTGTTGAATATCTTCTGAAGTTATTTCTTATTTTTTGCGACAAAAAAACAGTACAAAATCTTGTCAAAAAAATAGTAAGATATATAAAACAACTAAAAAATGAATGTATAGATATCTTACCTCCCACATGAAATTTCCATCATTTAAATTTAATAAAATAACGTAAGCTCTGAATTCAGCTTCATTCTCACAGATTTCTTCTTTTAAAGCTAAATCGTGATACATATATTTCAATGTCTGTAAGCATTTAGTCATATTTTCAGTATTAATTTTTTGGTCAAACACGGAGGCGTCTTCTGCGACTAATCTAGCCGAACAATGTATATGGAAACGAGCACATTGTTCAACTAATTCCACCGCTCCTTGACTACAAAGCTCTTGTTGTGTTATATCCTTTCTGATGCCTCTTGTCCTATCCCATAGAAAATGAAACCATTCACCAATATGGACCTACAACATTAAATATAAACTAGAGAATATTTCTAAATTATTAAAAATTACAGAATATATTTGAAAATAATTCTGTATAGGAGCTATTCTCATCGTTCATTATATTTGAGATGAAATTACTAAAAATGTGCACAATAACGATACCATTGTCTAAAAAAAATAGTCTATCAACCAAATGGACTAATAATTCAACAGTTTTTCATAGTTTTGGACTAAACGTATAGATGGCGTATTGTGAAAGCTGGACTAATCGTTCAGATGGCGCTGAATGAATTATTTCACATGGAAAGATGTCTATTTTGTTTTGAGTGATTATGTTACTAAACACTAGATGTCACTGACGACAATTCGTACCTGAGTATTTTGTGAATCTAGATAAATTCTACTATAGTAGTTATAAGATTTGTTGATCTGTGTTTTATTTATTCTTATTATAAATAGTGGTTGTTTTAAAACGTGCATCGTGTTGAAATAATTGATATACTTTTACAAGGACAATAAGTGCCATTAACCACCGTTTTAAGTTTATTGAATGTAAGTATACATACACAAATAATATGTTTATAATTATAATAGCTGGCACGATACATCCTCGAAGTGTATACAAGTGACAATTTTATGCTAGAATATTGTTCAGGGCATGTCACAGATGCGGAAAAGTTAGTTTTAATCTTTAAAACCGTTTATTCTTTGATTAGCAATGTTGGCTACTGTTACTACCTTTGACTTTCTTGTTACTATCACCGCAAGATCGTCAGCATAGGCCACCAGTTTTACACTACTTGGGGTATCCAGTTGTAGCAAGTTGTGATAATATAGGTTCCAAAGGAGGGGGTCAAGTACCGAGCCCTTTGGGACACTGCAGCTTACTTCCATAGTAGTATTGTCTACAAGTACTTCCAGGTCTGTTAGATAACTTGTGATCATACACCTTAGATATGGAGATATGTTTCTCTTTTCCAGGCTTTCAACTATTCCTTTCCAAAGGGCGGAGTTGAATGCATTTTTAACATTGTACGATTGCCCCATGCCACATTTTTTGCCTCTTGCGATTTCCAGAACTTTAAATCGCCGGTTTTATTAGGCTTTTATATTAACACTATTCTCGCCAATTTCCATACTTTGGAATATTCCCCAGTATCAAATTGTGTCTATTCATCACATCCAGGCACTTTTCTGGAAGGTATTTGATTACACACTGAATTATCTACGGTGATAGCTTCTCTGGTCCAGCCACTTTCTTTGGTTTTATTTTATTTGCTGCAGTTTTAAGTTTTCCGTGAGTCTATGGTGTTATATCCATCCCCACTATGTTAATATGTGGTCAGGTAATTATTTTATCTTTTGGAAATAGTTTAATATCTTCCTTAAGCATGATATTCTTTGAAATTTCAATTTCGGCCTTAGAAGTCTTCTTGTCACTATTTGGTACCCTTTTCCCCAAACATAGCTTTGTACTTCCCCAATAACAGTTTTCCAGGAAAGTTTTTCGCATCTTTTATGATTTTTTAAGTAGTTTCTTTTAACTTGACATCATTTCTATGACAGAATTAAACACACAATGTCAAAGTAAATATGTTCAAGCTATTTATACTGTTTAATCAAAGAATCACAGTTTTGTGATATATCTTATATTTTCCCAAATAATTGTTGTTTGCTATAAATACAATATATTTTGATGTTTTAGACTTAAATTACTGAGAACCTAGATTCTATAAAAATATAAAATAAAAGATCACTCACCAAAATATATAAATATTTACCTCATCTGTTTCACAAAGATCAACAATATTGTGCAGTAGATATCCCATAGTCATTTGAAGAACTGTTACTGGTCTTAATTCGTGTGATAGTGGTGCTTCTTGATCAGCTGAACTTCTAGAATATTGTTTAACTGCTTTTGAAGGATCCATACATTTTTCATTATCATCCTGTTCATACCAAGCCACCTGAGGAACAATTTTATGTTTAACATTTTCATGAAATTGACTGTCTCGACCCTTACTTCGTGGAATATGCTCATATTAGTGTTTTTAAATGAAACTCACGGTCTCTAGTTAATTAACTAGAGACCGTGAGTTTCATTTAAAAACACTAATTTAACATTTTCATTAAAATTAACCTACAATACACTTTTCTTGCATGATTTTATTCAAGCTTATATAAAATGCACTACAATATGGAATTGAAAATGTATAAGATAGTCAAATGTAAAACAAAATATACAAGATAATGAAAATAATATAGCGAATAAACGTAGATACATAAATAAAATTTCACAAACTCTTGTATACCTTATAAACATTAAATCTAATTGAAAATGAAATCAGGAGTAGCATTCTACATTTTACAAATTCAGTAGTGTTGTATGGTCCAGTGAAATCAAAATATGTAATGAGCCTCTTCTGGTTACATCAAGTCCCAATTTGTAAGAAATAAAAAAATATTTTAATAAAACGCATGGTTTCAAAGTGAAATTGTTAAGTTGTTGATTTTATAAATGTCACTTCACATTTGACAAGTAAGTTGAATCATAAACAATTAAATGCCAGATTCTGAGTTAGGTTGTACACACCCTAAGATAATGGAGCTAGTAGAAAATGCAGAAAATAATTTGTTACCTACTAAATCTGTTAAGCTACGGTTTCCTAAGAAAGCGGTGATGTTATGTAGCGGCCAAAAACTGTCATGATGTGACAAACATAAAAAGACGGCCGTCTTGACGGTGGCTTTCATTGTCAACTTAGGTATACAGTGGCCATAAATTTCAGTTGAGAATGGATGATATTGATATCGCAATAGTAGTGTATTTAGATGAGGAGTCATTGGAAGATGAAAGTTGTCGTTTGAAAGAGAGTGAGATGTTTGAAAAATGTACTACAGAGGGTGCATTTCAAATTTTAGTGTGTCGTCCTCTGAACTGTAAAGCTGGGTTGTCATTGCGCGAAAGTCACTCGCGCAACGTTTTCGCGAGAATTATTCGCGAAACGGCTGCCTCGGGTTGACCATCTCCACGAAGCGAAACGTTTCGCTACATAAAGACGAAACAAGGTGAGCCATCAGTTTGCGCGAGAAAGTATGTCGTTCATATGTACACCGTCTGTAGCATCAGCGTTTGCTATCCTGACGATACTTCATGTTAAAAATAAAATAAAAAAATGAAGACCACGACGCCGGTGGTGGACCAAAGAATTATTTCGTCGGCGATTGCAATATGGGAACCAGCTTCTGAGAGATATAATAGTAGAACACATTGATGATACTATTAGAAACTTTACCCGGAGGACTTCAGAAGACTTTGAATATCTCTTGTCACAGGTTGACCCCATAATAAGAAGAATGGATACTAATATGAGAGAAGCAGTAACTTCAAGAGAACGGTTGGCGGTTACGCTAAGATTCCTCGCCACAGGTGATTCGTACACCAGTTTACAATACCTGTTCAGAATAGCAAAGAGTACTATATCAAGAATTATTCCAGAAGTGTGTGATGCATTAATTCACTCATTGAAGGAATATGTAAAGGTAAGATTTAAATTATTATTGTTATTATTATTATTGTTTATTTACAAAAAAAAGTAATCAAGAAAAGGTAAACAAACAATACTAAAAATTCATTAAATCTCTAAATTAAATATTTATAAAGAACGGTGAAACATCAATGTCTTCCGATGAATGTTGATCAAGCACCACTTCCTCGTAATTCCCGGAAGAAGGCAAAGCGTTGTCTACTAGCGAGTTTGAGCCAGACTCGAACTGTACAGTGGTTAAGGCCCCGTGTGCCCCATGTAAACTGGCACTTTGAAGAGAGCTTGGGGTACTGCATGATGTCTGAGGCATATACTCACTCGATGCTCTTGATCCATAGTTTGATGTAGTGGCAGAAAGTGTACCCATATCTGCCTCGAATAATATGTTAGCAAATGCTCGTTTGACATGAGCTAGTGTATGCTGATCATATTTTTTTAACTCATTGGCCAAGTGTATAGCATATGTGAAGTAGGGGTCATTTGAGTTAGTCGTCGATGACTGTAATATTTGAAGCGCTTCACTAATTAGTACCGCATCTGAATTTTGTTCATTTGATGTCTTTTGTTTGGCCCCAGTTTTCCTTCTTTTTATACTTGGCGTGGTCACATTGTCATTTACAGATTGAGTTGTGGATATATTAAGGGAGGTGCTGGCTGAAGAAGTACTTGGCTGCGATGATTCTACAGAAACTTTTGTATCTGGTTGTAATAACACCTACAACAGAATAATCAATTAAGAAAACAAGAAATTACACAATACACAATTTGATAAAGACATTACAACAAACTTAATCTATATTTTTACTATTTTTTCTTTATTTTTATTTTATGTATTAATTATTGTTACAGCTACCCTCTACTACAGAAGAGTGGCTTCAGATTGCCACCGAATTCGAACGTAAATGGAACTTTCCTCACGCCGTCGGGGCTATGGATGGAAAGCATATCGTCTTACAAGCACCCGTTAATTCAGGCACCGAATACTACAATTACAAAAAATTTTTTAGCATTGTGCTCTTTGCATTAGTTGACGCAAACTACAATTTTATTTACGTCGATATGGGTTGTCAAGGCAGAATATCGGATGGTGGTGTATTCAAAAATACAACGCTGTACAACAAATTGGAGAACCGTACATTAACTATTCCAGATCCAAAAGTCTTGCAAATTCCATATTCCATAGAAATACCATATATGATATTGGGGGACAAAGCGTTCGCTTTGAATGAGTACACAATGAGACCATTCGATGGAAATCCAGAAACAGGTACACCTGAACGTGTCTTCAATTATCGTCATTCTAGAGCTCGCCGCGTCGTTGAGAATGCGTTTGGAATATTGAGTTCTGTATTTCGTGTATTGAGAAAACCTATGCTATTGGGACCAGAAATAGCAACAAAAATTACATTGACAACTATATATTTACTTAACTTTTTACGCAAACGCCCTTCGCGTGAAATTTATACACCACCCGGCATTTTCGACTCTGAAAGAGATAGAGAAATTAGAAGTGGCAAATGGCGAAATGACCAACCAATGACATATTTAATGCCTATTCGTAATATCCCACGAAGAACATCCGAACGTCCCAAAAACATTCGTTTACATTTAGCTAACCATTTTGTTTTGAATGACCCTTTACCGTGGCAAGACAACTATTAAGAAGCCACTTACCTCGCTTTCAGTATCCACCGTTTCTCTTGGTTCGTCTTTGTCAGACAGGAAATCAAAATACTTGTAGGCAAACCATTTTGATTCATATATATCTTCACTACCTGTAGAAAATTATTTTCAAATTAGAAAAATAGAGAGATCTGTTTATCAATTACAATAAATAATATGAAATTACTTCAGTCTATTTATTTCAAAAATTATAAAAGTCCACATACCTGATCCAGTGATCCTACTTTTCTTCTCCCTGGATTTTTCGCTCCTGTAGGAGCCCATTAGAGTTTTCATTTTGGCCTTTAGAGTGGCTACAGGGCGATTCATTTTGATGCTCATAGCCCTCCACGCATCCTCCCTCTTATTGCGGTTGTGATATGCTTTTTCTTTAGCATTCCACAGGAACTGATATGTTTTATAAAATTCAATAAGACGGATGCTTTCCTCTTGGTCCATTTTAGTGCGCAACTAGAAAAACCTTGTTCACTTTTAGCGCTTCTAAAAACCGACTGTCGAGTGGCTCACCCCGAATCATACTCGAGAAAAACGTTTCTGGGTGAATCAGCGGTATATATGAGGCGAGACTAGTTTCGCGAAACAGTTGCGCGAGTGACTTTCGCGCAATGACAACCCAGCTTAATGATGAGATATTCTGGCAATATTTATGGGGGACCTATTGGCGGGTCTAATTGAAATGGCAAATGAAGAGGACAAGTACAAAGTCATGAAAAATAAATCGAAACTTAGGAGCCTCTCACAGCAAATATTTATTCATAATGACCTAACGAAGCAAGAAAAGAACAAACAAAAACAAATCAAAGTAATCGCGGCACAAGAAAAAGAAAACAGAAAAAATGTGAAGATAAGATATAATCGGATCATAATAGAAGGAGAAGAATGGAGATGGAACAAAAATAATTAATCAATGGAAAAACGACAAGCAAAAAACTACTAGACTCACAAGAGATAACAATGAATAATCAGAATGAAAAAAGACATACGATTATACAAATAAACAACGAAAAAGAAATAAGGAAGCCAAAAAATGAGAGAAAGATTAAATAAAAATTGGAATATAAGAACCGTGCCGATATATGGAAAAATGCAAGGAGTAGGAAATGAACTGATGAGATATAACATAGACATAGCAGCTTTACAAGAAATAAGATGGACTGATCAAGGGGCAATTGATCAGAATCTGTATAGTTTTAGATACTCTGGAGACAAAAAGCAAGAAAACCGAGAAGTAGGAATTATTATATTCCAGTCAATGAAACGAAAAAATATTGAATTCAACCAATAGAAGAAAGGATGGCATACCTAAGAGTGAAAGCAAAACCATGCAACATATCCCTATTAAATATTTATGCACCAACAGAGAAGGTCAGCAATGAAGAATAGGATACATTTTACAAAAATGTAGAGGATGAATTAGAAATATTACCAAAAGAAGACGCTATAATCATATTAGGAGATTGTAATGACCAAATAGTAAAGAAGACTACATAAAAATGCATAACAGGAAAATAAATGATACACGAAAAAACAAATAACAATGGGCAACAACTGCAGCAAGCACGAATATTTATATAAGTAGCATGAAATTCCCACATCCAAAAAAACATAAAATAACATGGGTGTCTCCTGATAACAAAGCAACATCTCAAATAGTACCATATTTTAATAAACAGGAGAAAACAAACATCAATAGAGGATGTAAGAACATACAGAGGAACATGTGCGGACTCAGACCACTTTCTTGTTATAGCCAAAATAAAATAAAAGATAAGAAAAACAAACAAGGGACAGAAATGCTTTGGATTGAACAGGACAAAGCTAAGCGAAGACAAGATAAGAAAAGAATATCAAACACACATAGAAGAATTACTAAACAAATAGTAAAAAAGTAAGACAACGTTAACACACAATGGGAAACTATAAAAAAAATCCAAAAATAACGTAACAGATATTAAAAATGTTTTTTATTAAATCTCTGCCCGCCCATGCACAATAAAGGCATGCCTACAATACTGACTGTTTTTTGTTTTTATATGATTTCAACTGGGACCATAAACACTATAGCAGTCTTATGCAAATTCTTTAGCATACTAGTTTTATTCAGATAGATTTTTTGGATTTAGGCGAATGAGTATAAAGAGAAAATGAGGCTTAGTATTGATTTTCCAATTTTTTCATCCTTTGGGCATTTACCTCTCAACAGTTACCTACTTTTTGTGTTGTTTAAATCAAAATTGCTATGACGGGTACCTTAGTATTAAGCAAGTGTACCTGTGATATTACTCATTTGTTGATCTTTTTATCAATATTTACCTGGTGCTTAATTTCTCTAAATAACCGCTCTTTTTCTGGACACATGTCTGGGCAAGTTCCAACAGTTGCGTTTGTTTTTACTGGCGGATTTGTCTTCAATTTTAATTTTATTAATTTATCCCTAGCTTCTAGTACCTTATATTTATCCTCAGCGGTAAAAGCTTGGGATAAAACTACTTTAATAAGTTCTACTTCTTTTGCCGATACAGTTAAACTGAAAGAGAGATGACAAGAAATATAATATTAGCCTTTTCTGAAAGAATATTTAAAAATTAAAATAGAGCAGAATGATTAAATTAAATTGTTGGTGGAATGTTTTGAAACATTTAAATAAATATTTCGGTGCTATATTTGAATAGTATCTAATGTATAGTTGAAAGTAGAAAGTTATAAATTGAGATAAGATCAAAGCTTTGGCCCAGAGAAGTTGCAAATAAACGGGTAAGTTCTATATGACTAATAAGCCTTTCAATCAAAGGTATTAGAAAAACTGCTTTCCTTTGACAGATAAGGAGAATAGAAAGATTTCAACAATATTTTTGTAAAAAATCAGAGACAAAGTTGTCAAATAATTCAAATGCTGTTATTTTGTAGTTGCCAACACATTTTTTTAAATAAATTAATCCGTAGACTCTAGTATCGACAAATTCCATGAGAAAGTCAAAAAAATAGCTATAAACATAGTAGACCTTTTCATTCCTGCCATCTACTATGGACCAATAATCATAAAACTTTTGAGGTACCAGTAGGCAAACAGAGTCAGAAAACAAACATTCATTCAATTATATTTTTAATTGTCCGAAATAAGAGCTTTAAAAAGTTTTGAAAGCATGGAAAATTATTGTTTTATTTTTTTAATCTTTATATGTAGTTTAAAGTTACTTAATAAATTGTTTCCACTACTAGCTATGAAGTTGACAATTATTGCGTCTTCTAGCCAACTGAGAAGTTGAATTTCTCTATTAGCGGTTAACAATTTTTTCTATTGTTAACCTAGGTCAATAATGGACAAATTCAAATGTCATTTGTTTATAAATCGCGCTCAACCAATAATGACTGATGACATCTCGTAACTGCAACATGACGATAATTACAAACGTTGGGTGCGTTCAGAAAACACAACCGTTGCGTGAATGTTCTGTGAACGCTCTCTGATACATAACATTATACGCTGGAATTGTTTCTTCATAATAATTTCTGTCTTTTTCACAACTACCACATCTTCTTACATTATAATCATGAGCTAATGGTTCCTGCAAATCTTCTATTGCATGGGTTATAATATTTCTGTTTGTATTAATTATATTACCATCATCTAATAACGCAAGAATTAGATTGTATCTAGCCATAATTTCAATATTAATGTTTTCCAAAAAAATTATAGTTCAGCAGACACACGTCAACCATTATTATTTGTTGCTCAGTGAGCGCTCATCAACGGTTGAGTTATAATTTATGAACGCACCTGTTGTTTACAAATAAGTTTTACTAGTGGAAATATCAATCTGTATACGACTACTTGATTATTGTTTTATTAGTGGAAAGACGAATTTACATTCCTGTGCTACTCGATTTTTCAAGAAATTTTTTTATTTTTTGTCTTAAATTTGGCTAGTAGTGGAAAAAATTGTATATACACCACGGTGGTGAACACATTTATAGGCCTCGCACCTTATTCCGGTGCTCGGTCAATAATAACAGTCTTCATCACCTTGGTGTATAATATACTATTATTTTGTACATGCACTATACCTATTTTTTTGGTTCAACTTGCAAATCAGATTTGCTTGAAAAACAATACTACATGTTTCTCAGAATGTATTAAAATTATAAGGTACTCAGTACTGTAAACAATAGTTATTTGAAATTAACTGTCTCGAACCTTACTTCGTGGAATCTACTCATATTACTGTTTTAAATTAAACTCAATGTTTCTAGCTAATTCCACAATATAATGAAAAATGTTGAAAATTCTACAAAAATGACAATTGTTTCGATAACTGAATATCATCGTCAGAATGACAGAAGTTACATTTCATTTGATGCCTACCTGATGTTTAGTAGTTATTTTTGGCTAGACCAAGAAGTCACCTACCTTGTGATTGACTTAATATATGTTAATAGAAAAAAGAAGAAGAAGCGATATTACAAATATTGAAGCTTAGATATTATTAGCCCTATGGTGATATCCTGGATATCATTTTTCCAATTAAGATCAGTAAAACTGTGCAATGGTATAGAAAACCAGGAAAACTATATCTGCTGATCTTTACAATTATCACTTAAGAAGACAGTTTAATAGTGGAGAACTCCCTAGATTTATCTATTCATTGACGACTTCATATTGTGGGTTTCTTAAGAGTCTTCTAATTTCCAACTCTTCAAGGAAATCCAGTTCTTGTTTCTTATCACAAATATGTAGTACTTCTAGTTCTGTATTAGGTGTTAATGAATGATTGGTGTCAAGTAGATGTTTTGCGTAATGGAATTTATCTGGTTGTTTTAATCTGTATGCTCGTAAGTGTTCACTGTATCGGATTTCAAAATTTCTAAGGGTCTGACCCAAATAGACAGCATTACATTCTGGACATTTGAGTTTATATATACCTGATTTATTTAATGACGGTTAATTTCATTAAAAAATCTTCGAGAGAAGATTTGACCCGACTGTACCAGAAGTTACTACAAAAACGTTACAAAACATCACAAAACATTTGGTTCAACCAAGAATGCCTTAGAAAAAACCTAATACCAAATTATGTGAATATAAAATGCCATACTAAAACACCGCAAGCACCAAAAGCAATAAAATGTGTTCAACGATTATGGCTAAAAGAAGAATGTAAAAAATGGTTTAAGATAAGAGACTCCTTAGACAACTACATAAAAGTTATAGATTCAGAACTCACGTTCAAACTACATCCAGTAGAATTTGACTGTTTAGATGACAAAATCAGAGAAAGTGTCAGCACGATGAAGCACAAGAAATTTAAGAAACAAGGACAAAAGCTACATAAACTTGAATACACACAACATAGAATTCAATACTCGAAACATCATGAAACTGTAAGTACCTACATAACAACACACTTTGCACCACGATTTGAAAACCTTTCAGACACTAATTTTACAGATAGTGAAATAAAATTTTTAAATAAAGGTTTAAAGTACAGCATACCACCAAAACTTACGAATAATATTAAACAAATTATAGCTACAGAGTCAGAAATAGCTTTAAAATCTAATTCAAATAATTTTCTTCATGAGAAATTACAAATTGCCAATTTAATCAAAAATATTGAACCTTAAAAGTTAAATGTCAAACAAAAAATGACATTACAGTTTTAAATGCGATAAAAAAGAAAGTGGTAGATAATAACCTAACAGTTACAAAATCTGATTAGGGGAACACAACTGTCATATTGACAACTGAAAATTATAATTCAAAAATATAAATCTTTATAGAATTGTAATAAATGCGAATAACAAAAAGATAAATTTATTGTAGAAAATTTCAGAACACACGGTAAAACATATTTTATTTGAAATCAAAATAAAAAACTGGAATGCGACCCACATTTTGTTTAGAAAAATAATACGAAGTCAAAACAGATTAAAACATTTTACTAGGTCAAAGCAAAATAATTGTTTTGAATACAATTATTTCGATAACAAAAATTAGCACGCTTCAAAACACAAAAAGTTGATTTTGCAATTCGACAAAAAACCCCAAACCTAATTCGGGGGAAAAGCAAAAACGAGGTGCAGAGAGCGGCAGCAGAGAGTGCGGGTCGAAAACGCGAAGGAAAAAGTCCTTTCCCTGTCACGGTGACGGTAGTAGTTTTTTTTAGTGTTAGCGGTATCAGAGGTAAAGTTCTCTCCGTTGTGTCAGGGCATAATAGGGATACTGAGATATCCTTGACGGTGAACACTGTCCCCCGTTTCGAGACACAAAACGGTAGAATTACCCTCTACGCTAAGTTTTTTCAACATAGCACGATTCCGGTTATTTGGCACTACCCGCGGCGGCTATAAAGATAGCGAAGAATAAGCAGTATCCAGGCCAACGCTGTAAGTTTTTGAACAAAATTGAGATTTGAACGTTTTTTTTTTCATTTTTGAGACATTTATTCGTTATTATTTGCGCTGGATTCTGAATTTGGGAGTTATAATTCAATTGCTATACATAGGGAGTAGCGATAACAAATATATTTAGTTGATTTTCTGATCTTTCAAGGGGACTGGACACATCTGGTCGTTCTCAGTTAAATATTGCATGTCCAGGCTCACCAATTTAGGGAGCACAGCTCGTTCTGTAATATATATATATATATATATATATATATATATATATATATATATATATATATATATATATAATTTACCGTGTGTGCTGATATAACCAAATTTTGCAGAGTTTTGCCAACCTGACAAGAGTTAGGTTTTTTTTTAATTAGTAGTTATTATTTTGTTGCGCCACATAATTCGCTTCCACCTCGTAGGTAGGACGGAGATAGAAATTTACGCGAGGTTAATTTGTACATGGTATCAAAAAGGCCGGAGCGTATGATTTTCCATTTTTCTTAGGTTTCAGCGAACTTGCGCTGATAAATAATATAATATAAAAAAAATTGTTATCTTTTGTTCAGACGTGATTCGAAATTTCTTAATTATTAGTAAAACACATAATTATTGTAGGTGATTCCAAGACTTGGAATTTCGCAACTTGAAACGCCAGTGTCGATAAATATTTTATTGTTCTTAGCTCAGCAATATTTTATACGAATAAATTTCGCTTTCATTTTCTCAAGGTCAATGGCGAAAAAACCAACGTAAGCTGGAATAATATTTCGGTTAAAAGGTAAATACATATATTTTATTTATCGTCTCGACACCGGTGAATAGCAAATTTAGGAAAAAAGAAAACATACGCCTCTCATGCACTTTGGAAATACCAAAACGATAAGGGGGTAGTTTAATTGTTCTAACGCAAAACGAGGGCTCTGTCATAACTTTGTTTTTGTGGAATAGTTATATGTTATACAGGGGTAGGTTAGGATGCACAATTTATAGATAGATGTATAGGTCGTCTTATACCGGGGGACTTTATTTATTTGGGTAATATCGGGATTTTGTTTTATATTTACATATCTATATATATATCTATATATATATATATATATATATATATATATATATATATATATTTATATATATATACTCAGAGAAACTTTTATTATATTTTTTTTATACAACCTTGTGGTTCCACCATATTTTATTTATCATCCCTACCCCGTAATTCCCCCCTAGAGAGTGTAACAACCTTGGAAGTGAGACAGAACCGGGAGAACAATCCTGTCCTGGCAAAGGAGGATAAAACCGTTTTAAGACCAGGCGTACCCAGCTCAACTCGGACTGGATTTGCCTTACACGCTCAGCCGCACATTCGAGAAAGAAATTGGTGACTCGAAGGTCGGGATCGATATAGAGTAAAGAAAAGGCAGGATCTTTTTTTTTTCAAGTGGTGACAGCTCTATTGAAGGAGGCGTCATTACATCTGGTGACAGCAATTGTTAGAGAATCTAGCGATGTAAAAGTTCTTAGAGCAGACCCAACAAAGAAGTTTTCTAATAATGTAAGGGATATTGTTAATAATTCAAATTATCTTTTAAGTGATTACCAAAAGAGGTTCATCATAAATAAGAATCCTCATTGTCCACAATTATATGGAACCGTTAAATTACATAAAATAACGAAACCAATTAGACCTCTACTTTCTTATGTTAATACTCCTAATAATATATTGGCAAAGAAGCTTAACAATATACTTAATAGTTATGGATATGCATCTAAATACTCAATTAGAAATTCAATAGAACTAATCAAAAAATTAAAAGCATTCAAATTACAAGATAAGTCTAAGCTTATTTCATTTGACGTTACTAATATGTTCACTAAAATTCCTCCTAAAGAATGTCTAATACTTGTAAGAAAATTACTAGAAGATAAAAATATTAATCCAGGAATAATATCAGATATACTTAATTTATTTGATGTATGTATTAATCAGAATTATTTCACTTTTGACAATAACATATATATTCAAAATGAAGGTTTACCAATGGGAAGCCCTATATCACCTATTTTGGCAAACATTTATATGGATAGTTTAGAAAGAAACATCTTTGAAAGTAATATTTCAAAAAATGTTTTATTTTGGTATAGATATGTAGATGACATATTAGCTTGTTTTATAGGTAGTGAACGACAATTAGATATATTTTTCAACCATATTAATAATTTACACCCAAAAATTAAATTTACATTAGAAGTTGAAAAAAATAACTCAATCAATTTTCCTGATTTGAAAATTCAAAGAGTTAATAATGTACTTGATTATTCAATTTACTGAAAACCAACAAACACTGATGTGACAATTCCATATAGTTCCAATCACCCTATGTCACATAAACTAGCGGCATAATTGTCAATGATACATAGAGCATTTTCAGTTCCTATGAACAAATGTAATTTTTATAGAGATTAACACAATTAAACAAATAGCTACATCCAACGGTTACCCATTACATATGATAAATAAGCTAATTAATAAAAAAGAGGAAAACGTGGCATTACAACTAATATTTCCTAAACAAACTGAAAAAATAAAAACTTATAAAACCATCACATATGCAGGAAATATTTCTAATAATATTTCAAAGATAATATTTTTAACAACGAATACAACAATTTCTATTAAAACAGAAAGTAACGCAAATACAAAATTGTTAAATGTTAAAACAAAAATACCAACATTAATGAAATCAGGTATATATAAACTCAAATGTCCAGAATGTGATGCTGTCTATTTGGGTCAGACCCTTAGAAATTTTGAAATCCAATATAAAAAATAATACTATTGTATTAAGTCAAAAACAATATTTGGAGAATGTTCTTTTAAGGTTTGGTATGCTGAGCTGTAAACACATAAATACACCAATGGATAGTAACTTTGATTATGGTATTTTCAAATGTGTTGAATCTAAGAGTAATGAAACTAAATGCAGACAAATTATTGGCTGTATTATGTATGCAATGCTAGGAACAAGGCCAGACGTATGTTCAAGTATAAGTCTGTTATCAAGATACCAAAATTATGCAAGTGAAAAATTGTTAACCTCATTAAAAAGAGTATTAAGATATATTAAAGGTACTCTCGAACTTAAGCTAGTGTATACAAAAAGAAGTCATGATATTATTGTAGGATATGCAGATGCAGATTGGGGTGGCGATACTACTGATCACAAATCAACTAGTGGTTTTTGTCTGTTTGTGTTTGGCAATATTGTGTCATGGAATTCTAAAAAGCAAAGTACTGCCACCATGTCAACCACTGAAGCTGAAATTATTGCCCTAAGTTCTTGTATTGGTGAAGCTTGTTGGCTAACAAACTTATTGTTAGAGTTAACATTAGTCGAAGAATTAAAAGTTGTAGTCTATGAGGATAATCAGTCTGCAATTCGTTCCTGTAGTTCTAATGAACAGTTGAAAAGAATTAAACACTTAGATATTAAGAACCATTTTGTTAAAGAAAAAAAATTGCGGAGAATACTATACAATTAATGTATATTCCAAGTGGGGAACAAATTGCAGACATACTAACTAAACCTTTGAATAAAGTAACATTTAAAAACCTTATGTTGCAATATTAATACTTTTTTTTTATATTAAAATTTTGATTGAGTGGAGGTGTAGTTGTAACACTCAAATTTGTATTATGGGTTGGCAATGCTGAGGGAGATATTATCTAGTTAGTGTGTATTTGAGTGAATCGTTGTCATATCGTAATAATGTAAATGTCGTAAATGAAAAAAATATTTTTATGTTATATTGTAATTTCACTGAAGTAAACATTTTCTTTCTAAAGGAGATATTTTATTACTACCACCATAAGCTTCCACCACAGGTTATGGGCCCAGTGTAAGTCTCGAATTGTGGTAGTAATCTGAAGTTTTTTTACAATCTCGGCTTGCGCGCCATAGTAACAAAAATGGAGATGATCGCTAACAAACTAAATAATTCAAAATGGAATATTAGAAGATTCCAAGTCAAAGTTGTGTTGTTGGCGAAGGGACTATTTGAAATTACCTGTGGGAATGAATCTATACTTGTTGAAAATGAAGACAAAATTACCAAGTGGAAAATAAAAGATGCTCGTGCACAAGAAGTATTAGTTTTGAGAATGAAAGATGAAATTATTTCATATGTAATGTAGTGTGAAACCGCAAAACAAATGCGGGAAAAATTAGAAAGCATTTTTGAGCGAAAATCTGAGGTTAGTACACATCTTTTGAATGAACAGTTTTATAATCTGAAGTATCAAAATGAGACAGTGAATAGTTTCATATCAAAAGTTACCAATTTACAAGCAAAACTCAAGCATTTAGGAGAAGATATTCCAGAGAAAATGGTTTTAACTAAAATCATAATGGCACTTCATATCGTAATAATGTAAACGTTGTAAATGAAAAAAAGTTTTTTGATATATTGTAATTTCACCGAAGTAAACATTTTCTTTCTAAAGGAGATATTTTATTACTAACACCATAAGCTTCCACCACAAAATGTCAATGTATTTCAAATTTTTTAAGTAGCTTAACCACAGAAAAGTGACAGTTGGTCTTTACTTACTCAATATCCTTGGATTTCACACTTTTCTTTAGTTTAGTTTCACTTTTCCAAGGTTTTTTCAGTTTTTTTGGAGTGTCATTATTTGAAGTATCTTGCATATGACCTAGAATGTGAGTAGGATAGAAAACAATGTGCTTTTTTATATTTGCAATTAAACTTGAGAAAAAACTTATGGCACTAATATTTTCTACTTATTGATTTATCAAGCTGTGTGGACCTGTTAGATAATACATGATTAAGTTCTAATTACACAAGTGTGTTTATACTAAAACATGAAAATATTACTGAGCTTACTGGGCTTTGAATCTCTGCAGTTGATGCTTATGATGTGAAAACTTATCACAGAAATTTCTATCAAGAGATAATTTCATAAAAAATTGCTAATATTTTGATGACAAAACTGACATTTCTATATATTTCAAATTATTTCCTAGAGAATCGGATAAAAACCCATCAGGAGATTAACAACTTCAAATTTCCTCTATAATAGTTGATATTAGGTGCGTTCTTTTTGACTGAGACCTCAGATCACTTCAGTTAAGGTGATCCAAGATAAAGTGATGAGAGTAAGCACCAAAAGGAACGACATCTCAATTGAAGCAAGCGATCTGTCGACACATGCCTGAATAAGAAACAAAACATATAAACGTAACCTATCTCGATATCACTGATAACTACGCTTGAATTTGTTATTTTTAGTTTCAAATAGTTCTTCGAGTTAAGATTTGTATTATGGCTCATATTCCAACATTATTAGTTGTTACATTCCTTTGCCCTCTGTGCATCTTCAAGGGATAGATTTAAACTATATGACAGATTCGTATCAGCATCTAATAATGTTATTGTATCCATAATTTGTAACAAAAGAAAAATAGTTTATGTGTGTCTATATGTCAATGGTTAAAACCATAGATAACCTTGGTTAAAACTACAAATAACCAAAGCAAATCAAATATTTCTTCATCCCCTCCACTTTATTTCCAACTCAAGTCCAACTGATACCCCCTTACAACACATTCAGCATCAGTGAAGGGGGAGAAAAAATCTCAGCTCACTTAGAAGTGAGTAGAACAAAAAGAACGCTCACATTACTGATGTGAGCTGAGATTAACTGAGATCTCAGTAAGAAAGAACGCACCTTTTGTAAACATGCAATAATCGTATATTATCGAACAAGTGAGAAAGTGTTTTTTCCCCTTGATTAAATTACTCCTCTCACTTTCAGCATGTGTTTCAAATTTTATTCTCATGGAAATGCCCATTTCTCACCAGTTCAATACTATACTTTTTCTAATCAAATTAATGAACTAAATAATAATTGTAATATTTTTTATA
This sequence comes from Galeruca laticollis, assembly GCA_963921935.1. Taxonomy (NCBI): domain Eukaryota; kingdom Metazoa; phylum Arthropoda; class Insecta; order Coleoptera; family Chrysomelidae; genus Galeruca; species Galeruca laticollis. Next base: position 103,168,939 of record OY998175.1, read on the forward strand.
TCTCTTTATTATTATCATTTACATTAACTGCACAGTATTTCTTTCTAAACTTTTGTGGCAAGTTGTAAGTTTCGCAGTATCTTGCATGTCTGGCGGAGTATAATTATCTATATCATCCACAATTTATTTCCATTTTTCTTGATATTTTGTGGAGGTGGAACAAACACAGATTCGATGACAAATGTCAATTAATTTTTGAGAAAATATGAAACGCCCTATAATTGTCATAGTAATGATAAATACTACCCTTGGAGAAAAGTAAAATCTCCGCATCACATTGGAGACCCATGGAGAAACTGTTCAATTTTCTCCACAGATGAAGAATGAACAACTTTCTCAACTAAAAACGTATCATAAATGTACAAATACTTTAATATGATTAGAAAAAATATATTATTTATTTGTTTGTTTAGTTTCAAAGCCTGACCTGACATAGCTGCTAATTCCGACTCTATTTCTTCATTATCTAGCCACATATGATTTTTGTTAATTACTTTCTTTTTGGATTTTGATACATTATCTGTGAGACTTGAAACATTGAAAGTAATCCCTTTATAATTTCCCGCATTGTTTAAGGCTTTGAGGCAGTCTTCTTGATTTCCGTATTCCACTACACAACATTTAAGTTTTTTTCTAAAAATAATTTTTTTTATGTGTCCAAATTGTTTAAAATATTCCTTGGCAATAGTCTTGTTCAATAAAAATTCTGTCGGATAATCGTGACATCTAAAAGTAATCAAATTAAAGTAAATATGCGACAACGAAATAATCACTCATTACATGATTTTGTAGACTGGAGATTCCATTTTCAAAATATTATTCTATAGTATTATGTAAATAATGAGAGTTTAATTTAAAATTATATATTCTTACGATACTATTATAGTGAACTAGATGTCAACAAAAACAAAATATTTATAGGTTACACGCTCAGTGTTGCCGTAAAATCACAGAACCAAAAACAATCAACCACAGATTATATATAATCAACTATAGATAGAAATGATTTTGCACAGAGCAGATATATGTCTGTGTAAAAAACCTTTTCGGAACCTGCATAGGGAGCACGATGAATAGAATTCTACTTTGGTGACGTCATAAGAAGGAGACGATATTTAGAGTAATTTGGTAGCACGTTGAATAGAATTCGATAATAGAAACTGAAACTCGGCAAACTTCGTGAATTACTATGCATTCCAATAATATACGTTGGAAAGTTCGTGTTCTCTGCGATAATATTGTTTTGTTTATAAGGGATAAAAGAGGTTAATTGATATTTTCCGGCAGACAAGTTGTGTGTGTTATTTCAATTGAAGAAATGCTTCCATTATACCGGTTAATTTTTGAGGAAATTAATGAAAATGAAAGACAACATCAAATTCAACAGTATAATATAGAAAGGAGAATGATGCGAAATGAAAGTGATCCTTTTTCTGTCAGTGACAATCAATTCACATCGCTGTATCGATTAAGTAAAGACATGGTTCATTATTTGATCCAACAACTTGTGCCTCAAATGAACAATTCTTCACACTCTAACGCTGTTGATCCAACGCTAAGAATTTTTGCATCATTATTTTTTTTTGCAAATGGTTCTTATCAACGAGTCATTGGGCATAGTCATGCTATATCAATGGGACAAACAACAGTGAGCAAATGTGTTAAAGAAATCAGTGACTTGATTGTACGCCTTCTATCTGATACCTGGATAGAATTTCCGGACACAAGGGAGGAAAAACTCCGTATAAAAACAGGTTTCATGGATACGAGACAGTTCCCTGGTGTTGTTGGAGCGATAGATTGTACGCATATTGCAATATTAGCCCCTAGGATAGAAGAACATAATTATGTTAATCGTAAAGGATATCATTCGAAAAATGTCCAACTTGTAATAAATCTATAATTCTTAAAATGTACACAATTTGATATTTTCTTTTTTCAGATATGTGATAGTAAATTGCGTATATTAAATGTGAATCCTAGATATACAGGGGCCACTCATGATTCATATATATGGAGAAGATCAGCAATTCGACACGAGTTACAGAACTGTTATGAAGCTGGTGATACAAACTCATGGTTACTAGGGGATTCTGGATATCCATTAGAGCCTTGGCTCATGAAACCTGTACCCGATGCTGCTGAGGGAACACCGGAAATGCGGTTCAACATTCGACATGCATCAGCAAGAAATGTAATTGAAAGATGCAATGGAGTACTCAAAAACAGATTCCGATGTTTATTAGGTGAACGTACATTGCGATATGACCCAGAAAAAGTAGGAACAATAGTTGTAGTGAAACAAAAACCTCTTACTCTCAGGGTAAAAATTATTTAAATAATTGAAAGTATTAAAAGAGAGTAGGTTCTTTCCAAACTGACAAAGAGATTGGAGATAACGGAGCCAGTTCTCAGGGCTCTGTTATCTGAGGGAAGTTTAATTAAAGAAAAAAATGTGAAAAAGAAAGAGAAAGAGAGAGAGAGAGAGAGAAAAACTAAAAAACAGTAAAGTTACATCAATAGTAAGGGCGCCACTAACTTTGTTCCTAAACAAAATTAGAAAGAAATCAACCTCCTTAATCAGTCAACTCTTACCTGCTGTGCTCTGCTAGTTTTTAGACAATACTTATGCAAAAAAAAATGTACTGAAGGCTATTTCACAGGTCTTTCTGTGTAATAAATAAAACAACAAACTACTAATATGTATGAATATAATGAATGAAAAAATATTTAAACGTGTTACATAGTTTGACAATAATGGGTTAGTAAAAGTGTGTATGTGAGAAGAAAAAGAAAGTATAAATAAAAACTAAGACAAGCTGTACAAATATGAATGGTGAAGCCATACAATATAATTTTACTTATCTTGAAGTAGCAAGTCGAAGTCGATTCTCCATAAAATCTTCCTAGGTTAAATAATTCTCAGTATAATACATAGTTGAGTATCTAGATCATGAATTGGCTCTTATGGAAACACCATTTCTTGTGAGTCAATGCAAATTGCCGACAAATCTTCACCTTAGTTCTTCCGTCGGGTGATTTTAGTTAAATTTACCGGAATAGTTAAATTATTCCAGGCGGTATCGCTACAAGAACACCAAGTGTGTTACAGATAGACCTTTTTTTAATTAACACGATAATTAGATATCTGTCCAGTGACATATATGAAACTGTACTTATCATTTTTTTACAGATATACAATCTAGTTTAATGATTTGTCCTGGACAAAAACCTTTATCAATTTACGAAAATATTACACAAAAAAAAAATAAAACCTACCAGTAATCCCTGCGAATTTGTTCTTAGAACAAGTTTTTTTAATAACCATACAGAATATTTAAAACTTTTATCAGGATTTCTGCGACTACCATTCTCTATTACAATCTCTCGTATAGTGCCGCATTCCGAATTTCTATTCAGGATTTTTTTTTCTGTGAGATATCTATACAGTTTATTCCACCAACATTTAAATAGTTGTTTAAAACATTGGCAAGGAAGGACGTGTGGTCTATTCCACCAATACATTTAACATGCATCGCTGAATTATTTATTTAAAACTCTATTAGAAATGTTAACTGCTAAGTGAACGTTTCAGTAGCCTGCTGTGTTTTACACAATATATGTGTTGAAGGGAGAATGAACAATGATGCTTTCCCTGATATTTTACCTCCCAACCAGGTAGTAGACGCTATTGAATATGTCAGAAATGATGAAGATGAAGGATTAAGAACAAGGAGGCTTTTAATAGAAAGATATTTCAACTGATTGTGACTTTTTTATACAGAAATGAAATAAATAGTCGTGTATGAATTTTTAATTTTATTTTCCCAAAACAAAAACAAACAAATTAAAAATAAACTCTGGAACTACAAAAATTGGGGAAAGAAACTCGGAAACGGAAGTTATGTAAAAAAAATTCAGCACACAACACTACATTACTAAATGCATATTTCGATAACTATGTTGTCATCATCAGTAGGTTAACTCTAAACTAAATTCTCAGAATTAGTGTAGTTCACCTACTGATGATAACAACATAGTTATCGAAATGCGCATCTAAGAAAATAGCATTAAGTGGGTAAGGTTTTTTATACATAATTTCCATTGTGTTACACACCACAGTGTTCATCTACCAGTATAAAACTCTGTAATGACAGAAACAAAAATACACAAACTATTGCACAATAATACATAAACATAAACTTTTTCATTTATCAAGAAACACTAATTTTTCAAAATATCCACCATTTCTTTTCCACTTGATGCTAAAGATCCCAAATTAGTATTAATTTTTTCTAAAATATTGACTAGATCATTATGCATGCTAAGCATTGTGTCCGTACTTCCCGATTTCCTCAATTTCTTTTGAGAACGCTTGCTGTGCTCGACAGTACTTTTATCCGCTTCACCTTGGTCCTGTAAAGAGCATTCTGGGGGTGCTGACGAAATGGGGAGTTTAGTTACAGTCATTTTCAAATTTCTCAATATGTCATGTGTGTTATCATTTTTTTCCTGAGTATTTTCACTCAATGATTTTTGAAGTGGTCTAATTGCCGTGCGGACAGCTTGGTCGTATTTGGTAAATATGGCAGGGGTCTGAGAGGAGTACAGGTGATGTGCTTTATTTGGATTCGCTAAAACCAGCTTCTGAATACCAATTGTTTGACAAAAGTCTCTGCTTGATGATACTGGGGAAATTCCTGAAAAAACAGTTGAAGTCGCCTTGATTGCTGGTTGTTTCAATATTTGATTTTTGATTATGGTGATTTTATTATTTCCCTCTTCCTTGTTTCTTTTTACAGGAGCCATTTCTTGTCCAAGATGGTTGTCCTAAAATAAGCTGCGATAGGTATATAATGTATTTTTTTTTAAAATACTCACACTCAGTCTCCGTTTTTTCAGACCTACTTCTTTATTTTCAGGATTACCCTCAAATGAGGATTTCCCCATTAGACATAATAGTCTCTTTTCAACAGAAGACAATTGTTCATTACATGGTGGGCCTCCCCCAGTCTGGATTTCATAAGATCTAATTGCACCTGCTTTCGCTTTAACTTTTGATTTCCAATCGATGAGAGTCTAAAATCAGTAACAAACATATTTGTAATATTTTGTTTGGTTTGTTTCTTTGGATAATTTTTCTTACCTTCTTCCATTCCTTTATTGTTTTTTCACCATAACCAAGCGAATTCAGCTTATTTGAAATTTCATTCCATAACTCGGTCTGATTGTGTTTACCACACATCCCTTGAAATTTGTTGGTGATGATTGAAGGATGATTTTCGGCGAAATCTAACAATACATTCCAGTGATCCGTATTCACTCTCATTTTCAAATTTTATCAAGGCAGACTGGAACAGTTATAAATCACAATAGAATAATACCCCCTTTCTCTCCAATAACCATACACAAATAACACAAAAATACAACCCTAACCTAAAACGATCACTGGAAGTGTGAAGCTTACAAACGATTTCGTGCGGGTGTTTAGGGGAGAGGAAACGGTAAATTCTATTAGGCATGCTACCAACATCTCGTTCCAAAGCAAGATTTATCGGTTGCTAGGCGACGTGACGTCACTAAAGTAGAATTCTATTCATCGTGCTCCCACTGCTGTAATCCGAATCAGATAGATCACCCATCACTTGATTGTGAACTGTTGCGGATTCTAGCCTTGGAACATAAAATTGATTTCGTGTTCCTTGCTTCGGAGTTTCAAAATAACGGATTCTCCCTCTAGTATCGTTTTTATGCTACTAGACATATGTACATTGTTGATTTAGGAAAACAAAAAAAATGATGGTGTCTTGGCAATTGTTTATATAAAAAGCATACTCATTGTAATTCTGCCAGTGCTTGGTGAAGATTCTCTTGAGTAATACATATTATATACTTCCTGGGAGATTTGGATCAGAAACCTCCCCTGCAGTTGTGCGAAAACGTATCGCCTACTCTAGGATAAACTGGTTAATGAATTATTGAACGTTAGTGTAAGAGAGAGAGAAGTTCGAGAGTTTTTTGTTTTTGTGTTTATAAGTTTTGTTAGGGGGTTGGATATTTAGAGAGTTAGCCCTGTTAAAGGATATAGTTCCTCTGCAGGAATGTGTCAGAGCCTCTCTTATATATCGAAACAGACAAAAATGACGAGAATATATGTCAGGAATAGAACCAAAAAGATTAAGGTTTGAACCAGAGGATGACATGGCTCTCCTCAAAGAGTTTATTAATTTAAACCGTTAGGAAGACCCTGAAAAATGGCAAAAAATCCAATCTAACACATATATGAAAACTGGCAAAAAGTGTTTAATAACAACTTTAAAAGATCACTTGTTGGGTATATTAAAAATATGGTTGAAGAAAGACAATGGAAACCAAATATGTAGGTATTTAAATTATTTACATGAACAATTATTGTATACGTACGAGTGTATATTAGTATTATTGTCACATTTTCGAATAGTGCATAGCGCGAGGAAAAGGTCGCTTCCGATACCTGTTAAATAAAATTGAAATACCACTTGACGTAAAACCAATACCACAGGACGTTAATTACGTCCACAGGAGCTAATAATCATTTTACCGATATCTGTCTAATAGCTACCAAGCACTAATTTAAAAAAAATCTTTTAATACAATAAATGCTGCCAAAAGTGTGTATGGAAAGCCACTTCACATTGCGGTCGATTAATTCAAAACAATATACCAATCTTTGTTTATAAACTTGCTCACAAATAACTTGTCCTGCTTGCAATATTTTCGTTCAGTGCAGAGCAGTATAACTCTGTGTAGCAAAAAAGAGCAAACCTATATAGTGTGATGTGACATTTATATGACGTGCTTATTTTTTATTCGTGAGAAATATGAATCGTTTGTTGTGATTTGTGAAGTTAGATTATAAATTTAATTACGTGTGCTGTGTTTATTGAATTAGATTTTTCTTGAACAATGTTAGAAGTAAATTAACTTCTAGAATTGTGTAATGAGGTCGTACGGGCATGTCTTTGTTAAAATTAAAGACGAAGGAGGCTAAGGTTATAGCCAATTGCCACGGTAGTGTTGATAATGTTATCAGTAACGTTGACTCCGATTCTGCTAACGATAGTGATCATTCCGAAATATTTAGAAAAAATACAAATAAAGAGGACAATCGTCGATTACCCATTTTAGCTATGAGAATGTTGAATGTTTGTAGAGAACTTGCAATATTTTTTCTTGTAATGATGACATATGCTGCTTTGAGTAAAGAGTAGGTTGAAATTACTTTCAGACACTATACCTAAACAAATAAGAATATTAAGAAATTGATTTATTACTGTAAAAATATTAAAATGTGTGTGTCAATTTATTGGCAAACGTTTTAGTAAACCAAAAGGCCAGTCTAATTTATTATTTGATTATAAAATTTTGTGGAACATAAATAAGCATACATACACATATTTTGTATTTTTATCACCATTGCTATGTTTATGTATATTTATTTTATTATGCTTTAGTATGTACTTTATTATGCTTATGATTCTTTTTTTATTATGCTTATGCTCTTTTTTTTCTTTTTTTAGAATTTCTTCTACACACACCCTCACATATATATAATTGAAGGCACAAATTATCGTTTGGTTTCCCTGCTGAAATCCGTTGTTTTGTGTTTTCCCATGTTTAGATTAACATCTTTGCTCCCAAATTTCACATCCTTATTTGGTTATACCCTGCTGTAGAGGCAAATGAGCCAGAAACATGCATGTCCGCGGTTACCACTCTGTTTCAGTAGCCCTTTATTTTGCGTGAATTACCCATGAATATCTTTGTTGTTGTTGTTAACATATCACACGATATTCCTACATCTTTTATATATATATATATATATATATATATATATATATATATATATATATATATATATATATATATATATATATACACACACATCTTACTATCATTTCTGCATCCGATAGAATGACTTTTGCATTTAATCCTGCATCCTCTGTAAACTTATATCGGACGCAAGACTACATCTTTCGTTTTTGGCAATTTCTGATGAATATTTGTCCGATAGAACATATGGAAAAGATAGACCACCTAAAGTACTATGGTTAGCCACGGGTGTCAAACTGCCATCTTTAGCAGATACTTCTATATTTAAGTATTAACCAAGGTGAAATGAACGCAAAGTTGATAGGAAATGTACGAAAAATGTATAGTTTTAGTTCAACGAATTTCTGCTGGTGGCACACCAGAATATACTTTAATATACATAAAATTACAATTTCGTAACATTCTGACGTCCAGTAGATTTGGCAATGTAGTGTCTGGTATTGATAACAATACATTTTAAACTAAAGTCATTTCTTTAGTTTGCGGGAGTATAGTATAGTTACAACTTTGGCGAACGTTACGTCCGTATTAGTAGTGGTGATTTGTAAAAAGTTCGAATATTACCCTGAACCTGTAAGACTGGTAAGTATATGTATGAACTGTATTTATGATTTATGGTTAGTTAGCTGATATGTTATATAAAAGGCGGGAAGCGTATGTACGAAAAACTAAGCCGCAAATTACCAATACTTCTATAATAGCATGGGTAGTTTAGTGTAAAATAAACATTAATGAATGTCTTAACCGTGCAATATGAAAAAAAAGGAAAACATTGTAAGTAAGTTTTGGGTCGCGTCCTATTATTTGTACAGGTTGGCCCATTTTCGATGGATACTATACTTTCAGGCTAATTTTTTTTTAGACAAATTCAACGGTGGAAACGCAATATTTCGCTTTAATTCTATTAACGGATTTTTTTACAGCTGTTGCCGTTTCTTCGTCCCCAATTTCCATTTTTTCGTATCAAAAACCTCGTCTTCCTCTAAGTTCCTCATGATCATCGCTTGATCAATGTCATCTCGCCAGCTCCTTCTTGGCTGACCCCTCTTTCTTTTTTCCGGTGGTATCCATTCCAGAACCTTCCTGGGCCATCTGTCAGAGTTCATCCATTTTACATGCCCGAACCAAGTTAGCTGTCTTTTCTCTATGTCTTCATGTATATTTCTATCCATTTGCATCCGGATGTCGTCATTCCTGACTCTTTCAAGCTTTGATCGTCCGCAACTCCTTCTTAAGAAAACCATTTCGGTTGCCATGAGTTTATTTTTGTTGACCTTGGTAACATCCCATATTTCCGAACCGTAAAGGGTTACACTTTGGACTAGGCTATTATATATATGCTTCTTTGTGGCTATTGTAATTTTTCTATTCCAGAGAAGAGAGTTCAGCGTTCTTGTTATTGCTCTACCTTTATTGATTCTTTCTTGGATTTCGTTTTCACTATTCCCTTTTTTATTGAATATTATTCCAAGGTACTTACTATGTTTAACTCCTTTTATTGTGTCGGTGTCCAGGATTAGATCGTTTATCTCTTCATTGCCTACTATGAGGTATTCGCATTTCGCGAGGTTCATCTGAAGGCCTGCCATCTCGTACTCTTCTTTTAGTTTTCTGACCATGTAATTGAGATCATCTTCGTCTTCAGCTATTACTATCTGGTCATCTGCGAAGAACAACGTAAATAATGTGTCATCTCCTATATTTAGGCCCATGGTTTTACATTTTTTTACCCATTTCACAAGAGCTCTATCTAGATAGATTTTGAAAATTGTAGGAGATAAACAACAGCCTTGTCTTAATCCTTTTGTCGTATTGAAAGACGTGGTTATCTTATTTCCTATTTTAATTTTTGTGGTTATTCTGATAATAGTTCTGTGTGGCCCGAATCAAAATTTTATTGATCTCCAAGTTTTCCATCTCCTTCCATAGTCTTGAGACGGGTACGCTGTCATATGCTTTTTCTAGATCTATAAGAGCCACATGGGTCTCTCGGTTTCGTTGCACTCTCTCCTCTAAGGTTATTTTTAGGGTGAAAGCATTATCCACAGTTGATCGTCCTGCTCGAAAACCTGCTTGATCTTCAGGCTGATTCTCCATGATCTCCTCTTCGATTAGGTTTCTTAGTATTCTTGAGTATATTCTGTCTATGGTTGGTATTACAGCGATTCCTCTATAATTCCTGGGATCGTTTTTTGAACCTTTTTTATGAATAGGAGATGTATAAGACTCTCTCCATTCTTTAGGTATGGTATCTCCATTTAGACATCTTTCAAAGAGGCTTCGAAACATTTCTAATAGTTTTGATGGACCGTATTTGATCAACTCAGGATATATTCCACCGGGGCCAGGGGATTTTTTTAGTTTCGTTCGTTTTATTGCTTCCCTTACGTGCTCAATAGTTAACTGGATGTTTCCATCTAAAAGAATTATTCCGCAGTAAAAGTAGGTATCCAAAAAATAATCATTATCTGTAGAAAGTATGATGCTATTTACATCTCACCTTTTCGACAAGGTTCACCGTTATTCTGTCTTTGTCAGTTATGCAGTAAATATGGCAACACTGCAGGACGTCACATTGATAGAAAAATTAACAGCAGTTTGAAAGTAAAACTCACATTTAAAAGGTCGTAAAATTGATAGTAAAATGTAAAAATAACGTATATGGTTATTTAAAAGATAATTGAAAATTGAGACCATTGCCGGGATCGGGGTGAAGTGAGCAACAATGTATTCGTACTTCCAGTTCTCTATTTGGCTTCTTTCTCGTGGACGCATAAATGTATGAGTTTTGAAAGGATGCAGAAATGATAGTAAGATGTATATATATATATATATATATATATATATATATATATATATATATAAATAAATAGAAAGCAAAAAGATGCTTCTGTTGTGTATCGACCGTACTTGATTCAATATAGAGGGGGAATTATCGGGTATGCGGTCAGTGAAATGAAATGAAACTATTATCCTATGCTCAATATTTCGCCACCGTTTGGTAGCTTCATCAGGAGATACTACAAAATTTATTTAATAAACAATTGCACACAATAACAAATGGTTAACTTACAGATTTTAGAGTCTGGAATTTAGTGACGTCTAGACATTAAAAGGTTTAGGACAAGACTAATTAAAATAATTTTAAAAAACCAATAAGGTATAGATATAAAAATGTTTACAAGAAACTGACAAGAAACACACTAAAACAAATTACAGGGTGATAAGACAAATCAATTTCTAAAATGATTTTAAAAGTTGACAATAAATATTACTAACTCCATTAGTGTCTGCTTTGAGGTTTATCACGTTAGGGTTCCTAGCAATATGATACATCTCATAAAACAATCGATGTTTGTATCGGTCCGCATGTTGCAGTATCTTAGCACTATTGTAGTCGAACGTATGTCCTGTTTTTAAAAAATGGTCCACAACTGCACAATTATTTTTGCCAGTACGACAATCACTCTTGTGCTGGGTAATGCGCTGCTTAAGCCATTGTGAGGTTTCACCAACATAACATCCCTGACACTGTGAGCAATCCATTTTGTAAATAACATTTGTGTTGTATAAAGTAGGTGTTGGGTCTTTTACTTTAGAAAAAAGGTTAGAATTGGTTATTAAATTATATTTAACAATCTTAATATTGGTTAAATTTTTAAACAGAGGTAAAATTAAATGAGTTAGATTAGTAATGTACGGAAGTTTGTAATATTTTATGGTTTGCTCACTATGTTCGTCAACTTGACCGTCATAAAAGTCGGTGTTATATATTAATTTCTTTAAAATGCCTGTTGGGTAACCATTGTTCTTAAATATATCAAACAATATTTTTAATATATATATATATATATATATATATATATATATATATATATATATATATATATATACATCTTACTATCATTTCTGCATCCGATAGAATGACTTTTGCATTTAATCCTGCATCCTCTGTAAACTTACGTCCGTATATCGGACGCAAGACTACATCTTTCGTTTTTGGCAATTTCTGATGAATATTTGTCCCATAGAACATATGGAAAAGATAGACCACCTAAAATACTATGGTTAACCACGGGTGTCCAACTGCCATCTTTTGCAGATACTTCTATATTTAAGTATTAACCAAGGTCAAATGGACGCAAAGTTGATAGGAAATGTATGAAAAAGGTATAGTTTTAGTTCAACGAATTTCTGCTGGTGGCGCACCAGAATATACTTTAATATACATAAAATTACAATTTCGTAACATTCTGACGTCCAGTAGATTTGGCAACATAGTGTCTGGTATTGATAACAATACATTTTAAACTAAATGCATTTCGTTAGTTTGCGGGAGTATAGTATAGTTACAACTTAGGCGAACGTTACGTCCGTATTAGTAGTGGTGATTTGTAAAAAGTTTGAATATTAGCCTGAACCCGTAAGACTGCTAAGTATATGTATGAACTTTATTCACGATTTATGGTTAGTTAGCTGATGTGTTATATAAAAGGCGGGAAGCGTATGCCCGAAAAACTAAACCGCAAATTACCAATACTTCTATAATAGCATGGTTAGTTTAGTGTCAAATAAACATTAATGAACGTCTTAACCGTGCAGTATGAAAAAAAAAGGAAAACTTTGTAAGTAAGTTTTGGGTCGCGTCCTATTATTTGTACAGGTTGGCCCATTTTCGATGGATACTATAATCTCAGCCCAATTTTTTTTGAGACAAATTCAACGGTGGATACGCAATAAACTTAACTTATATACAGTTGGCTTTAATTCTATTAAGTTGCTTAAGCTTTTCAAGAATATATAGTTATTTCTTTTCGAAAACAAATGAATAAAAGGCATTTTGTATAATTATATGGAATAAATAAATAAACAAAGGCGGAAAACATTTGATCAGTGGGCTTTGAAATAGTTTAATAGTATCTGAAAATGATTCAGTTCGTATGGACTGCGATAATCGGACATCGGACGAACACATATGATCTCTCGTAAAAAGCTGACATCTCCAGCTATACTTTTTTTGCCGGCACGACCTTCACTCCACCATTCACAATAGTTTCTCGGCCGTGCAGTGGAAATTGGTACTGAGTTTTATAGTATATTAAGTACCAAGTGTCAAAAAGGTTACTTTAGTCACGAGTTTTACTAGGCACGAGTGGAGCGAAGCGGAACGAGTTCTTTGTAAAACGAGTGACTAAAGACGTTTTTAACACGAGGTGCTTACTATACTTTTTCTTCGCCCGCGGGAAGGAAAAAATTATATTATATTTGAATTATATTCATTACATGACGGACGATGGCTGACAGCTGACTGACAAATCAAATGACGCAGAATAACAAAATTATCACAGAATATGAAATTTAACATACAAAAGATAAACTTGATTTGACGTTTAAAAAAACAAAAGATAAACGAGATGTGACTTTACGCATTTTAAACACTAGTGTTTAAAGAGTCGTTTTGTGCATGTCAAACCCGTGTTCAAAGTGCGGTTTTAGTAGCGGAAGTAGAAAAAATATTTTATTTTATTTTGAATATATACACAGGGGGCTGGCGGCTACAGTATCAAATATATGAATTTACCATTTTGTTAAAACACATAACACTCAATATAACTTTATTTTGCAATAAATATTCAAACGTTTTTAAATGTTTCGGAATCTTGTGAAAATAGTTGGATTAGGTTGAAAACTATGGGAGTACCTTTGCAAATATAATTCAGATGCAGCTTCTAAATTTTGTCGGCTTCAGTCGATGAATGCGTACATCATATCCCACTTCATAAAACTTTCAAATCTTGGCATTTGTAAAATAATGAATTTTTTTTAAGACCTAGAGTAGAAATCAACTTCTCTGATATCAAAATCGTGACAGAAGTGGCAAATTAATGTCTAGGTAAATATTATTCCAAAAATGTTTATTATGCATCAAGCTGTTTCTTAGAACTTTTTCTAATTTTCTTGTAGTAAATCGACCACCGCAGCATTTTATACTTTAATAATCAAGCAATTTGTAATTCTTCAACATCCATATTTTAACACATAACAACTCAATCAAGCTCGTTCATTTATGCATTTTCACGATGATCAAAATTTGTTTCCTAATTTATTGCCAAAGACTACCAGTAGGTATTTTTAAAATTAGTAAATGTCAATAAAATTGGATTTTTGGAAACGTTTCTTTCACTATATCTTGTATGAGTCGTGAAAAGAGTAGTATATATGCAACTCGGGTAGAATGCTGTTTACCCTCAATGCCCCCTGGTTAGAAAATACATCTTTCTCCCTCATTGCATAATCTACTATTATATGTAATCCTATCAATAATAAAATTTTCTGCAAACACGTTATGCTAGATAGTTCTACTATTATGTTTACTACTAGCTTTTGTTTTAATAATTGTGCACAAGACAGCAAACTTTATTAATAATGATAATTTGTAGAAAAATACAGTAAAACTTATATTATTATACCTAATAATTTCTCACCATAAGTGCTTCCATCCTTAAATAAACATTTCTGAAATATTTAAACAGAATAATAAATCTTTTATATATATTATATAACCATGTTGTTAAAGCATACTTTAAATTTTATTCTTAAAGCCTACTTGTCACATGTTACCCGCCGTGGTTTAATTGTTTATACTGTAATGATACAAAATTCCTATTATTCACTTGTTTTTGAAAAGAAGTATATTAAACTATTTTTGAAAAACATAAAAAATAAGCAATTTAATGAATTTAAAAATTTCGTACAAACGCTTCCCGCCTTTTATATAACACATCAGCTAACTAACCATAAATCGTGAATGTTGTTCCTAAAGACAACCCTTTCTTATTTGCTCTTCCACATAAAGAAAAAAAATCGGCAATTTGCGGTTACAAAGTAATGCATCAATATGCCAAAGCGTGTGGGGCAAAAAATCCTGATGCTCTTACTTCAACCCGCATTAGAAAACATCTGGCAACTTTAAGTCAAATTTTGAGTATGAATGACGGGGATATTGAACAGTTGGTATCATTTATGGGGCATACTGTAAATGTCCATAAAAATTCGTACAGGTTGTCCGATGATGTGTTTCAAACGGCTAAAATTTCTAAGCTGCTTCTTTTAATACAAAGCTGACAAGCTGGTAATTTTAAGAGACAAGTTCTGGATGATATTGAAATTAATTTGGAAGAGGATTTACTTGAAGATTCTAATTCTGAAAGAGTAGACTCTGAACCCATTGATTCAGATGACAATATAAATTATTCATACAACCTCGTTGCTCCTGCCATTTTTGCATCTGCCCCAGCTATAGATAATTCATTCTATGAAACAAAAATGTCTCCCAATATTTTCTCCGCGAAAAAGAAGAGACAAAAAATTCCTTGGACTGCAGAACAAAAAGGTCTCTTCAAAAAATTTTTTGCTCCTTACATTAGAAAGTGCATGCCCCCCTAAAAGAGTAGAATGTGAAGATTTGTTGCAAAGGTATCCAGATATTTTTCGAAATAAAACATGGTTAAAATTAAAGATGTAAGTGCAAAAGGTGTACACCAAAAAATGTAAAATTTAAAAATATTATATTTTGGGTACGAATTGTGTCAGACTCTTAAATGTTTTTCTACAAGCTATAACACAAGATTGTTGCCAGGCAATAAGCAGTCATAAAATAGTTATTAAACTATTTTAAAGGTATCCCGTGTTTAAGTATCCTTTTAATAATAAGCCTACGAAAAATCTAATTACATATACTTCGGAAATGATCTTGTTCTTCCGGCTGAATGATTTCGACGAAACCGTTACACATATCGTATTCGACTTTTATAACACGTTCTGCATCTTCCTTGTAAGAACGCTATATGGATTTTCAGCACAACCAAAAAGATGTTTAATAATAACTAATAAATCGACGTTGAAGATGGGATTTATTTCCCCATAAAGAAAAAGATACCTCAGAAAAAATTATCATTAGACACGACATTATGCTATGAGTAACGATTAATAAAAGCACTCACTGTTTTCATGAGCGATTCGAAAGCTACATCATTTCCTGAAAAGAACATAATATCATACATATAGACATACTTCGCGTTTTCAAGTGAAA
Source organism: Galeruca laticollis (assembly GCA_963921935.1). Taxonomy (NCBI): domain Eukaryota; kingdom Metazoa; phylum Arthropoda; class Insecta; order Coleoptera; family Chrysomelidae; genus Galeruca; species Galeruca laticollis. The sequence continues at coordinate 103,184,903 of OY998175.1, forward strand.
TTTCTTGTAATAGCTAACTTTTTAAGTCAATAAAAAAGTAAAACAAAAAATGCATAACATATTAAAATAGCCAGTGAATAAAACTTGAATATATTAATGAAGTAATAGAAATTTTTGGAACGAGATACCTGAGAAAGTAACTTAAAAAATATCTAAAAGCATTTTAGAATTATTCCGCAGTAAAAGTAGGTATCCAAAAAAGAATCATTATCTGTAGAAAGTATGATGTTATTTACATCTCACTTTTTCGACAAGGTTCACCGTTATTCTGTCCTTGTCAGTTATACAGTAAATATGGCAACACTGCAGGACGTCACATTGATAGAAAAATTAACAGCAGTTTGAAAGTAAACTATACAAGGGACGCAACATTAACTCACATTTAAAAGGTCGTAAAAATGATAGTAAAATGTAAAAATAACGTATATAGTTATTAAAAAGATAATTGAAAATTGAGACCATTGCCGGGATCGGGGTGACGTGAGCAACAATATATTCGTACTTCCAGTTCTCTATTTGGCTTCTTTCTCGTGGACGCTAAAATGTATGAGTTTTGAAAGGATGCAGAAATGATAGTAAGATGTATATATACATCACGCTATCAGTGCTACGTCCTTTTATAGTTCCGTTTTACGGCGTCCAGCAGAAATATGTAAAATATATAAGAAATGATTCGTGTATATTACATCAATACTAAACGCAACCTACGTAAACGGTTTAAAAACTGACCTAAAAAAATTAATTTTATTTTGATATCAGTCCGAGTTCCTTACAACGTACAGATATACAAAATCCGGATGTATATTTATTTTACATTAGTCTTAGAAAAATGCTACCAATGAGACGTCCGACATTGTTGCCATTATCTACAGTCATGTCATCTCTCTTTGTCCAATATTTGCATTTTTTTAGCCTGTTTTTAAAATAATGAAAATAAATTACTGCTGTTACGTAAACTACTGAATAAAACACTTTTTATGAAATATGTTTTGCGTTCGTCAGGACTAATTAGAATATTGCGTAAATTATGAACCAGACGCAGGTGTGTAGTTCTTTGATTTTAATCGGTCACACTATTAGGATACTAAAGAGCGGTGATTATAAGTTCATACTTTTTTAAATAATAAGTGAGTTGTTCCGTTTTAAACAATTTGTTGTAATCCACTGTTTAAAACATTTTTTACATTTGCTTAGATTCAAAACAGTTTCTGTTTAAAGCAGGTTAAAACATGTTTAATACACTTAAATTAAACAAGTGGTTTTTTTATTTTCTCTATTCATCATAGATAGCTGAGAATTTTCAGATGGAACACATTTTTGAACATGTTTCTTCACACGCAGCACTAATCCAGCAATAATTACTTTCCATTTTTTAGATTTAGCAGTCACTGATTGTTATTATCTTTAACAACATCAAATAAATAACTAACAGTACAATAGACGTGATTGAAATAGCCAACTTGCAATGCGAACTTATAAATAATCTGTGGCTCCCCGGAGGCCAATAGTTCATCATTGTAATTGACTTTCTTATTTTGGGGATTCACCAGCACAGCCTCACGGCAGAGGCGCGAGGTAGTTCCTAACACAGCTGATCGCAACAGTTTAGTTCATAGTCGGACTTCAAATAACGTATCTATTATTTACATTAACAATACAATTACAATTTACATTTATAGTTAGGTGGTTATTTTTTTATTAAGTAATTACAATCAAATATAACATAACAGTATTTCTTTGGCTTTGACGGTTGCCATTCAGCCAGTCACATAAAAATTCAAGTTTTATTTTTATATTCTATGTAAATTATACATAGTAAAGCTTTCACACATACCAACATAACAGAAGATATATTAGTGCTAACTCTGCTAAAAACTATGACAATTATTAAAGCATGGCCTTTTCACCAAAAAAAATATTTGACTATAATTTTAGAGTGTCCCATAACTAATGTACCATGAGGCAAGTGGAGAATTTGGAGATGAAAATGGGTCATTTACGCTAAATACACCTTGAGAAAATGTTAATAGTTAATAGGATGCAGGGCGTTAAAAGTAAAATATTATTTTTGAAATATTATGATAATTTAAAAACAAGCGAACGAATTAAATGCAAAATTAGTAGGTTTTATCAGCAACTTCTGAGAACAATAATAATTACGAAGAATTTTACGATGTTATTACCCCCACCGAATTTTTTTCAATAAAACAGTATAAACGCATTGTAATAAGAGGAAATATAGGCAGAGGGGTACATGTTTTATTTAGTCCGGACGTACAGAATCATTCAATTGTTTTACTTCATCACAGGAGCGAATTTCAAGAAAAAGAATATCTCTACTTATTTAGGAGATATATTTCCTTTGTTTATTTTTGCTCTAAATCTTGTTATTGTTAATACAAGTTTATAGGTTTTTTGTTATTCTTTTAGTTAGCAGTTTCTTTCCTCCCATTTAACTCTTTGTGTATCTAATGGTTGGCATAATATACGAAAAAACCTTCTTAATCTCTATTTTTGACCATTTTCCACTGTTATATGTACCGTTTTTTGTTCTAAAGTTGTAAAGACCGTATGACATGGTAATAGATCTAGTACTAGAATTAGAATTAAATTCAAGGCTTTTTCTAGTTGTTAATTTAGTTATATAAAAAATTGTTGACCATTTGCAACTTATAATTAACAACTCTAGTTACAAGTTTATCCGTTAGTAGATTGTTTGTATGTTTCTTTTTCATTCATGTAAAAATAAATTCATCTAGTTCAAATGGCATTTTTTTCATTACAAAAAAAATTATGATTCTAGTTCTAAATTAAACACTAAATCTATAACCGTGTCAAACGGCCTTAACTGAAAACCTTTTAAGAGAATAACTTTAACCATGGATGTAACTATGAATAATAAGTACTTACTTTTTTTATAGTATATAATAATATATACTGAATTGTTTTTAATTTTCTTGGACCAACATTTGTAATAGATTTATGTTCAATTTCTTGTGATTCGATCCGTAGCAATATTTAAAAGAGACTCTGGGACATCGTGTAGTTTATTCTATTTTAACGTTTCGGCTGTACTTCAAGCCTTTCTCAAAAGTTACAAAATGTGTACAATAGAAAATAATTTTCAAGTTTACGTCAATTAACAATATATAAATAATACAATGTGTATATTACTCACCATATTTAGAACAAGAATTTCATTTTGTGGCACGCCACGCGGTTAATAGTATATTACGTAACGTGTGTTGTAAGCAGCTTAGTGCTTAGTGCTCTTACACACTACAATACTGGGCTTAGCTTCGGACATATTCTGTCATACGACGATGTCCAGTTTTGTTTTCTTTTATATTTTGACCAAAAATATTTATGACTTTTCTTAATGTTGTCCTGTTTTGTTTAATTTTATTTTACTGTGTTCGACGTTTTACATAGTAATGAAGATTTATCCATTACTATTTTTATTGATGAATTCCCCTACAGTAAATCCCCATATTTTCCACTGACATATGTCGGAGTCTGCTGGATGCCACGGACATGTGACGGCTTTCTCTTTCAATTCATTAAGGCCTGATGATGGCTCAGTGAGCCGAAACTAGTTGCCCTTCTTCACCTTTCACTAATATATGCTGTAGTAGTAATTTTGTCGTTGTTTTTCGAGGGGACTTCCAAAAGTTATTTGTATTATTTTTATTTTTCTATAGTATCATTTTATTCAATTGTAATATATTTTACTTAAATTCAAGTTAGTTATAAAAGTCATAATCTCATTAAGAAACGTTTTAGCACAAATATCCAAAGATAAGAAAATTCATGTTATTCATGAAATTTCGTGTAAAGACTGCAATAAAGTGCATATAGAACAAACAAGTCAATATCTAAAAAATAGATTAAATAGTCGCAAATACAACAAAAAAATAAAACCACATTAACTAATCACGTGCCAGAAACTAAACATAACTTTATTAATGAACAAACAAAAATTCTAAAAACCGAAACTAACAATAAAAAACGAGAACTTCTTGAAATGATCTGTATACAAAAAAATAATAACACTGTTAATTCCAAAACGGATACAAGTAAATTTTACGAATCTTTTGTGTCAAAACTATTTACTATCGACAAAAATCCATTTATTGACATTTGATTTAAAAAAAACATGGGGCTCAGAAGATCTGAATTCTGGACTAGCTTTAATTAAATGTCAATGGATAGTAAATAAAAAGTAAGGATAGGTATATGTGAACCATTTCTACCAATAGTGGATAGTTTTGACGTAAAAAACTACTAAATTTAAAAAAATTCGGTATTTAACGCCCCACATCTCTGTAACTATCACGTTAGACCCCAAGTGTGATAGATCAATGAAATCAGAGATAATCCAAAAATGTCATAAGATACAGGGTATTGCATTTAAAAAAATGGTCGATGACGTCATAACTTACATGTAAACGAACCTATGTAGTAAAAAATGTTTGCCTAATGTTGAAAAATAAAATTAAAAATTGACCTGTTTCATGTTTTCTTAACAATAATTCTGGTTTACGAAATATTGCGTTCATTCCTTTCATTTGTAATATATAATAATTGTTTGGTATACACATTTTATGCACATTTATTTACTAACAGATTTATTTAACTTCATTACTAGTCTTTTTCTTCCTTTTATCATCTGAATTTTTATTTATACAGAAATTCTTATACAGGATGGTCCGTAAGTAATGGTTCAAGGTGAAATAAAAGATTCTTGACGTCAAAATATTACGATTTGACGAAACTTGCTTTAATAAAATATTGATAATAAAAAAGATACAGGGTGACAAAGTTGAAATGTTTTTTCACAATAAATTGAAAGATTTTGGAAATACGAACGTAAAAATTTGAGTATATGGGTTTAAGTCATCAGAAATCATAATATGATATCCGTTTCGATGTATTTTTTAGAGGACGCAACATGAGCTATGTTGTTGGTGTAACTATGCGCTATCTCGCTTTTTATTCAAAAATATTAAAATTACATCATTTTTGCGAAAAAAGTATACCTATCATAAGTCTTGAAAGTTGCTAGTTTTCGAGGTATTCGCATTTTTAAAACCGCCTACATAATTTTGATTTCATTTATTATCACTTTGACGTATTAATAAAGTATTATAAACTCAATAATTTTTAATTAAGAGAAAGAATAATTTAATAAAAAATACAAAAACAACAAAATTTAAATATTAGTTCACAGGTCAATATGTCCGCCATTCCTCTCGTTACATTTATCAATACGTTCCATGACAGATCGCTTGAAATTAAATAATTTTAATATTTTTTTTAATAAAAAGCGCGATTGCGTTAACGATAAAAAAGTTAAGCGCATAGTTACACCAACAAACATAACTCGTGTGGTGTCCTCTAGAAAATACATCGAAACGGATATCATATTATGATTTGTAATGCCTTAAACCCCCCTTCTTCAAATGTTTACGTTCGTATATAAAAAAAATTATCAGTTTACTGTGAGAAAACATTTTTTACAGACCATTACTTACGGACTACCTTGTATTAAAATCGCCAGGTTTAATAATTCCTTAGGTATAAGTGATATATATTATAATTTGTCACCCAAACGTGGGGCAACTATAAAATAAATTAGATATATTAGCCCCACGTTTGGGTGACAAATTATAATATATATCACTTATACCTTCTTATGTGAATTTTCTTATATGATTTATTAATTTTGTTTGCAATCTAAAATCTAATAGATGCATCTATGTCGAATTTAATTTAAAAATAGGCCTTATTATTTCTCGAGAAATTATTTTAAAAAAACTGGATAGGACTCACCAACTGGACAACTCGTACAATTCTAATTGATAATGGAATTCAGGAAACTTTCTAAATTTTATTTAGAAATCTGGAACACATTCACTACACACGATGCAATTCTTATTCGAATTATGCACGCACTGGCTTTATAATGAAATGGCTTTTGAATCTGGTTGTATAAATATACAACTTCTACTATCTACCAAAAATTGAGACAACTCTAATGACGATGTTGCCTCTTCGGGATTTCAAACACCGCTAACTAAACTTTTTTCAAATAAATAAATCTCCTCTCCTGTGGTTACGAAAAATCCTTTTTTTAAAAAAAATACTAATTTATGTTTCCTTATAACAAAGAGATTTGAATTATTTTATTATCATTGTAATTCTGATAGCAGCGACATCTGTATTTTAAAATTTCAAAAATATTCTCCAAAATGTAATATAATTCTGTCTATCATTAAATATATTCTACATAAACGTCATCCGAAAATTAAAATGCCACATTTGATTAGTATACCGAATCTTTCAAAATTATTGATTATACCTATAATACAGTGTGTATCGAAAGTATTGCATACAAATATAAATAGTTTTCCTTATTTCAATGTTTCTTTTACATTTTAAATAGAGGAACTGTATTAAATTCCCCTAATAAAAGAATAACAAATCGATTCTTGTATATTATTATAATTTATCTTTCAAAATTGCCAAATATCTTATTAATATCCTAGTAAAACATATTAATATCTTCCAAATGATTATTAACATATTTCTAAAAACTTATCTTCAACAAATTAAACTATTATCACTAATTCCCATAAAACTTATTAACTCTACTATATCTATTTTTAAAATTTCACGTAACATACTACTATTTGTTATTTTAAAATTTCCTAAATACATGTTGATAATTTTTTTTATGATCTCAAATGTTTCCAACTCTATTCTACTCTGTCTAAATAATTTATATTGAATTGAATATAATTTTGTTTCAACATTTCTCAGTATTCTTCACTTTGATATTATATCTATATTTTCATTAAGCAACCCTCGGTTTCTTCCACATTCTTCTCTCATACATCTTTAATAATTCATTTATAAATTCATAATGTTCTTCATCACAATCTGTCCCATTACCATTACTTTTCAACTCTTCTATTTATTCTATCTCACGAACATAATTATTAGCCATTCTAATTTCTTTTTCACACAATCCTTCATATTTCATTATCAAATTCTTCACTTTTTATTCATATTCCTTATTTCCACTTATTAACTCCAATTCTATCATAATTCCATTCCTCTTTATATTCCATAACTTCCTATTATCCTCTTCAATTGCCAATACTTACATATTTACCTCCTCAAATTCAATTATTTTACCATTTAATTCTATCTATTCAAAATCAATTATTTCCTTGTATTTCATCAATTCATCAATAACTGTGCCTGTTTCTAACTTCTTTATCAATAATGCTTACATATCAACTTCTTTCCATCCTTTAATTCAATCTTTTGTATCATAGATTTGCTGAGTTCATATAACTTTCTTCCGTTTGCTCCTATAAATGTAATTATTTCATCCTGTCCATCTATTTTGTTGCTTAATTTCATTTCTATTTTCATTATCATTTCTTCAATCAAAGTTTCTAAAATCTCTTCTATTCTCAAAATACTTATTGTCATCAATTTTACCTCCATTTCCATATATTCGTTTTTCACTTCTGTAACTTCTGTTTTCACTTCCATAATTCATATCAACATGTCTATTAATTTTTTTTATCAAACCCTGTTTATATAATTTTCTATTTACATATGTTTTTAAATATTACTTGTTAATCATAAACCTTTTATTTACATATCGTTTTTATATCCATCCCTTACCATGTACAATTCCCTTTCGTTTCTAGATTTCGTTCCTATAATCCTTTCATATAATTCAATTTTATTTTCTTTTCCTAAACTTTGTCTTATTCTCTTCTCTTATTGTTTGATTCTCTATGGGTTTCTGTAGCTTCTTTCTGTTCTCCACCATATCTTTTTTAATTTTGAATTCCCATATCTCATCAGTTTCTTTCCATAAATGCATTGAAATTTGCATCTCAAATTCATCCATATCATTGAAATTGCTTTTTATTATTTTCGTATCCACCATAATCTCAATTCGACTCATTTCATTTCCAATTCTCTTAATAAATATTCTTGGATCAATTATTTTCATATTTCTCTTAAGTTTCACTCTGATTTCGACATTTTCTGTGTAAATTATTCGTTCTTCAATTTGTCTTGTGGTTTCTTCTATCTCTTCCATAGTTTCTTGTAATCTTCTGTTCATTTCCTTTAATTCCCAATTAAGTTGTATCCCCCTATCATAATTATTATTTCTTTTATCATATGTCACGATTTGTTTTACTATATTAACATCTAAGTCTTTTATTTTCCAATAAATATTTTTCTCATAAATTTGCATAACTTCTTCACTTCCTAGGTTCTGTAAATCAATGTCTAACATATCATCTTTTGTTTGTTTTTTATAGACTGTATTTCATCAATTTCCTTCTCAACTTTTTTAATCTCCATTAAACTTTGGATTTTTACTTCGTCAATTTCCTTTTCCATTTTATTACATATTTTCTGCTCAATAGTATCATCATTTATATTTATATTGTCATTCATATTTACATCCATATTGTCCTGCCCCTTTATTTCTTGTATCCTGCTATCCATGTTATCCAACATATCATCCGTCTTTTCAACAATGTTCCCCCCTACTAAGTATACTTTTTTTACCATCATGTCCGATTTCATATCTTCACTAAATTTATTATTCCATTTCTTCATATCTTCCCTGATTTTCTTAATCTCATTCAAACTTTCCATTTTCACCTCATCAATTTTGTTTTCCAAGTGATTCATGTTCCCCTTTATATCATTCATATCTCTCCTCATATTCTTTTCCATATTATTCATATTCTCATCTTGTTTGTCCATTTTGTTATTCATACTATTCATATTCTCATCTTGTTTGTCCATTTTTTTATTCATACTATTTATATCTCCCCTCATACTATTCATATTCTCATTCAGTTTATCCATTTCCGCCTTCCTATTCTCCTCCATTTTCATAAAAAATTGTTGCATCCACTGATCATTGCTATTTATTCCTCCTTGTGTTTCCCTTCTTTCTTGTTCTTCCTCATCTCCTTCTGATTGTTCCCTTCCTTGTTCCAAGTACTGCACCTGAAAATCTCCTCTTCCATGACTCCTTTCTTCCCTTTCTTCATCAGATCCACTTTCGACTCCTACCATCCCTTAATGTCATTCTTCTTTCCATGGTAGATATTTAAATTTTTTTAATAATAATGTCAATAAATTTCAATATTTTTATGATGATATGCTAATTTCTAATTGCCCCACGTTTTGGGTGCTATATATACACACACATATATATATATATATATATATATATATATATATATATAAATTTTTTTGTTTTTCAGATTTTTTTTTCGTTTTATTTTTTATTTTGTTACAAATTCATATTAGTTTCTTCTGTTAATTTGTATAATAGTCCTTTCACCTCATTTTTTTCACATGCTAATATTGTATCCAAACAAGCAGGCAAAGGTAATATTTATGCAATCAGTTTATAAAATTTTGATATAATTCACTTGTGAATACTGCATTCCAGTAAGCAATGTTGTAATGTATCTGTTTCTCCACATTGACCACTTTCATTTTCCGAAAGGTTCATTTTTAATTTCTTCTCAGGTGTTAAGCAATGTCCTGATCTCATTCTGGTTATAGTTCTTATCAACAATCACTTTCTCTATGAAACCAAGCTTTATACTTTACTATTGGCTCAATCGCATCTTATTTTTTCCTCCCCTATATTCCTCATAATGTTTTTACCAAGCTTCTGTTAGTTTGGTTTTAGCAAGTTGTCTCATATCTGATGTAGGGAGTTTGAAATCATGAGTTTTATTTCCTTTCTCTGTGGCCTTTTTCGCTAATTCATCCACCTTTTCATTTTGGGATATGCCCCTGATCCAAACTAACTGAATTTCTTTATTTAGGCTTTGGATTTTGTTACGTAATCTTAAGATGTTTACTATTATGTGATTCAGTTCAGAATTGGGTGTAATATTTTACAATTTTTGTATTGCACTTCTGCTGTCTGAATATATGACATATTTTGAATTGGCAAGTATGGCAGTGTTTTAGTGTTTTTTTATTGCCATTAGTTCTGCGTTATATATAGAGGTATACTGGGGTAACTGGTAGTTTTCTGAATATTTATCTTCTTTGCGAATCCTATTTTATTATTGCATCTGTAAATATCTTCTCAAAGTTGTCCCATTTTTCATTTACTTGTCTTTGAAATTGATCCTTGGTTCTTATGCCTTCTTTGTTATACCATGTGTAATACATTGTTAGTGGGATTAGCAATGTTTTGTAAGGCACAGAAAAACATGGTTCTACTTTGCTTTCAGAGAGTATATTTTTGATAATCCAGTTTTAACTATATTATGAGTGGTAATCTTTTCTTTTCCCAATATCTTGATTCTAGGCATGCAATGAATAAGTTATGTACCTATATTTTTTTGGCCCTCACCTTATTTAGTATTAATTTTCAAAATTAACCTGTTGCTCAGCGTTTGTCTTCTGAGATGTAATGGTGGTTCGGCATACTCCACTTCCAAGACATTTATTGGTGAGCTTTGTAAACTTCTTGTTGCTAAGCTTAAACATCGATTTTTAATTTTTTATATCTTTTGTGTATGACATTTAGCAGTTGACCCATATAAATGCTTCCATAATCAATGATTTATCTTATGAATGATTTATAGAAAATTAAACTTATATTTGGATCTGTTCCCCATTTTTGGTGACTAATCTGTTTGAAGATATTGATAGCATTTTCACTTTTTCTAGTAACATTTGAGATTTGTTGTTTCCAATTTAGTTTTTTGTGTAATACTCAGTCTAAGAAGATAACTCCTAAGTATGTAATAGCTGATTTGTACTGGATATTCATGTTGAACTTTCTGATTGTATTAGGATCTTGATATTTAGAGCTGTTCCGTTTTCTTCAAACCATTTTTTAGCTGAAGTTGTTGCTTCATTGAGTTGTTTGTAATGCATCTCAATATTTTTGTGTTTTTATGGTGTAATCATTTTTGAATTGGAATATCTTGACTTCATATTTTTGTAGGGCGATTTCAAAGTTGTAAGTAGATAATGTACAAAAGTGGACTTAAAATACCTCCCTGGGGTAAACCTTTAGATCTGTCTTGGGCTCACTAATTGGTTATCTGATCTTACATAAAAAACTTCTGTATGTGTGTGTGTATACAACTATATATAAAATCAAAGTATTGACAGCTTATTAGTCCCTATTATGACTGGTCTATAATTCAACAAAAAGTTAATATATTAAACCAGAAGTTCAGAAAAAACATTGAGAATGGGTAAGGAAAACCCTCCAAAAATAAACAACCCCCCGAATAACTGCATTCATGTCTCATTACCTTACAAAGAATCTAAACTACATATTTTTGTTGTATACATTAATCATTAATTGAAGAAACTATGTCCACTAAGGTATCTATTTATGACTATTCAATAATCATTGGTGATTTTAACCATAAGTCAAGCCCTCGTCGTACAAAGCAGATAAATGGTTTCATTCAAATTTCTTTAAAATACCTACACATCCTACTTATATCCTGACAGGCAACCCAAGCACCACTCTTGGTATAATCTTATACTCTAAAAATAGTAATAATAATATCACAGGTGTACTTGTAACCCCCGATCTGGGAAGCGATCATCTTGCTTTACAGATTGCCCAACATATCAAAATATAATATACACAATGTAAATAAGAAAATAGATGAATTTATAAGTGCAAGGTATGTCATATGTACAAATTATATTAAAAAATTCAATACATTATCTGAATTAATAGAAAGCTCACAGAAAAAAACCTTTCAATTACAATCTTACCCCATTTATATTATCATTAATTAAAGTAAAGAGAGTTACAAAGACAGATACAAAATAAGTATGCATATAAATAGAAATCACACTTTAACCAGCTAAACAAAGATATTCACAAACCCATCACAATATAAACAACATAAATGGATCCCTAGCATGTAAAAATATTAACTACATGAAAGGTAAAACATACTGGAGTGAAATTAAAAAACTATCTTTATATAAATCATTAACAAAACAAATTTCAGAACTGGAATATAATGGCCACACATATACAGATGTTGAGAAATGTAATGCTTTTGCTGAATACTTTGAAGAAACTTACGAATTTAATGTGTAGATAATAATTTTGACATTAACAACATAGAAGAGGTGAATAATTGGTTTACAATTTTTTTGGGATTAACTCCAACCCTGGTCATCTTCAAAGCATCACAGAAGGTGAATATAATGATGTTTTACACAAAGGAAAAATACACCACCAGACAGAGACTCTATTAATCGTACGACTCTTAGAAGATTAAACTCCCCAATTCATAATGAAATAAGAAAAATATATAACTATTGCCTGAAGAACCATTATTTCCCTGCAGAATGAAAGGAGGGCATTATAATAATGATTCCCAAACCTAACACTAACCACAAGCTACATCAAAACTACCGTCCTGTCACTTTTCTCCCAGTAATTGGAAAACATTTTGAGAAGATCATCAAAATCGTCAACAACCCACCCTCTCTCCATTTTAACTTCCAATGTGCAGGCTTCAAAATTGGGAGGTCTAAGGGCGGCTGGAATCTTCGTGGATATAAAAAAAGCCTTTGACTCTGTTTGACATAAAAGTTTATTACATTAACTACATAGTATTAATCGCTCCCTCTCGCTACTTTGGAACATCAAATATTTTCTCACAAGCCGCAGAATCAGTAGAACATTTTTCCAATTATTCTCCATGCAACAAAGAGCACCACAGGGCTTACCACTGTCTCCTTTATTGTACAACCCCTACTGTAATGACCTATGTCAAAATGAACTTACTAATTGCAACTTACTTCAATTTGCAGATAACACAACTTTAATATCATATGGCAAAAATGTAATAACTGCAGTAAATATATTACAACGGCAAGTTGATGACCTAGTATCTTGGGCCAATAGGTGTAGATTAACAATAAATTCTGTTAAAACAAAACTAATAATTTTTAACCACAGGGCTCAGGATAATTCTCCAAAAATAACTATATTGAACAATATGATTAAACCCTCCCAATTTGTCAGGTACTTGGGGATAGAAATAGATAACAAACTAAAATTCAACTACCACACATCATTTATGAAAAAAAAATGATAACCAGAGCACAACACTTCAGAAGCCTATCTATCATACAGAGATGAGGGGATTGGGCCTGAAACTACTGCCAATATTTATGAAATGATTTGTAGCTTAATAGGTACGGTGCTACAATTCTCTACAATTGTAAAAACCCGGCATAATGCAATATGAAAGTAGATGAAAGGACCAGCCTACGGAAAATTACTAAAATGAGACTCCCTCGTAATTCAATGCATATCCCACCAAATAGATTGCTTTGCGCTAAAACTGGACTAGAACCTATAAATGAGAGACTCAATAAACTATGTAAATCCTTCTGCCTTGAAGAAAACAACATCCGGCTGATTGAGACTCATATAAAAATACCAGAAAATGCTCAACATAGAAAACAGGAAGAAATCCACTATATACTAAATCAATAAGCAACTTTCCTTCAAGCCTTTCCTTTCTTAGTATTACTTATATATAATTTGAACTTCTTGATATATGTAGCCTATCGTAATTACTAATTACCACTGATTTTTTTATACTTCATACTTTTCAAATATGTTAGACTTAGAAAAATTCTATATATATTATAAAAACATTGTAATTCGCTGAAAGACCTTGTTCGATGGCCTTTTGATGTTATTGTATCAATAAATGATTTCTCTCTATCTCTCTCTCCCTCTCTCTCTTTTTAGGAACGAACAATATGATCCCCAACTGTCTCATTATACTTTTGATAACTTTTTTTCAAAATTGCATCAGCTTTTTTATATTTCTTTAAGTTTGTTAAATTAGGGATTTGTTTATATTTAATGAACACTTCTTTAACTACTAGATCACATTGTTCGTTCCACCCCGGTATTTAGGTATAGATTCTTCTGCAGGTGCGTTTATAACATGTATCATTTGAATTATTATTCATGAAATTAGTATTTTTATACTTAGTGGTTTTGTTAAGACGTTCTAAGAATTATTTGTCCCAGTTTGCTTTATTTATGTTCCACATTTTGTAATTTCTTTGTGATACTGATTTTATATTGATTTTACATTTTACTACTATCAGTATGTGGTTTGATCCGGGTGTGTCTGATAACGTCAGCCATTCATAAATATGGTGTACGTTTGGGGTGCAAATAGTTAAGTCGATTTTAACTATAATTATGTATACACGTTATGCTACTGTCGCTTAAAAATACTAAATTATTTTGGTCTAGGCTACCTAATAGTGTTTTCCCGTACCTATCAGTGTTAATACATCCTCATGCTAAATGGTGGACATTGAAATTTCCACATATAATATAAGCTTTTGATATTTTCAAACAAGTTATTCCATTCATTTAATGTTATGTTTGTTGCTGGTCTGTGGTTTTTTGTGTGTGTATCTTGTTTGTGAAGGTGTAGTGTGTACTTGTACTTCTTGATCATCTAAGTTCTGAATTTGGAATGAATATTGGGTTGTATATGTGGGGTTAGGATTTGATGTTGTCAGCTGTGTTTGTGTGTGGTAGGAGGAGGCCATATTGGCATATGACTTCCTTGGGATTGCCTTGTTATAAGAACTATTTACCATATAGGTTTAAATTTCTTTTTGTCTAGTATATTCTGGACACAGTTTAAAATTATTTACATAATGATCTTCTTTACAAACTAAACATTTTTTTCAGAGTTTTTACATTCGTCTATTTTATGATTTTCTTCGCATTTCATACACCTTTCTTTATTTCTGCATTGGCGTTCTAAATGCTGTACCGGAAGAAATTATAACATAATAAGCCTTTTTGTGTGTACGATTCTACCTTGTATAAAACTTTAATAATTTCCACATATTTTGATAGAGTCTGACACCTGAATGATACTATTTTTGTGGTGGTAGTCTCTAACTTAATTATATTTTCTTTTTTAATTTTTTTGTTTATAGGTTTAACGAAATCTGAATTTAGAAATATATTTGTACTTTTACTGTCTTTAAGTATTATATGGATTCTGTTTTTACCAATTGACTGTATTTGTTTTATCTTATTGATTATGTCTAAATGATTTTGAAGAATAATGGAACAAGCCCATATCATTATATTGATTAGATTGATAAGTTAGTGAGGGTCTAGTTTTTTGCTGTTTTATGTGATGTAATTGATGTAATACTTCCCTGCTACTTCTGTTGGCAAGAATTCATGTCTCTTAGGATTGCGTCGATTCCATAATCAGTCCTAAAGGATTGGGATTCCAAGGCGAAGTGTCTTTTATATTTTTTCGATATTATCGGGGGGGGGGTCTTCCTCACAATTATCACTCATATCACTTTGTTACCACAATTTCTTTGTTAATATAGTTTTTATAACTTTTTATTTATAGAAAAACTAGTTTTAATATTCACTTTTAGTTTATTGGCGTTTAATTGTTTCAAAGGGAATTGTTCTTTACGAAAGCATAAACGGAATTGTAATATAAATTAATTTCTAACAAACGAGAAGGATATTAAACATAATAATTTGACAGCAAAATGGACCTTAAAACTAACTATGATATAATTCATGTAACATTTTCAGTACAAACAATATATTTTGTAGCCCTCCGAAAATATCCAAATCTCCAGCAGCTTATCATTTTTTCTCAGAAAAATCTGTTGTAACTGATTGGTATCGAGGACAAATTAGCAAAGCTATAGAAAATGCTAGGTCTAGTGACATTGTCTTCGTTATGTTTTATGCACCCTGGGATGCTGATAGTCAGAAGGGAAGAAATGAATTTGAAAAGGCTGCTCAGTCCATGCAGGTAAATATAATCAATTTTCTATAATGTGGAGATAAGTTTTTCATATAATTTCCATAATAATAGTTTAAAATCGTACGAATTGATTCAAGAGACTTAAGCAGGCGTCCCATCCATCCTTTTCCGATGGTACAAGCTGGCATCCCATCCATCCTTTTCCGATGGTACGATGATCCGACTGATTGGTCGTAATTTTGGGCTGTTGGATAAGTTGGATATATTTTAACTTTTGTCCGATAGTATACAATTAAAAACCAAACTTTATCATATTTTTTTTCTACTTCTGTTACTAAAACTGCATTTTCAACAAGGGTTTGAGATGTACAAAACGACTCTTTAAACACTAGTGTTTAAAATGCGAATAGTCACATCTCGTTTATCTTTTGTTTTTTAAACGTCTAATCAAGTGTATCTTTTGTATGTTAAATTTCATATTCCTTGACAATTTTGTTATTCTACGTCATTTGATCTGTCAGTCAGCTGTCAGCCATCGTCCGTCATGTAATGAATATAATTAAAATATAATATAATGTTTTCCTTCCCGCGGGCGAAGAAAAAGTATAGTAAGCACCTCGTGTTAAAAACGTCTTTAGTCACTCGTTTCACAAGGAACTCGTTGCGCTTCGCTCCACTCGTGCCTAGTAAAACTAGTGACTAAAGTAACAATATATTTAAGTAAAGAAATTACATACTATACCGGCAGGTTGTTTGTAGTAACATCCAAATCTCTGTTGAGATTTCCTAGAATTTTCACCGTTATCTGTTTTTTATTTTCGGTTGAGCTCTCAATATAACCCTCTGCAACACTATTGGAACAAAAATCACCATGACGTTTTACAGTTATCAAATCTGCACCCGAATCTGCTAGAACTGACGTGGAAGACCGTCTAAAACATTGCCCAGTGTACACATCATGTGAAATACAATTGTACACCCTCTTGAAAGGGTATTTTTAATGTTTTTAATCATTCTAATAATGATGTAAAATTCTTTCTTTCTTCATTCTGTATTCATTGGATGTTTTTTGACACCTGTTATAGGATTTTTTATGACGACAGCTTTGAGAATGGCCTAATGGCCGAAAGCGCTTAGCTGAATTTTAATAATAAATACA
The DNA here is from genome assembly GCA_963921935.1 of Galeruca laticollis. NCBI lineage: Eukaryota > Metazoa > Arthropoda > Insecta > Coleoptera > Chrysomelidae > Galeruca > Galeruca laticollis. The sequence goes on from OY998175.1 coordinate 103,201,925, forward strand.
GACTGAGTACTCGTCGTTTCATTCACTCAAAAAGTTAATTGCCATAAAAAGGAAAGCAAAATGGCAGCGGAGTTATACCCCAAATGATAAAGAGAGTTTAATCATGTAAGTAATGTACTCAAACTAAAAATTAAAGAGGCACATGACAATATCTACTCCCAACACTTAACAAACATCAACCGATACGACCATTCCATCTGGAAACCAATCAAATACTCAAGTAAACCAATTCCACCAACTTCTCCTCTAAGAAACGGTCAAACAAACACATGGACTAGAAGCAGCAAAGAAAAAGCTGACCTCTTTGCCCAACATTTGAAGAATTTTTTCACTCAAAACAACAACTTTCCTATACAAAACAATCCAATAATTAATACTCCACTCAATAATCCAGACGAGAGACAAACATCAATAAAACTCACACGCTCGAAAGAAAAGAAAGAAAAAATTAAACTCTTAAAACATAAAAAGGCACCAGGAATAGATATGGTAACTCCGATAATGCTAAAAGATCTACCCTTTAAAGCTTTAGTAATGTTAACATACATATTTAACGCCATATTCAGAATACACTACTGGCCCAAGGAACTTAAAAAACTGAAATAATCCTCAATCCAAAACCAAGGAAAGAACTACAGGAAGTCACATCATACAGACCAATCAGCTTGCTATCAACCTTATCCAAGGTCTTAGAAAAGTTGGTATTACAGCATATAGACCCTATCCTAAATGTGATCCCAGATCACCAATTCGGATTTCGCTACAAACACTGTACAGTTCAACAGTGTCATGAAGTAGTGCACGTCATTAACACAAGTATAGAAGAAAAAAATACTGCACTGCAGCCTTCCTGGACGTGAGCTAGGCTTTCGATAGTCTGGAATGAAGGTCTATTAAATAAAATCGAACTCCGTCTACCAAATTCATATTTCACTATACTACAGTCATATATAATAAACAGACCCTTCAGAACAAAAGTTAGTGATGCAACCTCTGAATTCCAATCTATTAAAGCTGGAGTTCCACAATGCAGGGTCCTGGGGCCAGTCCTGTACCTGATATATATGTGCCTAGCTCAGACTATACTATGACAGGCACATTTGCTGATGACACTGTGATATTGGCTATACAATAATAGCTTCTGCCAATCTCCAAAACCACATATTCCAGATCGAAGAATGGAGAATAAAAATTAATGAAAACAAATCACAGCATAATATTTACACTAATAAAAAGCCAATATCCTCCGGTTACTATTAACATCATAGTGATAGCCATAACTTCGTGTACATGGGATTACATTTAGACAAGAAATGAAAGCAGATCTGCCTAAAGTTCCGAGAACTACATTGGCTACTCGGAGGAAGATCGCCAGTCTCACTACAGAATAAAATCATACCCATCTGGCACCAAGGAATAGAATTATGGGGATGCACCAGTAAATCTAGTTTTGCTCTCATACAACGAGGACAATCTAAATCCTACGAACACTAGTCAATGCTCCATGGTACATCACAAACAAATTCATCCATCGAGACATCAGTATTCCAATAGTACAAGATACAGTACAAGAAAGAAGCCGTAACCACTACCTAAAGCTAGTCACCCATCCCAATCTACTACTACAGCCTCTAACCCAAGAACAAAAGACTGAAACGAAGCTGGCCAATTAACCTCAAATAAAGTGTAAGAGACCTTCTCACTGGAGAAGTCTCATCAGGACATTCTAAGACCAGCCTATTGGTCTAATAGCCAATAGAGTAGCTCATAGAAAATCTGTATTTCTGATTGCTGTTAAGTGTACAATAAAAAAATCTTGGTAAGGCACATTATAGCAAAATGACTGTTTTTATTGCAATTGATACACAGTTTACTAAAACTGGGCATTCTCTGAGTTTATGGTTCGTACTGCATCTTCTGCAGTGAAAATTATTGTTTTGTTTGTTTTTTGCACCTTTATTTTCTATCACTAATATTTTATCAGTTTTGCTTTTACTTTCGAATTTGTCCAATTGTATGGTAGCTTCTTTGCTTGTTTTACAGATAATTATTGCTTTTGTTAAGTCTAGTTTATCTTCTGTCAATATTTTTTTTTATTTGATTATATCTAATTCCGAATACTATCTTGTCTTTCAGCATTTCGTCAAATAGATTGTCAAACTCACATTTACTAGCTTGTGTTTTTATTCTGGTCAGAAGATCGTTGAATTGCTCGTCTCCATTTTGTTCTATCTTGAAAAATACATATCTTTTGAAAGATGTTTGTATTTGGCGCAAAATACTCTATAAATCTATCTTTGATAATTTGTAGGTTATTTTTGTCTGCGTTGCTAAGATTGAAACTGTTGTAAATTTTGATCGCATCTGCACCTATCACAGCCATCAATGCTGCTGATTGAACTTCGGCTGGCTTTTTATTTAGTTGGCCACTCAAACTGTTGTAATCACTTTTTCCAGCTCGTAGATTTGTCCGAGCCAATTTGTCAGTTAGCTGGTGGCTTTATTCTAGATAATGCGTCGCTCGTATCCATTTTACAAATTTCTTACGCATTTCTTCATCTTCAATACCTCAATTATTGTAATTATCACTTCTGGCACATTGTAAAATTGTGGTATTTGTTTAAATAAAACGTGGTTTTTCTATAACAAAATATATTACTTGATGTTACAATGACAATGTTGATATTTATGTCTTGTTTTTTTTGAGATCGATCATAGATGTCTCTACTTTACAAACTGTAATAAATGTGAAGAAAAGGATAAACAAAAGAATAATGAATATGTGATGTGCATATATCACTTCCCGAAAGTGTCCACAACTAGATAAAAAAGTGTCTATATTTAGACCAGGTACTAGACGTCACGTTTAATTCTCGATTCCTATTAGTCTCGCCTTCATGAGACCTTCCAAGGGGAGACGGTCGGCCGTTTTTATTGCCTGCCAACATACTAATAGTACCTAATATATATTAGAAATTCAACCAAAATTTACAATTGGCAACTTCACTTGTATTCGCTGAACACCAAGTTACAGAAAACTGATTGAATTTGCGACGAATCGAGCATGTTATTTACATCGGTAACAGATGGGCAGGGTATCTAGGGAGTCTTTAACATATGGTTATACCAACTTGGCAACAAAAAGGATTCCACCAATTCCCATAATTGAGCTTTTTAAATAATCAATTCCAGTACTTCCTTGACAGTATGCACATGTAAACAGCAAAAATGATTAGACAATGAATGGTTTTGTGTTTAATAATTGACAATTTGTAATGCTAAAGCTAAAGCATTTCCATATCAATGATTAGACTCAAAGAAAAAAGCATCCTTGTGGAATACAATCCTAGTTCTTTTCTAATACTCCCTACAGCAAAATATTTCAAGCACATAAAATTATTCACATTTGTTGTATGATACTTACAAAAATAACAGGATGGTGTCTAAAATATCTGTTGATCACCTATACCTTCTATACTATGTACAGAAGAAAAGTAGAGTGCCTGATCACTGGGAAACGCCATACTTACACATTCAATTTGACACTTTCAATTATAGGGTGGAGAAGCTTCACTTTGTAACTTTTAAAAAATCTTCAATGTTTCAATTACACATATCATTGTAAACAAAAAAAAAATAAGACATTCAAATAATATAACATGTGAGATGAAATGTTAATCAAATAGGAATATGGTATTTTGCGTTTATCACCCAGTTTCCATGTCCGAGTATAATGATCTGATACAAAATTTCAGTATAAATATACACTGTAGTCATGTCACAGTTTTTTTGATGAATTGCTGCTGTATCAAAATGTAGGGAAATTGAATTTATTTATGATGGATGTCAGAGTAAGTTACCTAAATAAAAATTCCCAATATCTTTAAATTTAACCCTCGAGGTACCGAGCGGGGTACATATGCACCCCAGCGTCAGTTATTATGGCTTAATTTTTAAAATATTGCTTTTTATGCCTCCATATTTTTTTATTGTTAATAAAGAGCAGTAAAACCTGATCTCTTTTCAATTTTTTCACAACTCTCAGAAACGTAATTAAAAAATAAAAACTGGCACGGGGTGCATTTGTACCCCGCTCGGTACTTGAAGCTAGCAATTTTTGCTGCCACCTCCACATGCGCAGTAAGATCATTCACCGCTGGGAGGGAGTAAATTCATGTCTGAGCCTGCAGTGTGTGATTGTCAATCGTACATAACGTGTCACGTTATAGTAATTTGTTATAGTCTCTTGCAATAACGTTGCAGTAAAATATGTCTAAATAAATACAGGTACGTAATTCTAAGAGACTGGCTGAATTTGAAATGGAACAGTTTTTAAATGACGATAATGCAGACGAATTGGACGATATTATAAACTATTGTGATGCCGAAGAAGACAATGATGGAGAACCGGAAATATGTGAAGAGGTAGATTATATATAGGGGACGATAATACTGAAACGGAAGGTTTAGGAGGAAATGTACAACTGGAAGCAGTTTTACAAGAAAATAATAACCCCGATCTAGTCTACAAAACCAAGAATGGCACAGAATGGGCAAAAGTACCATTTAGAGAATCACACAGAACAATCAGGGATATAGTCAAGATAAGGCAAGGACTTACTGAATTTAGTTCTAATTTGACATCTGAATTGGATGCATTTAGGTTGTTATTTTCCGATGAAATAATTGAAGTTATTGTACTTCAAAGAAATAATAAGGCTGAACAGGTAAATGTGCACTTATCTTTATTGGTACAACTTTTGTAACTTTTTGCATTTTTTTATAATTGTAGGTATTGAAACTTTTTAATGAACGCCATCCTGATAAAAACGAATATGGTTTCCAACAGACTCCATTGAACTCCTACCCTATTTGGGACTTACAATTATTTTGGGTTCACTTCAAGCTTTAAAGGAAACTATAAAAATGCTGTGGTGTACGGAAAGAGGTTATGCTAGGCCAATAACTGCTTCAACAATGTCCCATACACGCTTTCAGATCTTTGTAAGCAACTGCAAAAAGGCCTACAATCCAGGAATACACGTAACTATCGATGAGCAGTTGGTTTCAATTAGGGGCCATTGCTCATTTCAGGTTTATATGAAGAGTAAACCCGATAAGTATGGATTGAAAATATGGGCGATGGCCGACAGTGAAACTTGCTATAGTCTTAATTTGCAAGTATACCTGGGCAAACTCAACAATGTTGTAGAAATAAATCAGGGAGAAAGAGTTGTGCTTGATCTTGTAAGTTCATTAGGGACAGGATACGGTCTTACAACAGATAACTTCTTTACAAGTTTGCCATTGGCAGATAAATTGCTGGAGAAAGGAATAACTCTCTGCGGTACTCTTCGAGCAAATAAGACCTATATTCCCAAAGAATTGCTACCCCGACACTCAAAGCCAGTTTTTTCTAGCATGTTTGCATTCACGCAAAGCCATACGCTGGTCTCCTATATGCGAAGCAAAGGAAAAGCATTTATATTGTTATCTACAGAGCATCACGATGATGCTGTTTCAGAAGAAGCTTCCAAACACAAACCCGGTATCATATTGCAGTACAATAAAACAAAAGGTGCCGTAGACACCATTGATCAAATGGTAAAACAATATTCAGCCTGCCGAATTAGCAACTGTTGGCCAATGGCAATATTTGGTCATATACGTCGTGATGGTTTTGTCGTGAACAGACGTCCCACATCGTGTGCTACTAAATTTGCTGAAACTGGAGAGAATAGTGTGTTTACAAATCTGATTTTTGGAGTTGTTACTGTATTTTGTGCAAGCTATCAAGATTCTGTCTGATTTGAACAACCACATTGAGTTGTAAGTACAATATTTATAATAACTGTTCATCATGACAACAAGGCAACAGAAAAAGGGCGAGGACAGAGATCAACTATAACAAGCGATTAAGTCTGCAGTCAATAAAATGTGTATGTCAGAGTCGTTCATTACCGAGCTAACTAACTCTATTTTTGAGAAAATTAGTGAAAATATTGAAATGGAGTTGGAGTCATTGAAGAAGAGAACTAGTGAGTTGGAAAAATTAGTCCAAAAACAAGATGACGCCATTAAGTTGATGGTTAAAAATAATGTGAAATATGAGAAATGGATCCGTAAAAACAATATTATAGTCTATGGATTGGAAGAGATACATGATGAGAGTATACTAGATCAAGTGCTACTCGTTTTCAATACGAATATGAACTTAAATATTAAACAATCTGATATTGGAAGCTGTTATAGACTAGGAAAATCTAATGCAAGGAAATCGCGACCATTGCTGGTAAATTTCTTTAATAATGGATATACCAGGCAAAATATTTTTCCTAACAAAAAGTATCTTAAAGGTACTAAATATATGATCAAAGAAGATTTAACGAAAGATCAATCAACATTGTATAAGATGGTAATTCAAAAAGCTGGAAAAGAAGGTAAAGTCTGGACACATTCAGGTATCGTCTTCTTGAAATTAGTTGATAACAAGATTATCAAGATTACCTCCATTGATGACATTGCTAAACTTTGATTATGCTAAAATATAAAATTTGCTCTCGATTTATTTGATATATGTCAGATTAATAGTCTGTATTATTTTTATGAAATCACTTATTAAATAACTATTCAAATACAGAAATTTTAAAAGACTAAAAAGTGGCACATGAGTGCAGATGGGATTCGTTTGTGTTCAATTCTCTATTCAACCGTAGTTAATTACTACTTATTTCAAGTTTTTTTTAATATCTATTTTATTTTATTTTGGAATACTTTTGAATTGTCGTAAGAGATAAATGCTGGGTAATTTATTTATAGGTTGTCTTAATGCAAGGTCTCTTCTGCCTTCTTTGCAGTATGTGAAGTTAATTGTAAATGAACATCAATTTGATATATTTTTTATTTGTGAAACATGGTTAAATGAAAATGTAAATAATGACTTAATTAATTTTGATGGGTATATTTTATATAGAAAGGACAGAGGTGGCTTAGGAGGAGGTTTGTGTATTTACGTAAATAATAAGATATATAGTGAAGAACTCAATTATCATGGAACGGTATCGGAACAACTTTGGGTAAATATAAAAATTAAAAGTAAAATTATTGCTCTTGGTGCAATATACAAGCCTCCTAAAATAAATAAGAATTCTTTTATTGCTGAATTGGAAGATATCCTGAGTCTGATTCATCCCACTGTAGATGAGATTATATGCGCTGGAGATTTTAACATAGATTTTTCAAATGCCTATGATATTTATGTAGATAAAATGTCATCTGTGTTAGAATGCTTTGGTATTGAACAAATCATAGACACTCCTACAAGAATTACAGCTACTACTGCTACCTTACTGAATGGTATTGTAACATCATCTGACTGGGTTATTGACAGGGGAGTTATTCACGCAACAGATGTCATTTCTGATCATGATATAGCTACATGTAATATAAAACTGAGTGTTGAAAAACATGGCCCCAGAATGATTACGTATTGGTCTTTTAAATATTTTAATGAAGATGATTTTAGAATAGATTTATATAATACTCCATTTTTTGGAATATATGATCAGGAAGGGGCTGATTAAAAAATAACGTTTTTGATGAACTGTCTGATGAACCTCTTCGACAGGCATGTGCCGTTAATAACATCGCGTGTATCTAAGTCTCGAGCAACTTGGTTAACTGGCGCTATAAAAGAAATGATGAAAATACGAGATAAAGCGCTACACAAGTATAAGAAAACTAAACTTGACCATCATTTTCAGTTTTATAAAGACATGAGGAACTACACAAATTCTGCGATTAAAAGAGAAAAGAAAGCATTTTTTACATACGAACTTAGTAACAAGAATTCTAAAACTCTTTGGAAAACTCTAAAAACGTATAGTATTATACCTACCAAATCAAGCACAATACCGGACAATTTGAAAAGTCCTGCTGAAATAAATTAATTCTTCATCAACTCATGTTATATGAGAGAACCTTCTGAAGAATTACTTTCGTCGTACAAACTAAGAAAAATAATACATTCGGATTTTGAATTTCAGGAGGTTAATGATTTATTTATTCACCAAACAATAAATGGTATAAAGACAAATGCTGCCGGTGAAGACAAATTAAATTTGAGACTATTGAAGTTGTGTTGTCCATATATAATTCCTTACATCACACACATTATTAACTTTTGCCTGAGTCATAATATTTTTCCTGAACTGTGGAAAAGAGCCATTGTAAAAGTATTGCCTAAAAAGACTAATCCACTTGAAATTAAGGATTTCCGTCCAATTAGTATATTGCCAACTTTATCTAAGGTACTCGAAAGAGCTAAAGAAGTACAACTAAAAAAACATGTTGATCAGTATTCATTATTACCTATAACGCAATCTGGATTTCGAAAAAATTATTATTGTACAACGGCTCTTCTCCATATTATTGACGATGTTGTTAGAGCTTTGGACAAGGGTGAATGCACTGTTCTGGTCTTGCTAGACTTTAGCAGAGCCTTCGATACCATTAACCACAATTTAATGCTGGAAATTCTACATTATATAGGTCTTTCCAATAATGCCAGAAACATTATAGCATCTTACCTTCGAGGACGTAAGCAGATGGTTGTGGTTGACGGACACTCTTCTGGGTATATGGATTTACGGTGCGGAGTCCCTCAGGGTTCCGTTCTGGGGCCATTGCCCTTTGCTTTATATACTTCCTGTCTAGTGAAAAATTTTAAGTTGTGTAATGTACACCTGTATGCGGATGATACTCAACTTTATCATAGTTTCCACCCCAATACTGTAGTGGAGTCATGTGGGTATATAAATAAGGAACTTAATAGTTTTATTAAAGCTGCAGAGGATCACTGCCTAAGCATTAATTGTAGTAAGTCTAATGTTATAATTTTTGGCAACAAAAATAAAAGAGATGAGATTTCTGATAGTGTACATATTGTAATAAAAAATGAAACTCTTCAGTATGTAAGCGAAGCTAAAAGTTTAGGTATAATGTTGGACTCCGATCTAAAATTTGAAAAACACATAAATCAACTTATACAACGCGCATACTTCACTCTTAAAAATATATATGGCAACCGGCATTTTCTCCCACAACATGTGAAAACAAATCTCTGTGAGTCACTGATACTGTCTATATTTAATTATGCTGATGTACTATATGGACCGTTTTTATCCAACCAATATCAAAGAAAAATACAATAAGTGCAAAATTCATGTTTACGACTCATATTCGGTATACGCAGAAGAGAACATATTTCACACAAAACGAAAGATAATGGTTGGCTAAATATGGCTAATAGAAGGATTCTACATGCAGCTGTTCTTTTTCAAAAAATTATTTATGATAAAACACCCTCATACTTGCACAGAAAAATTACCTATCGATCTGATCTACATAATTTAAATATCCGATACAAAGGAACCCTTTCACCCCCAATCTTCAGACTAGAAATTTTCAGGCGCAGTTATTCCTATCAAATATGTTCGATTTATAATCAGGTACCTGCCATGTTTAAAACTTACAGATTGCAAAGATTTAAGAAGACCTACAAGAAACATTTATTTTCAATACAACACTGATATCCGTACGATTGAGTTTAGGTTTAACTGTAATTTATTTTGTTATCACACCAACCTAGTGATGTATTCAAGGTTAAGCGGAGGAACAGTTTATAAGCTGATGTTATATCAGCTTGTAAGCTGAACTTCGCCTTTTGCTTTCAACCTTATGTGTATTTTCTTTTTTTTCTTGTATTAATATATGGAAGCAATAAAGTCGTTTATCATTATTATTATTATTATTGGATATCGCCGGAATAAATTCGTTTATTTTATGGAAAACTAAATTTCCTGATACAAAAACAAAAAGCAGGGATGATAGAAGAAAATATTTGCTTCGGTTAGCGAGGCACTCGTCAAACCAAATATTGTTAGAAGATTTGAAACTCAAAAAGGTTTACACAAAACTATTATGAACTACATGCTTGATGTTATTCCAGAACTAACACGTAACGAAGCACCAGGGCCAGTTATGGACAACCCCCCGTCAACTGCTGAACGGTGCCACTTGTGTGACAAAAAAAGAGACCGAAAATCCAGAAAGTTTTGCATCCAATGTAAAAATTTTGTGTGCTCTGTACATTGTGCAACGCAAATAATTTGCAGAAGATGCAAATAAACCGAGCTGGAACGAAAAGCATTAAGAATATTATTTTTTAAGTGGTGAAGAATATTAGCCTGTTTACTTACTTTTGTACTCACTTTAGAAATAAAAATATTATTTTCCTTCCTTCTTTCTTTATATAAAGATTAACTATAACTGCTGCACTGTATGCTTAATGAATACTGCTGTAGTATATAATTTTGATGTGAGGTACAAATGTACCCTGGACGGTACCATGTGTAATTTTTTTGCGCACGGTACCATGAGGGTTAATTGCAAACGAGATTAAGAGTATACAAATATAGTATATTTATACATACTTTAGAATATTTGTTTAAGTATGCACCTTATTATATTCTAGAAGTATATTATTTATTCATATTGCTAGTGTGAATTTATACATCCCTGTATAAGGTGTAGATTATATTGTTTTAATATTTCACTTTGCTAAATATAATTTATATGAAAATAACTTATTTAATTTTTAGGATAAAGTTAATTTTGTAGCTGTAAATTGTTGGCAACCCTATGGAGAATGTCGAATGCAATATAATAAAGTTTACAAGTGGCCTGTTCTTATAGCATATTTACCTCATGGAAGAGGCATACAGTATAATGGTCCCATAAGTGCTCCACATATAGTACAATTTTTAAAAAAAGTATGCAATCCCATAAAACATGCAGGAAATGAAGCAGTTAAAGATTTTCAAGATGTAAGTGCAATAGAGAAATTATCACATTACATTAATCTGTTATGAATCTGAAGATGATAAAACCATTTTTCAACTTTTTTCCTATTCTATTGTCTGAACTGGACATACTTGCACATAATTTAGCTTAAAAATATTTTTGTTCTTGTTCAGAAATTGCTCGTTATAATTTTATTTATTTAAGAATCAATATAGTTTTAAATTGTAAATTTTAAGATCCAACACTCCAGATAGTTCTCCATACAGAGAAATGTTAAAACTAGTAACAGGTTGCAGGTGAAAAGGAATGCAGTTCATTAAAGAATGTGATGCATATATACACAGTATTGTCAGGGGAGTCTATACTACAATTAATTTTAGGTAATAATATAGGTGTAGTAAATTTAGGGATTTTTTCATTATATCTTTATTTATTAGCAATCAGGTCCATACAATAAAATGTTTAAGCCAATGACTTGAAGAAGTGGGCATCTAATTAGCCCATTCCAGGTACTTTTACATTGATGACTTCTTACTTGCTATTAAAATATGCTGGTCAGTATCTTTTCAGCCTTTGATTGCGTACTGTTTGTAGTAGTGGCTTTAGAATAGAATTTGTGTGAATTTCAAGTGCCATATAGAGTTTTTCCATTCCTTCCTTGATGACATCTGTTACTTTAGGTGTGTACAACTCTGTAAGCAGAGTGTGTGAATTATTTGCATGATAGCACTTTGCTGTGCAATCCCAGAGCTAAATACCATAGGTACAAATAGGTTTAATGACCGTTTTTTAACTTAGTAGTTTATTTTCTTCTGATAGTTTCAATTTCAACCAGTATATGACTTTATTTTTCTGTTCATTTTGTTTCTCTTTTTTCAATAATATGTATTCTGTACATATTATTTTGCCATCTGGTGCAGACCAAGGCCGCATTCTCGCTGACAGGTATGGTTTCAATAGCTTGAATTATTTGTCTTGAAGGTGTCTTTTCACTTTGTCAAAAGCCTCTGTCACAACCAGGAATAGAATGGTTGAATAATGAGGATCTTTTATTTGTTAATAACATCTATAATTTCGTGGCATTGATGAATTGTAGAGTGTGCTCTTAGGAATACAAATTGGTGGTCACGTATACAGTTTTGAGTGTTTTTTATTGTTAATTGTATTAAAGATGAGTTTTCCAGTAGTTTCAATATGGTCTGTAGCAAACTTATTGGACGATATGATGTGTCATTTGTTGGGTCTAGACTAAAACCAAAAAGTTTGAAAAGTGCAATGACCTCCGCCTGTACCGATATAGGTTTTGCACAGTGGCGTGGCGGTTTTTTGCGGGGTTAAAAATAGCATTGTTACATTTTCCTGAACTATTTTTTGGATGTGGGAAACATTTATAGAATAAAGAAAATTCTTCAATTAAAACAAAAGTTCTTTTATTCAATAAAGGAAATCATATGTACAAAAATAAGAATTACAAAAATACAACTCTGTAACACCAAAAAACAATGCTAGAACTTACCCTTTGTTATTTCCCGATTTTCCATCATCAATATCACTATTACTGACATTGATAATAATATCAGCGATATTCAGCCATATTATCTACATCCCACATTTTTTTTCTTTGTTTTGGACATGAGCAATGCACTTGCTCCAGTTTTCTGTTGTCACTTGTTCTAATGATTTTTTAAGAAGGTGTTCCACATCGGCTAACTTAAATGTTTGATTTTCTCATGTTACATCCCCTTTAACTTATGCCCAAATTAATTCAATTGGATTCAACTCACAATAATATGGGGGTAACCTTAATATAGTAATTCCGAGGCCCAATGCTAATTAATCTACAGAAAGTTTCTTATATTTATAGGCATGTATTTTCACAATTTGAGGCAATTCGTTCTTTACCCTGCTTTCATTGTAAGAGTTGCTTTTATCCTGTAACCATTCTGGAATTTTAGCTTTTTTCCTTGCCTGTTGTGGCGTTTTCCCACAGTATTGACTGTGGTAAGGAGCATTATCCATAACGATGAAAGATCCTGGTTCCAAATTTTCAGTAATGCATCCAAACAACTTCTCATAGATCTCTGCATTCATTTCTTCATGGTAGTCTTCTTTAACTTCATTTGTAATTTTTTATGCATTGTTGGGCCAGGGATAATTTTTTTTTGTTTTTCTATTTGTATAACTTGTTCATTATCATATGGGATGAATACTTGAGACAGACGTTCTGCAATTAGGTCAGCTCTTTCTAGGTCACTTTTCGCCTAAGGCCTGGGTGGAGTAATATAGTTTCTGATGGGTGGTGATTTTTTTTTGACAAGTTCGATAAGGGTTTCCAGATTGTGATATCTTGCCTAATAGGATTTAGTACTTTCAAAAACTTCATTTGTCATTTTGTTAAGTTTAATCTTTAATTTGCTGCTTATTTGTGTGTATTTCCGTCGATTGTACTTGAATTTGCTAGGGCTTCGATTGGAGTGGCTTATTCTTATATAATTTTTCTTTCTGCTTCTTGAAGTTTAACTGTGTTAATTTTGTGTTCTGTACTATTTTCATATTTGTCCCAATTCTACTAACAAACCCAAAAAAGAGGCACTAAACTTGAACAATAACAGTATACACTTGTGCTCTTGCGAAGAAGGAACATCGTAAAATCCAGATGGAAAAAAATTATAACTAAAAAAACAAGTGTTATGTGAGATATTAACTTATGTATTCATTTTAGGGTTACGTTAAAGCCGAACTGAACACATCACCAGGAAGCCTTGATTTTGCAGTATTCTACGTTGCTTCTCTGAGATACTTAGAAAAAGACCCTCAATTTCGCATAACATTTTATGTAAATCCATCTTTAGTTTCAACGCCAAAATTGTATCTGTATTTGTGGAATGAAACATTAGTAGGTACAAATGATTAAAATGGGTGATTTATTACTCAGTAAAAATTAACAGTATATACATTACAGCATCATATTCATAGTTAATGCTTTTTAGGTATTTCCCACTCACGAGTTACCATGGACGCCCGATAGTATTTTACGATGGTTATTTGAAAGTACACATCAGGTTACATCTTGGGTACTCCCCAGTGGATCTAAGAGCATAGCATTATCTAGTAGTATGCATAATGGACCTGTTCTTATTCTGTTTACACCAAAAAATCCATTACATAGTAATAATGATTATTATAACATGGTAAGCCATTAATGTATATAATGTAATCAGTCTGATTACAGTTCTATTATTTTATTTATACAAATAAGTATAACTGTACTGTATGTAGGTGCAAGATATCAAACAATAAATACATTTTATTTCAATACTCTATCCTCTTGAAATTTAGAAACCCTAAATTGTGTAGCAAAATTTGTAAATTGGGAAGTTTCTCATTACTGAAATTATTATAATTTAGTATTAGGCTGTAGGTTATTGAAATAATAATGTGAATCTGTGAACAATATTACAATCATCTATTGTCAAGTACAAAATTAGATACTTTGAAGTACAGGACAGACAATAATTTAACTAAATTGACTGTCTCGACCCTTACTTCGTAGAATATGCTCATATTAGTGTTTTTAAATGAAACTCACGGTCTCTAGTTAATTCCACAATATTATATTGTGGAATTAACTAGAGACCGTGAGTTTCATTTAAAAACACTAATAATTTAACTATCAACAAGCAACAAAAAATTTGATAAGCACTATTAAAGACAAGAATTTTTAGACAATATTTGTAATGAACAGGGTCATATGCTTGTTTCGTTGCCTTCATATTATTGTGTATTCAATTTGATCAAATTAATTTGCACATCAATAAAATCAAACTTCAAACTCGAATAGTAAACTTGTTCCTGACACTGATTCTAAATGAAGATTACAAATATCTCTGGGTGGCCAATTGTATAAACATGTTCCCGAGAAACATGTGAAACCTATAATCATTGACATGGAATAAGATTCCTTCCGATTCAGATGAATAGTCTGGAATAGTCTGATGACAATTTACCAGATTAAATAACAGTTACGTTGCCTATTTCTCTACACAGGCTGTCTATGTTTAACTTTGTGTATTTTAAATATTTTTATATTTTTATTTATACTAATCCTGCTAGGTTGTGTAAGAAACACTATACATTGTGCCACCCACTTATACAATACACACAAACGGAACACATATCTAGGTACCTACAATGCAAAAATAAATATGCGATGAACGAAAAAAAAATAGTTTCCTAAAATAATTGAATAGTAATTTCTTCTTCTTCATATATATAGACTCTTGGGCCTGTTTTATACCGATTAGTGCTGCAATCTTATTTGGGATGTTGATTGCCAGGGGTCTCGCCACCTTCCTGGTAGTCTGGTGCTATATTGTTTTAGATCTCTTGCTGTTTGGGCTATCCTATCTGCGCTCATTCTTGTAACATGCTGGTTCCGCTCCCGTCTTCTCTGTCTTCCCCATAGTACAACATCTTGTACCTTGCATAGTTCTCTTATCTGATTGTTTGGAATTCTATCTTTCAATGTTTTGCCAGCGATTGATCTTAAAGTTTTCATTTCTGTTGTTCTCACTATTCTTTTTGTTTCCGCTGTGTCGGCTCTCGTTTCTATTGCATATGTCAATATTGGTCTAACATATGCTTTATATATATGAACTTTCCCATCCAGTCTCATGTCTTTGTTTTTCCAAATAACATCCCTCAGATAACATGATATGTAAGATGCCTTGTTTGCTTGTTTTTGTACACTTTGTTTTAGCTCTCCATAGAAGGATATTTCTATACCCAGATATTTGAACCTTGTAACCTGCTCTATTATTTCATCGCCAATTACAATTTTGCATCGTCTGGGTTCTCTTGCCGTTACCATAGTTTTGGTCTTAGTGGTTGATATTTGCTTGTTATATTTTTCCTCCGATGTTCTGAAGGCATTTACCATACGTTGTAGGTTGTCCTCATTGTCTGATATTAGAATTGCATCGTCTGCATAGCACAAATTTTTTATTTATTTTCCTCCAAGCCCGTATCCGTGTCCAACGTTTTTACTTCTTCTATTATTTTATCCATTACTAGATTGAATAGTAATGGGCTTAAACTATCTCCCTGTCGAATTCCTGATGTAATATTTACTTCCGATGTAAATTCATTCTCGACCTTAATTTTAGTTTTGTTGTTTGCGTTCACGTCTTTAATTATCTTTACCATTGTGTTGGATTGGTTTCCTGCTTTTAGTAATTTTAGCACATCTTCTAATTTGACACGGTCAAAGGCCATGGCCAGGTCTATAAAGCACGTTTATACTGGATTATTATATTCAATTGCTTTCTCAACTATTTGTCTGACTATGAAAATGGCATCTATTATTGATCTGTTTTGTCGGAAGCCCTGTTGCTCTTCTGATATTCTTTATTGATCTTATTGGTGGGTATTTTCGTTAATAGCTTGAGTGTTGTGTTTAGCAAGGTAATGGTTCGATAATTGCTAGGGTTATTATTTTTTCCTTTCTTATATATTGGTATTGTAATGCTATTTTTCCATTGTTTTGGTACCTTCTTGATGTCTAAGATTTTCTGAAAAAGTGTACTTATGTTTTCTATTATCGTTGCTCCTCCGTATTTTAATAGCTCGTTCGGTATACCATCGGGTCCTGGGGCTTTTCTATTTTTTTATTATTCTATGCCATTTTTAAGTTCTTCCTTTGTTATTTCTATGTTTTGTTCATCCTCGGCATCTTCTTCTTCTTCATCTTCCTCTGTATATTCATTTCTAGGTTTATTCGTTTCTGGATTATAAAGTTCTCTAATATAGGCTGTCCATTTTTCTCCTTCTATCTTATTAAGATTTTTATATTCATTGATTGGTTTTTTCTGCCTTTAATGACTTTTCACACTTTACATTGCGTTTCGTATAGATCGTGCTTCATTTCTTTGGTAAACCATATCCAATAGTCTCTTTTCAGGATTCTTAGATTTTAAATCGTTTCTTATGTTTTTGTATTGTTGATAGCTGTCGGCTGTCTTGTTACTGCGATATTGCAGAAATGCTTTTCTTTTTCCATATGCTAGATCCCTAATTTCTTCAGTGAACCACGGTTTCGATGTTTTTGTTGAGTTTACGTAAATTTTTCTGACTCCTATACTTTCTTTTGCAGCTTGTAATATGTTAGATTCCATTTTTGCCCAAATCTCATTTAAATTTTCCTCGTCTGTTACTAGGTGTGTCTCAAATCTTTCTTTTAATCTTTTCTGATATAGCCATTTTGTGGTCTGGTCCTCTAGTAACTCTATGTTTATCTTTTCCACGTATTTGGGTGGTTTTTTCTCGTTTAATGGAATGTTAATTGAGAATTTCCCCAGTATCAATTTGTGATCGGACCCTACATTGGGCAATGTTAAAGCTCTTACATCAAGTATTTGCTTAGGTAAGATCTCTCTATTAGTTATTATGTAATCGATCGTTGACTGTTGTAGTTGATAGTAATGTAATAACTGCAATCATTTACAAATGTTTTAATTTGGGAGGGAGGGCTGCAGCCCTGTGGCCCTTATGGACAAGCTGCCACTGGTTGACTCCGTTATCGATTCACACTATCCCGTTTGGTATTACAGGCTATTGTAGATTTAAAGTAACAGTGGCGTAACTACGGGGGGGGATGAGGGGGATAGAACCCCCCCCCCAGAGCACGAAAAATAAAAAAAATCCAATACATAATCACAGAAAACCTATATATGTTATTGAAATGTACTAAAAGCTAAGAACTGTAGAGAATAATTTTATAAGAAAAACAATGCTAAAATGCGGTTTTAGAGAATCAAAATTGGAAAATTTTTTCGATACCCAGGTCTCCCGGTACTTCATCCCCCCCCCCCCCCCAGAGCCTCATCCTAGTTACGCCACTGTAAAGTAATGTACTCTTACAAGAAACAGAAATATTTTGTTTGTGTAAGTAAAAGTTACCAATGTTTTCGTCCAGTTTTTCAGTGTAATTTATTTGGAACACGTCCAAAATTAGTTTTTTTTTATTTTGAAACTGACAGAGGGGGGTTAGTATTTTAAATCCTTTCACTAATTTACATTTTAGTTACAAGAAATCGCCCACGAATATCACTCTTGCAATGAAAACGTTTTTGCAAATGTGCTTGCTGTCCATCTACGATTAAAGCGCACTGGTAAGTATTTTAAATTAAATTTGACTAGTTCTGAAATGAGAATAAATCATGGAAAATCTATTCATCTTTCGATTTGTAACTTTCCCTCTATTATCTTTATGATTTTGTATTCACAAAAATGCTTCACGCTATTTTCATTTTCATGAAAGTTCTTGAATTATTTTCTAAGTTCATGTTTTCATTCATTGTGTATCTTGTTACCTTCTGATCTTTATTGATACTAAAACTAGTAGTATTATCTGTAATATTTACTATGTGTTTTAGCCAATTTGTTAATACATAAACAATTGAAGTCTTCCTGTATATTAAATACAAAACTCCTAAATGGAACATTAATATACCTCGATAAACCAGTTTGGGCAAATGCATCAGCGTGTTCACACAAAACTAAGACAAAAGATTGTGATTCACTAGCAGATCAAAAGAATCGACATATAAGTGTCCACTTTCAGGCTGAAAACAGTTTAGAACTGTTTCCCAAACTTACAGATAAAGGCCCCTGTAAAGAGGAAATCGTCAATACAGAGAAATTCTTTAAAACCTCAATTTTAACAGGTATGTACTGAATTGTAATAGCTAGAGATATAAAAAATAAAATAGAAGTTAAATTATTTATTCTATTAAAAGTCAACAATTGCTTTCACAGTACTTGTCTGCATCGTCAATGTATACAATGATGGGCTACACAATCTAACCTTATTGTCATTATAATAAATTGAATGTGGGATTTGTGTAGTGATTGAGTGTTGTGAGAGACCATACCTATCCTATACTATTTATTACTTTAAAAATTTTGGCTTTAGTGCTGGTTATTTCCATAATTGTTACCAGATTCACTGTGAACATTATTCTTTTAAATTCGAGCCTGTCTAGCTTTTTTTTATTAGTACTATATCTCTTATTTATGCATAGATACGCTATTAAATTGGAAGTTAATATTTATGTATTACTACTTACATAACATAGTAGCTATCTTCACACACTAGTTTTAAATGTCAAGTTACGATAAAAGTTCTATTTAATTAATTTTCTTAATCACACTCTAAATTTAATACTACTGTAAATTTTAGGTATTGGTGACTATAGATCTGCCGAAAATCTTCAGAAATTATATGAGACAGAGAGATGCAAAGAATTTTTGGAAGCTGAGAAACAATTCCCTGCCATATTTGTAAGGGATTCTTCACAAAAAAATATTAACGTTACAGGTTTGTCCTGTAGAAGTAATAAGAGTTTATCAATGCTTGCCATGGATAGTCTACTATATCCACATTTTGCATTGCGGCTTGGAATTGACTTAAGCAGAGAACCAGACAGAACAGCAGTAGTGATTTTAAATGATAAGGTATAATTGGCATCTCAATATTGTTAATCGGAGCTTCTAAAAATTACATCATTATTATCTTTCCACCTCTTTACAAATAATTGAAAGATTAATAGATAATAGATAATAATAACATTTAGGTGTAGGGAATGTTCAACAAAAGTAGATGTAATTTGTAAGTACTTTTTGAAGATGATATAAAATACAGGGCGTTTCATTTACAATAACCGAGAACATCTTGGGCGTGAGTTTTGGTTCACCCTGTATACAAAACGAAATTTATCAAATACGTGATGAGTTGAAACAAAACTAGACCAATACAACATTCTTTTGGTATTAACAAATTAACCCTCAGTTGTTGATTCTAAATAATACAGGGTGACGATTTTGTTAACATTTTTATATAAAAGTGGCCATATCTTCAAAAGAACGTGTAGAATCTAGTGAAACCCTATATTGGGGAATAGGAAAAATGAGCAGAATCGAAATTCAAAATAATATATAGGGTGTGTCATTAAAAAAACATAATTTGATATGCTATGACCTTATGTTACAAAATAATTTTAACTCTTAACTCTCTATAACTTTGTTAAAAAACTTTTTACCGTTCTTAAATTTCCTTTACATATTTTTTTCAACGTACATTCTAGTGCCAAATTGAATAGTGTTGCCGACAGAGAGTCTCCTTGCTTGACTCCTTTATTATATGTAAACCTCTCCGTTTTCCCTCTTTATGTTATTACTTCTGCTACTCTGGTTTAGTGTCATTTTTACTAATCTTATTAGTTTATTATTCCCTCCCATTTCATTCAGCGCTTTCAGTAATTGATTCCATTTTATTGAGTCAAATGCTCTTTGGAAGTCAATGAATAGTATTTCAATGTCTATGTTATATTCATTGGATTTTCCAAAATTTGTTTCAGTATGTGTATCGCAACTGTAGTTGACCTTCCCTTTGTAAATCCGTACTGATATTCTCCCCCTCTGTAACCTGCGTCATGCAGTCTTCTTGTTATAATTGTTATTGTTATCTTATATGTTGCATTCAGTAGTGTAATTCCTCTAAAGTTTTCACAAGCTTGTTGGTCTCCTTTCTTGTGTATTGTTACTATTTGTCCCACATTCCATTCCCATATTTTATATAATTGGTATAATTTTTCTAACAGTTCAGTCCTTCCGTATTTGATAAGTTCTATGTTGATTCCGTCGCTTCCAGGCGCCATTCCGTTCTTGCTCCTGTTAATTATCTCTGTTATTTCTTCGTTAGTTGGGCTTTCAATTACCCCTTGTTTGTTCCTTTCTCCTATATCAACTTCTTCTGTTCCAGTTAGTAATTCCCTAAAGTATTCCAGCTATTTCTCTTTATATTCCGTTCTTCAGTTACTATTCTTCCCTCTTTGTTTTTTATTACTGTTGTCTTGGTTTTATATGTTCGGGTATGTGCATTTATTTTTTTATTAAAAGCTTTTGTTATTCACATAACATGCCCTTTCTATTTAACTAATTCTAATTGTTGCTCTCTTAGCTTGTTTTATTATTTTCTTTGTTTCTTTTCTTAATTTTTCATAAGCTTCTCTTTCTTCATTTCTGTTTTCCTTATCCATTTTAAGCACGCATCTTTTTTCCTTTCTATCATCTCTTTGCATTTTTCATCGAGCCATTCCTTCTTTTTCTGTTTACCACCGTTCCTATTTTTTTGTTTGCAGCTGTATTTATACATTTTGCTATCCTTTTCCATCCTGCTTGAATTCCACTAATTTCTTCTGCCTCATTAATGAATTGTTCTTCTATACTATCTCTGTACTCGTTTTGTGTTTCTGTTCTAGTTTTCTTATGTACCATTTTTTGTTGCATATTTTATTTTTATCTTTATCTTTTTTTTCATATAGTGGCTGCAACCATGTAATGATCCGTATCAGTACACGCCCCTTTATATGCTCTGACATCTTTCATTGTCGATCGTTTTCTTTTCGGTATCAATATGTGATCAATTTATGTATGTTTTGCAATCAGGTGATCTCCACGTAACTTTATGCCATTTAGTGTGTTGGAACATCGTACTGCAAATAATTATGCTCATTTTTACTGCTAGATTACAAATTCTGTGTCCATTGTTGTTTCATGTAATGTGTGTATGCCGCTTATCTGTCTGTAATATTCTTCTTTTCCAATTTGCGCGTTCAGGTCACCCAAGTCACCCAATAACACTATTGTGTCTTGTTTTGGTATTTTCATTATTTCTTCTTCTACCTTTTCATAGAAGACTTCTTTTTCGTCATCATCTGCCAGCTCCGTGGGTGCATAAACATTTATTATTGACAGTTTGAAGGGTCTCACTTCTTATATAGGCCATTCTCTCATCGATTGATCTAAACTCTATTACATTTCCTTTTAGGGTTTCTCTCACTGTAAATGCTACTCCATATTCTCCTTGCTGTTCTTTGCCTGAGTAAAATAATTGATATTTCTTTTTTTCAATACTTCCTCTCCCCCTCCATCTTATTTCCTGCAGCGCTGCTACATCAATATCATATTTTTCCAATTCCCATGCAATTTCCTCCATCTCTCCTGGTTCAAGCATTATCCACACGTTCCAAGTACTAATTTTAATTTCTTTATGCCTACGTACCTATTTTTCTTTCCCCTTTTTGATTGATATTTACTTTTTTTTATCGCCTAATTTATCGTTACGGTTTTCCTTACCTTTGTCTTGCACCCTTTGTTCAAACATATAATTACAATTATTGAATAGATGAGGCTTTTACTTGATGAAGATCCATACTGAACGATGAAATAAGACAATATAGTTTGTTTAAATCTTCATATATTTGAACTAATGTTCAATTTAAACTTGTTTAAATTGAACATTAGTTCAAATATATGAAGATTTAAACAAACTATATTGTTTTATTTCATCGTTCAATTACAATTATTATTATAGATCTCCCTACCTTTTTCATTTATACCCATATTACCTTCTTTTTTGTTATTTCCTCTATCCTAATCCCATTATCAAAATTTATCCCTTTACTAAAATTTTTTTTCTTTAATTTACTATTACTAATCTTAAAACTATTTCTTATTCTAAAACTAATCATATCTTCCTTTTGTTCTTTATTTTTCTGTTCCTCTTCATTGCCTCGTTCATCTCCACCTTCCTCTTCCATTTGTTCCTCTTCTAGTTTTTTCTTCTCTTCTAAGTATTTTGGTTATTTTCTCCTCACTTTCGCCTGCCTCCGGTGATCTTACGTTTACTTACCTTCTAGGCTTATTTGTCTCTGCCTTTTCTATATTTTTCTCGCCTTCCTGGAAACTATACTTGTCATTTACATTTCCATCTATTATCAATTTACGAGTATATATTGAATAAATCAATAACAATAATAATTGCAAGTTATAGTTGTACCCACCATTGCAGTTTTCTTCTAATTCTGACCTTGTATCCCTTACATAAGTCCAATCCTTATCCGCAGGAAGTAAACAAATACTTTGAGGGACCATTGTAATTTCTTTCCACTTTTCTACTTTATCTCTTGCTTTCATAGTTTATCTGAGAAAGCACCGAAAAGGATGTGTTTATTTTCTCTAATCTTATTAAAAAATTGTATTTTATGTTGAAAAACATTTTATTTTGAAGATATTTTACTTAACATACAGTAACGCCGCAACACACTTATATTGATGCAGTCTACTTGAATAACCTACCCTAACCACTATCCCAGGCGTGTGACAGGTCTGCATATGGTAGGGATGATATTCACATTACTATGTAGACATATGTACAAAATTATTCAATTTTCACAATTGTAGCCATTTCGCATTGCGATACCGAATTAAGTAGAACTTGTAGTTACAGGCAGATCACTTATAACTTGTAGACTTGTTATAATTGTAGTTTGTGTTACAGGCCCCATGAATGTATATTATAGAAAAAAAAATCATTTTTCAGATGGAGTCTCATTATATTTTGGAACAACCTATTAACAGCAATTCAATAAGAGACTTTATATCTAACTTTACAAAAAATCATTTAAACAGATCGTTCAGTTCAGCAATTACTGTATCGCCTTCATTCCAGACGAAGAAAGAAAATGAATCGCATATTATCGTTGGAGAACTGGATACAAATACATTTCTGCCAACTGTGTTACAGGAAGATGATGTAAGTGTTATAAATAAAAAAATCTTGAAACAGAATCAAATACAATGAAAAGAGAATTAATAGAAATATATTACATACACGAATAAGATATCTACTATTGATAAAAAAGACCTAAGCAATTTGAGCAAAATTTATAATTCTAATCTAAGTCCATGTATCTATGAATAATTTAAATTGTTAATTCTTCTTCATCATATTTTAAAACTTAAAATTTTTTTTTTTTTTTTATTTCGACAGAAAGTCGCATCAACCGTGGTAGGTTATTAGCGACGGTACAATAGATAATAACATAATTACACTGAATTATACACATTAATTAATTTTAAAAATATTATTAGTCTATCACAATTATTATCCTGAAATAAGGCTTGAAATGTGTTGGGTAGTTTACAAATGTTTCTTTGATTGTAGTATTTAGGACATTCTGTGAGGATATGTTTCACTGTTACATCTACATTACACAGTTCACATACTGGATGTTCTTCACGTTTTATTAGGTAAGTGTGAGTTAGTCTAGTATGCCCCAACCGTAGACGTGAAATAATCACTTGGTGTTGTCTGTTGTTAGAAAATGGAAACCACTTTTTATATAGAGGTTTAATTTCACGAAGTTTTGAGTCACTTTCAGTCCACTGAGATTGCCACAAAGCGATCACTTTCCTATTTAATACGCACTTTAGATCCGAACTAACCACCTTTGAAATCGATACCGCACTTTCATCTGTGATGGAATTACGAGCACATCTGTCCGCTTCTTCATTTCCACTAATACCAATATGGGATGGGATCCATATAAAGATGATATCATTGTTTCGTTCTCTGGCAACGTAGAGTTCTTTCTTAATGAGATGAACCAAAGGATGTTTAGAATAAATCGTTTGTATCGAGTGTAAGGAAGTAAGGGAGTCTGTAAGGACAAGGAAAGAGTTGTGGTGGCTGCTTTCGTTGATATGTGTTAAAGCTTGATATATAGCGAATAGTTCTGCCGAGAGGATATTTGTGTAGGATGGAAGTTTATATAGAAGTTTCTGCGAGTCAGTTACTACAGCTGCTCCTACGCCTATGGTCGATTTCGAGGCATCTGTATATATCTTTTGGTAATTTGGATACTTTCCCAAAGTGTCGAACAGTTTGGCTTTTATAACAGTTGGGTTAGTATTTTGTTTATCATATTTAGTTAAGCTTTTGTCGCAATTTGGTATCTTTACCATCCAGGGTTCTATGTTATAATAAGTGGCAATTGGGTAAACTTTTGGCAGACAAAAGTCAATTTCTTGAAAGTATGTTCTAATTCTCTCGTAAAACGGTTTTGGTGTCCTCGATTTCCCAGTAAAAAATCCTTCCAATTTATTTGAGTGTGTGTACTGATAAGTTGGATTTGACATCTTGGCAAGAATAGTAACTGCATAATTGCTGCTAAGAGATTTTCGCCTTAGGCTTAAGGCTGGTTCTCCTAATTCCCACTGTAGACTTTTTACCGGTGTAGTTCTAAAAGCTCCAAGTATAATCCGGAAAGCGGAATTTTGAATTACTTCGAGTTGGTCGGTGTCAGTTTTGTTTGCTGTATCATATGCTATAGAGCCATAGTCCAATACTGATCTGATGAGAGATTTATACAGTAACAATAAAGTTGGTCCATCAGCACCCCATTTCTGGTTAGCTACCACTTTTAGAATGTTTAATCTCTTTTGGCATTCTAAGGCTAGATTGTTGATGTGTATTTTCCAATTTAATTTGCTGTCTAAGTGCATACCTAAAAATTTTACAGAAGGTAGGATCTTTAGATTTTCGCCATGTAGTATCAAATTAGGTTGAAATAGTTCATTGTTTTTGCTAAATAACATGCAGTGAGTTTTGGATGTTGAAAAACGAACTCCTGTTTGCGAACACCAAATTTCCAGGTTTGTAAGAAAATCTTGGAGAAAATTATTCATTGTGGTCATATTTGTACCTTTTAAGAAAACAACTAGATCGTCAGCGTATATTCTTGCTCTAAGGGGTGCTTTTATATTCTCCAAGATGCTATTCAAGGCTACAATAAATAATGTTGGGCTTATTACGGAGCCTTGCGGTGTCCCATTCTCTTGTAATTTATTTTTAGATATCTGTGTATTTGCTCTGACAACAAAAGTTCTTTTTTGGAGGAAGTTTTTGATAAAAGCTAAGCAGTGGCCTTGTATGTTCCATTCACTCAACGTTCTCAATATATGATATCGCCACACCGTGTCGAATGCCCGGTTAATATCGAAAAATATGGCCATGCACGTCTGGTTCAATGCGAAACCCTCATGAATAAAGCTTTCTAATTCAACAATGTTATCTAAAGTTGATCTATGTTTTCTGAAGCCACTTTGTTCCGGGATCAGAAGGTTTCTGCTTTCAAGTGTCCATAAAAGTCGTTTGTTAATTATTTTCTCGAGTAGCTTGCACATTGAACAAGTTAGTGAGATAGGTCTATAAGATGCAGCGATTGTTTTAGGTTTTCTAGGCTTTAGTATTGGTATGACAATAGCTTCACCCCATTTTTCTGGAAAGAGGTGTTTAGTCCAGATTTTATTGTATAGGTGTAACAAGTAATCTTTGGAATTTTGAGGTAAGTGCTTCAAGAATACTACAGGAATGTCATCTGGTCCTCCGCATGTATCTTTTAAGTCTTATAGTGCTTCGTTTAATTCATTTTCAGTTATATTATGATTTAATGGATCGAGTATGTTAAAAATTTCAATATCATTTGCTTCCTGTGAGACTTTTTTGGTAATAAAGGCGTTATCATAATTATTGTTGTTGGAGTGACTAGCATATGTATCAGAGAGTATATCTGCAATATGTTTGTCGTCTGTAACCGTTATTCCATTGAGATCAAGAGATGTTATTTTTTGAATGGAGCTTTTACCAGAAATCTTCTTGACTTTTTTCCATACATCTGATATTGGAGTGGATCTATTAATTGAAGATACAAATTGTCTCCATGATTCCTTTTTTGCAGTTTTTATTATGTGTCTAGAAATTGCTCTTAGTCGTTTGAATTCAACGAGGTTTTCTGTGGTTTTGTGTCTTTTGTAAACGTTGAAAGCATGCTTACTAGTTTTTATGGCGTCTTTGCATGTTTTACTCCACCATGGAACTGGAATTCTACCTGTAACAAGCTTTGTTCTACCAATACTAGATTCTGCGGCAGATATGATAATATTTTCAAGATTTCTTAAATCCTTATCAATATTCTCGGTCGTAGTAAGGTTTTCTATTTTCTTTTGAATATTTTCAGAAAAGGCATCCCAGTTTGCATTCTTTAATCTCCAAATGTAAGATGGTGAAGTAGTTTTAGTTTCGAAATTGGTATTTCGTATAATAATCGGGTAATGATCACTATCATATAAGTAAGGATCTACTTCCCAAGATACCGATAACGAGACCGTAGGATCACAAAAGGATAGATCTATTGCGGATGATTCTCCTGTTGCAGAATTGAAGCGAGTTTTAGTACCATCATTTAATATATTAAAATTAAAATGGTCAATAACATTCGCAATTGTTCGACCTCGATTATCATTAGAATCGGAGCCCCAAAATATATGGTGACCGTTAAAATCACCTGAAATTAATCTTGGTGTTGGTATTTGATTAATAACATCACAAATATCTTGCATGTCCAATGGACCTGCCGGTAGGTACATATTGCATATGTGTATTGGGTGCGAGCTCCTAATTTTTGCAGCAACGACTTCCAGGTTGGAATTAATCGGAATAATTTCTGCTTCTAATGTGTTCGATACATAAATCGCAACTCCGCCACTGGCATGTTGACGATTTGTTCTGTTCCTAAAGAAGCACTGATAACTTTTTAGTGAATGATAATGATCTAGTTTAAAATGTGTCTCTTGAAGGCATAAAATGTCAGGAAGGTGTTCTGATAAGATTTTTTGTAGCATAGGTAGACGCTCGTAGTATCCATTCAGGTTCCACTGAATTATTGATTTAAATAGCATTGGATTGAAAAAAAATAATAAATAAATGATAGTGGAGTTCTATTCATGAGAGGAGGAGTCACTTTCTGTAGCCATCGATTCATAATTGATTTCGTCTCCTAGGTGTCTGTATATTTTTTGTTGAAGTTTTGTGATACGGCTTTTAATTCGTCTTTCTGTAAGAAGAGGGTAAACTTTATTTAACATGATCACTAGAGATCCATAGTCAGTTGTGTAGTCCTTAACTACTTCCAGGGCATTATGAGAGCCAAGAGTATTTTCAAATAGGTCTACAAGTTGGTCGTAGTTTAATGGCAGTCCTTCAGAATTGTTTGTTATAAATGCTTTGGCTGGTTGAAGTAAAATTTTTACAGGAATTGCTGGTACCACTGCTGAGGTTGTCTTAACTTTTTTTATTGTTTTTTTAAGATGATTAGGTTTTTGGAAAATTGATTCTGAGCTTGTTTCTTCTATAGTGGGGCTCTCAGATGCGGGTCTTTTTGGAGTATTGGTTGCTGATGGAATTGGTGTGTTGGGATTGTTGATCGCTCCAATGGTGGAGGGTTTTATTATATCGATAATAGGAGAAGGTGTGCAGTTTGTGGCGTTATTGGTTGATAATGTAGTAGGTGCAGGAGTTGTGTCAGTCTGTTGTTGAGTTAAATTAGCTGAGATAGAAACTGAGCACTGTGCTGCAAGATGTCCTGTCTGGCGACATTTGAAACAAGTCATTCCGTCTTGTGCTACAAATACTCTGTATGATGTATTATCATGATTGATCACTATAGAATCAGGAATTTGGATATTGTGAGGCGTAACGAAAATTTGTCTTCTAAAACTAAGAATATGACTAAATTCCGGAAGAGCTGTACTGATTCTTAGTACTGACATAGGTGAAATTGGATTTAGACCTATATTTTGTAATTCATTTATTAAAAGTTCATTCGGTATGGTAGGACATACATTCGATAATACAAGCCTTTCTGCTGGTGTAACAAGTTTTCTGGCCTTAAGTATTTCACCATTTACCGTTATTTCTCCAATATCATCGAGGAATTTATTGACTATATTTTTGTCGGCTAAATATACGCAGATTCTGTTATTAGTTATTTTAGAGATATGTGTGATATGTTTTGGTTGTATAACAGTTCCCAAAGGAATTAAATAGTCTTGAATAGGAATTCCTTCTAATGCGTTAAAAATAATAGCTTGTTCTTTATTAGGATATCTTGTTTGTTTCGCAGCGTTAGGATAGGATTTTGTTTGGTTGGATACACAGTTCACATACTGGATGTTCTTCACGTTTTATTAGGTAAGTGTGAGTTAGTCTAGTATGCCCCAACCGTAGACGTGAAATAATCACTTGGTGTTGTCTGTTGTTAGAAAATGGTAACCACTTTTTATATAGAGGTTTAATTTCACGAAGTTTTGAGTCACTTTCAGTCCACTGAGATTGCCACAAAGCGATCACTTTCCTATTTAATACGCACTTTAGATCCGAACTAACCACCTTTGAAATCGATACCGCACTTTCATCTGTGATGGAATTACGAGCACATCTGTCCGCTTCTTCATTTCCACTAATACCAATATGGGATGGGATCCATATAAAGATGATATCATTGTTTCGTTCTCTGGCAACGTAGAGTTCTTTCTTAATGAGATGAACCAAAGGATGTTTAGAATAAATCGTTTGTATCGAGTGTAAGGAAGTAAGGGAGTCTGTAAGGACAAGGAAAGAGTTGTGGTGGCTGCTTTCGTTGATATGTGTTAAAGCTTGATATATAGCGAATAGTTCTGCCGAGAGGATATTTGTGTAGGATGGAAGTTTATATAGAAGTTTCTGCGAGTCAGTTACTACAGCTGCTCCTACGCCTATGGTCGATTTCGAGGCATCTGTATATATCTTTTGGTAATTTGGATACTTTCCCAAAGTGTCGAACAGTTTGGCTTTTATAACAGTTGGGTTAGTATTTTGTTTATCATATTTAGTTAAGCTTTTGTCGCAATTTGGTATCTTTACCATCCAGGGTTCTATGTTATAATAAGTGGCAATTGGGTAAACTTTTGGCAGACAAAAGTCAATTTCTTGAAAGTATGTTCTAATTCTCTCGTAAAACGGTTTTGGTGTCCTCGATTTCCCAGTAAAAAATCCTTCCAATTTATTTGAGTGTGTGTACTGATAAGTTGGATTTGACATCTTGGCAAGAATAGTAACTGCATAATTGCTGCTAAGAGATTTTCGCCTTAGGCTTAAGGCTGGTTCTCCTAATTCCCACTGTAGACTTTTTACCGGTGTAGTTCTAAAAGCTCCAAGTATAATCCGGAAAGCGGAATTTTGAATTACTTCGAGTTGGTCGGTGTCAGTTTTGTTTGCTGTATCATATGCTATAGAGCCATAGTCCAATACTGATCTGATGAGAGATTTATACAGTAACAATAAAGTTGGTCCATCAGCACCCCATTTCTGGTTAGCTACCACTTTTAGAATGTTTAATCTCTTTTGGCATTCTAAGGCTAGATTGTTGATGTGTATTTTCCAATTTAATTTGCTGTCTAAGTGCATACCTAAAAATTTTACAGAAGGTAGGATCTTTAGATTTTCGCCATGTAGTATCAAATTAGGTTGAAATAGTTCATTTTTTTTGCTAAATAACATGCAGTGAGTTTTGGATGTTGAAAAACGAACTCCTGTTTGCGAACACCAAATTTCCAGGTTTGTAAGAAAATCTTGGAGAAAATTATTCATTGTGGTCATATTTGTACCTTTTAAGAAAACAACTAGATCGTCAGCGTATATTCTTGCTCTAAGGGGTGCTTTTATATTCTCCAAGATGCTATTCAAGGCTACAATAAATAATGTTGGGCTTATTACGGAGCCTTGCGGTGTCCCATTCTCTTGTAATTTATTTTTAGATATCTGTGTATTTGCTCTGACAACAAAAGTTCTTTTTTGGAGGAAGTTTTTGATAAAAGCTAAGCAGTGGCCTTGTATGTTCCATTCACTCAACGTTCTCAATATATGATATCGCCACACCGTGTCGAATGCCCGGTTAATATCGAAAAATATGGCCATGCACGTCTGGTTCAATGCGAAACCCTCATGAATAAAGCTTTCTAATTCAACAATGTTATCTAAAGTTGATCTATGTTTTCTGAAGCCACTTTGTTCCGGGATCAGAAGGTTTCTGCTTTCAAGTGTCCATAAAAGTCGTTTGTTAATTATTTTCTCGAGTAGCTTGCACATTGAACAAGTTAGTGAGATAGGTCTATAAGATGCAGCGATTGTTTTAGGTTTTCTAGGCTTTAGTATTGGTATGACAATAGCTTCACCCCATTTTTCTGGAAAGAGGTGTTTAGTCCAGATTTTATTGTATAGGTGTAACAAGTAATCTTTGGAATTTTGAGGTAAGTGCTTCAAGAATACTACAGGAATGTCATCTGGTCCTCCGCATGTATCTTTTAAGTCTTATAGTGCTTCATTTAATTCATTTTCAGTTATATTATGATTTAATGGATCGAGTATGTTAAAAATTTCAATATCATTTGCTTCCTGTGAGACTTTTTTGGTAATAAAGGCGTTATCATAATTATTGTTGTTGGAGTGACTAGCATATGTATCAGAGAGTATATCTGCAATATGTTTGTCGTCTGTAACCGTTATTCCATTGAGATCAAGAGATGTTATTTTTTGAATGGAGCTTTTACCAGAAATCTTCTTGACTTTTTTCCATACATCTGATATTGGAGTGGATCTATTAATTGAAGATACAAATTGTCTCCATGATTCCTTTTTTGCAGTTTTTATTATGTGTCTAGAAATTGCTCTTAGTCGTTTGAATTCAACGAGGTTTTCTGTGGTTTTGTGTCTTTTGTAAACGTTGAAAGCATGCTTACTAGTTTTTATGGCGTCTTTGCATGTTTTACTCCACCATGGAACTGGAATTCTACCTGTAACAAGCTTTGTTCTACCAATACTAGATTCTGCGGCAGATATGATAATATTTTCAAGATTTCTTAAATCCTTATCAATATTCTCGGTCGTAGTAAGGTTTTCTATTTTCTTTTGAATATTTTCAGAAAAGGCATCCCAGTTTGCATTCTTTAATCTCCAAATGTAAGATGGTGAAGTAGTTTTAGTTTCGAAATTGGTATTTCGTATAATAATCGGGTAATGATCACTATCATATAAGTAAGGATCTACTTCCCAAGATACCGATAACGAGACCGTAGGATCACAAAAGGATAGATCTATTGCGGATGATTCTCCTGTTGCAGAATTGAAGCGAGTTTTAGTACCATCATTTAATATATTAAAATTAAAATGGTCAATAACATTCGCAATTGTTCGACCTCGATTATCATTAGAATCGGAGCCCCAAAATATATGGTGACCGTTAAAATCACCTAAAATTAATCTTGGTGTTGGTATTTGATTAATAACATCACAAATATCTTGCATGTCCAATTGACCTGCCGGTAGGTACATATTGCATATGTGTATTGGGTGCGAGCTCCTAATTTTTGCGGCAACGACTTCCAGGTTGGAATTAATCGGAATAATTTCTGCTTCTAATGTGTTCGATACATAAATCGTAACTCCGCCACTGGCATGTTGACTTTTTAGTGAATGATAATGATCTAGTTTAAAATGTGTCTCTTGAAGGCATAAAATGTCAGGAAGGTGTTCTGATAAGATTTTTTGTAGCATAGGTAGACGCTCGTAGTATCCATTCAGGTTCCACTCAATTATTGATTTAAATAGCATTGGATTGAAAAAAAATAATAATAAATAAATGATAGTGGAGTTCTATTCATGAGAGGACGAGTCACTTTCTGTAGCCATCGATTCATAATTGATTTCGTCTCCTAGGTGTCTGTATATTTTTTGTTGAAGTTTTGTGATACGGCTTTTAATTCGTCTTTCTGTAAGAAGAGGGTAAATTTTATTTAACATGATCACTAGAGATCCATAGTCAGTTGTATAGTCCTTAACTACTTCCAGGGCATTATGAGAGCTAAGAGTATTTTCAAATAGGTCTACAAGTTGGTCGTAGTTTAATGGCAGTCCTTCAGAATTGTTTGTTATAAATGCTTTGGCTGGTTGAAGTAAAATTTTTACAGGAATTGCTGGTACCACTGCTGAGGTTGTCTTAACTTTTTTTATTGTTTTTTTAAGATGATTAGGTTTTTGGAAAATTGATTCTGAGCTTGTTTCTTCTATAGTGGGGCTCTCAGATGCGGGTCTTTTTGGAGTATTGGTTGCTGATGGAATTGGTGTGTTGGGATTGTTGATCGCTCCAATGGTGGAGGGTTTTATTATATCGATAATAGGAGAAGGTGTGCAGTTTGTGGCGTTATTGGTTGATAATGTAGTAGGTGCAGGAGTTGTGTCAGTCTGTTGTTGAGTTAAATTAGCTGAGATAGAAACTGAGCACTGTGCTGCAAGATGTCCTGTCTGGCGACATTTGAAACAAGTCATTCCGTCTTGTGCTACAAATACTCTGTATGATGTATTATCATGATTGATCACTATAGAATCAGGAATTTGGATATTGTGAGGCGTAACGAAAATTTGTCTTCTAAAACTAAGAATATGACTAAATTCCGGAAGAGCTGTACTGATTCTTAGTACTGACATAGGTGAAATTGGATTTAGACCTATATTTTGTAATTCATTTATTAAAAGTTCATTCGGTATGGTAGGACATACATTCGATAATATAAGCCTTTCTGCTGGTGTAACAAGTTTTCTGGCCTTAAGTATTTCACCATTTACCGTTATTTCTCCAATATCATCGAGGAATTTATTGACTATATTTTTGTCGGCTAAATATACGCAGATTCTGTTATTAGTTATTTTAGAGATATGTGTGATATGTTTTGGTTGTATAACAGTTCCCAAAGGAATTAAATAGTCTTGAATAGTAATTCCTTCTAATGCGTTAAAAATAATAGCTTGTTCTTTATTAGGATATCTTGTTTGTTTCGCAGCGTTAGAATAGGATTTTGTTTGGTTGGATAGGATTTGAGAAGAGGAATATAATGGTATGTTATTGATCATTGTGTTGTTGGTATTGGAATGTGTTGGTAGTTGATCAGTTTCAGAGCTCCTGTAGTCAGAAGTGGTCTGCGTGGGAATTAACAGTGGCATATTAGAATATGTTTAATTAATTATACTAGGTCGTATTGGGCAGGTTTGACCCTGTCCATCCCAGGACCTAGGTACGGAAAAAACCTTGACTTGATATTTACTTCGTATTTTAAGTTTATACTAATGGTAAATTTCTTATTTTCTTCGAGAAAAATCTTAAATTTTGGGTACTTACAGGTGAACAATAGGAAGTAACTAATTAAAAACACTATGGCAATAAAGCGAAATTTAACTACACTGTGTTTTTACTATAAAATTAACAAAATATAAGAGCGAGGTTAAAACAACTTGTTATATTATTTGCCAGAACCGGACTCACTTAAAAAAAAAAAAAATTTGAACAATTAAGAACTAAAAGTCTTCATATAATTGAAACAAACTGTGTTTTGTCATGTAGTAATATATTTACGTATCAGGGTTGTCAATGTAAAATAATCTTTTGATACAAGCCAAATTTGAGCCGAATAGTTTTGTATTAAACAGGTTTTTTATTAAAATACACCAAAAATCAAGAACATTTATTCAAGAAAATATATAAACAGGTCTAAGAAGTAAAAAATTGAACAAAGGACCCCGCACAAATCTTAGGCAAAATGGGTACCTTAATGAGATAATGAACAATATGTGTATTATAACATTTCCAAGACCTAAGGATACTCGTTATAATTATATAACAAGTTCTAATAAAAATTTTTAATGATATTTATACAGGGTCAGTCCCTGCTTCTAAGATATGTCAAGATTTTTTATTCATAATAACGAACAAATTAATTAAACACGAACGCAATTACTAATTATTAAAAGACACTGTCAACACAATCAACATAAAATGTCAAAAAATGATTTCCAAGGGTGCCTTATTTTAATGTATGTAAGAAAACTGTGTATCTCTAATCGTGTATTCTTTGTCTATATTAACTATTTACTAATTTTCAGTTTCCAATATCTTCACACTTTAGGTGGGTATATTTAAACTTTAAATCAACAAGTGTACCTACATAAATACATGAATAATTCACAAAGTACTTCTTCCTATAGACTGAAGACAAAATTACATATTTTTTCATTATATTATTTTTAGAAGCAATGGAGTTAGCCAATTTCATTGATCTGATAACGTTATAAATAATTCAGTAGCGTGTGAGTACCTTCTTCTTCGATCTTAGCATCTTGACCATATATAGCCCTATTAACTTTTGACTAGCGAAATGCGATCAAGACAGCGTAAAACTATGTCAAAAATACTACATAAAACTTCAACGTCATAAACGATAGCGTTAGTGCAACCACAAAACTTCTACTTTGTCACCTACCTTTGTTGTTCTGTTACTAATTTTTTTCGTAGCAGCTACTCAGTTACAAGAGCATCTCAGGTGGTATTGTTTTACCAGCTAAATAATAATCTAGTAGTAGATCTTACCGGTTCGCGGGTAATAATACTTTGATTTATTACAAATACCAAAATATTTTGTTATCCCGAAGATAAGTAAGTTTTTGTAAAGGAAAAAAAATAAGTTAGACAAGATACGATAACCGGGCGCCACCTAGAATATTATTAGCTTGTTCAGTTGGTACACATCAATATCAATAAACCTTATGAAGAGGGTTGGAATGAATATAAATATGTTAAATTTACAAATGTGATTTAATAAAAATAAAAATATGTTTAACAAATAAGTTTTATCTATATTGAAATAAAAAACTTAACTAGAAGTGAAATAAATTACAATAAGCAAAAAAAAGTACAAAATATAATCAAGTTACAATGAAACGACGATGGAAAATACTTGCATCTCTGTATCTGTAAGAATTTGAAGGGTGGGTGACCCCACAACACTTAGGCCATCCTTCCGAGGTTCAGACTTCCTTCTAGCTCGTCATCCAGCCTACTATTTGAAGTAGGCGGTAACGTCGCCTGAAGTAAGCTCCTTCATACTAGCGTGTGTTAGCTTGTGCTCGCCGAATACAGAAAATCTAAATTGAGAGAGTGTCGGACATTCGCAAAGAATATGTTCGACATTCTCATCTTCTTGTTCACATCCTCTACAAAGTGGAGTGTCAGACCCAAACTATAGAGGTGTTTTTTAGGCGGCAGTGACCAGTCAGAATACCCATGGCTGTTCATAGGTTCTGCCTGTTCATAGTCACGTATTTTTTGGCTACTTTGCTGTCCGTATGCAATAACAGTTCCTCGGTAAGCCTGCAGACTTATGCGTCATCCCATCTACCCTTAAACTTATTAAGGGAATGTTCGTTTAATAGGTTAGCCGTCGCTGACGCCGATAGACCAATGAAAGTGCCGGGTCCAAAGAGTATTTGAGAGGCTGCTTTCCTGGCTGGCGTCTCTGCAATACGGATTCCTTTCGATTTCCCGTGGCCTTTTATCCAGCCTAAAGTGACCGTGTTCTTATTACAGGCTTCAATTAGGGCCATGTGTTTTGGGATAGTAGTGTTTGTCTACTATCCGTGGGGATGTAAATATTAATACATGTGGTGTTCCTTTTGATAATCTCTTTACAGTGATGCAGATAGCAATGAGCTCTGTTTGAGCCAAAGTTGCATTGCTGCCCATTGCCCATTATATGTTTAGATTTAGGGCCTGGAAAAAATTCCACATACTGAGCCTACATTCATTTTAGACCCATCTGTGAAGATACGGATTGCTCCTTCTTCTAATGGGTCTTGTGTGTTATTTTTAATTACCTTGTAGTGCCTGTGAAAGGCATATCGCGGTGGAATCGAGTCCGTATTGGCATACAGCAGTGGGACCTCTCTGAGGGCATCACGCCACAAGTTACGTCTCAATTTACCGGATCCTACATCAGGTTATATACCGGTAGAGCGTAGACGTGTCAAGATCATTAAAACAACGTCCTGGATATGTGTCAAGGGGAGTGAGACCAAGGATCACCTCCATAACTCTCGTTGGTGGGGTTTTCATGCCCCCTGTTGTGTTGAAGCAGGATGTTCTCTGGATTTCATCCAGTTTTCGGACGACTGTCAGCTGGTTTTCTTCAATTCCCCAGGCAATCGCGACGTACGTTAGCATAGGTCTAACGATGGCAGTGCAGATCCAGGCAAGCTTCCGTTTTTTTCGTGAAAAGAACCATCTCCGTCTTTTTCGGATTTATTGACAGTGAATGGTCTTTGCACCATTGTTCTATGGTATTGAGGGTATCTTGCATTATAGTGCAGAGTATCTCCTCGAATCTTCCTGTTAGCAGAATAACTAGGTCATTTGCGTAAGTTATTGTGTAGAAATTGCCATCGTTGAGGCGGCTGACCAAGGAGGCTAAAACCGTGTCCCATAGTAGTGATGAAAGTACCCCTCCTTGTGGACAACCTTTTACAACCAAGCCTCTGATGGTTACATCGCATTCGCTGATTTTTATTGCTTGCTTTTTGAGAGAATGTTATATATCCAGCCATTTATGGTTTGGGGAATATTCTTGTTGGCAAGTGCGTTTGTTATTTTAGGAAAAGCGGTTTTGTCAAACGCACTTTCTATGTCTATGAATACACCCAAGGTGGGCTCTTTATTTTCCAGTGATCTCTCGGTGCGGCCCGCCACCAGATGAAGAGCCGAATCAGTAGATTTCTCTGGGGTGTATGCATGTTGATTTGGATGCAGTGGATTTTGTGTTATCACTATATCTCCTATATATCGTTCGCATAACCTCTCCAAGGTCTTTATTGAAAACGATATGCTTTTGGAATGGAATGGTTTTGGTATGATCACAACTTTAACTTCTCTCCAACCTTTTGGAATATACCTCAGTGCCAATTAGAATCTCAGGATTCCTACCAGGTGCGGCATTAAAGCATACAGGCCCCACTGAAATAGAGCTGGATATCTGGAATAAGCTTGAAAACTAGAATAGAACATATCCCGCCTGATGGAAACAAGAGTTTTGGGTTTGTTTTTGTTTTTCACGCTCTAGAAAACACAAACTCAACAGTTCGTTAAGTGGAAAATCGTCTTAAGGTAGTCTGAAGTGTCATAAATTCGATTGATCTAATTGGTAAAGAAATCATTACATGTAAATTTTTCTCAGAATTACAATATCTTTATGATATATTTTGTGTATAGAGAATTAAACCAGAGTCGACAAGTTTAGGATCTTTTTTATACTTTAGGTTTGACAAATAATGTTTGATAGTTGAATGGCCCTGACCTTTTTCGAAAGCTAAGGCGTGCATGTCAATTTTTGAGAGGGCTAAGGACTAACTAATTAATCATTTTCGCAGTAAACTTAATACTTTCCTTACCACTTTTATAAGTATATGCTTTCACTTGTGCGCAGATTAATTCTAGAGGGTTCCACAACATAACACAATTCTATCCTCTGCGAATTCTTTATATTTGTGAACATGTAATTTGTAGTATGCACTAATTCCGTCTTTAGACTATCTAAACAAGTGAGAATAGCTAGACTATCTTAATTATAATGGTTGTTTTTGTCAATTAATTATAGTTAAATTTCATGCTATAGGGCGTTATCCATGACAACAGATCTAGGTTTGGAAATTTGAATGACATCTTCAAACTACACCTCTAATAAATATAATCATTATTTTTATTGATAGAAAGTTATTTGTAAGTCCAGAACAATATTGTCTAATCACATTATATTGTTTATTATCCATAATTTGTGTTATAATAAGGTAAAATAATATTGAGAAATGATAATGCTGATCTAGTGGGGGAGCGCTCATTAAATTCTCAAACAAAATTTATCGAACGTTAACTGCCAGCATTAATGTATTGTAAAACTCATTTGCTTTCAGAAATTTATTTTCGTTTATCACTGATCTCAACTAAACGATACTTTGCAATTGTAAACTCCTCCTTTTGTAAGAGTTATAAATTTTGAATAAACTTTAGCTTCAAGTCTGTAACGAATATATTCAATGTACTGCTTACTGACAATTTCTTACTACTGAACTCTCAAATGAATATACATATTCCCAATTTTAATTCAATTATTTTATTTTAGACGAGCAAGTGATATTTTTCTTTTGTTTTAGGCTGTTGTAGTATTTTATTACTCCAAACAATGTTCTTTTTGTAATGGTATTTCTTACATATTTCTTACGGTTGCCAAAAAATTTGCACTACTGAAAAATTTGGTATTTGCTCGTATCGATGGAGATGTTAATATTCTACCTTGGGAATATACAATGGAAACGTATCCTACTATCCTATTTTTTCCATCTAAAAGGTAACATTGTATTATTTTATCACTTAACAATATTATTCAAACATGTATTTCAAATATTAAATAATGTAGGCCATTCTTATTAATATTTATTATTGTGCTATCTTAATTAAATTATTAATATTTGAATTACAATACTATTTAATATTTTTGCAAGATGAATAATGCATCAATTACAATTAATTGCACAATTAAATATGTTGGACTTATATCTACTTGTAATATTTTTAATAATAATAAAATGACTATTTATTGAATAAGATAATATACATATTTTTACGTACCTAAAATCTGCACAACCAAAATTTGAATAAATCCTTCGTCGGATTGAAATTTCCTAAAAATTATTGTCAAATAGTTTTCAAAAAAAACGCAGCATAATATATCTAATGCCCAAAAGTCGATGGTTATAGCAAATTTATATAATATCCGTTAAAATACTTACACGAATGAGCACAGATAGGATAGCCCGAACAGCAAGAGATCTAAAACCATATAGCACCATACCACCAGGAAGGCCATTTAAAAGATGGCGAGACAGCAGGCAATCGACATCCCAAATAAGATTGCAGCACTAATCGGTATAGAACAGGCCCAAGAGCCTATATATATATATATATATATATATATATATATATATATATATATATATATGAAGAGGAAGAAGAAAATACTTTTGGAAAGGCTGCGAAAACATGAGACGAAACATTATTATCAGCATAAAAGTGTTTAGAAGATGGTTTATTACTTTTCCGCCCAACCTTATCTAATATGCAAGAAAAGTCTTGGTTTACCCCCAAAAAGGTGAAATTTTGAGAGGAAATATTGAGTTATTTTTTCGTGTTTCAGTAAGAATATTATTGCGAAGGCTGCTTAACTACTGTTCAAAAAAGAAATAATTTTCTATCAAAGATATTTCACAACCTTTGTTAAAGTAAAACAAGGGGTTTGATTCTAATCAACATTACACAAAATTGTTACAGATATGATTCAGTCGTTAAATAGAGTTCATTGTTATAATT
Organism: Galeruca laticollis; assembly: GCA_963921935.1. Classification (NCBI taxonomy): domain Eukaryota; kingdom Metazoa; phylum Arthropoda; class Insecta; order Coleoptera; family Chrysomelidae; genus Galeruca; species Galeruca laticollis. The sequence goes on from OY998175.1 coordinate 103,241,803, forward strand.
TTCCAAAATAAACATAAAATTATCCGCAGTTATTTTTTAAAATCTACATGCAAAATCCACAGTTTTATAATAAACAGTTTGGTACTCACGGAAGTCTTCGTGCTTATTCCAATGTCCCTCGATGGCATATGCATAAAACAAGGTGCACAACTTACAAATTTTAACAATACTTATTTTTATTTGGTAATCGAAGTTATTGATCGATCGATCATCAGATTGATTAAAATATTTTATTTACTACAGCTCGATACAGAACGACCTACGACCTACTCGTGTCGGCGTCGGTTTCCCTCTCCCCGAGTCTTATCCATTTCTTACCACCGCCTCTTCTCCCCTCTCGCCATCAGTCGGGCTACTAGCATGTGTGCATTTCTAACGCCTTAGTTGTGGTTATACTCGCAAAAAATATACTTAAAATATAGAGAGAGGGTCGGCTCATTACATTATTCAGGATATCTTACTGATGAACCCTATTGATTTTCAGCTCACCAGAGCTAATAAAACGGGTGTTATGGTACTGGTGGTACCACATTTTTGGTTATTTTAGTAGAAATTTCGGTTTCTTAGCACGATACAGCTTCCGGGGTGTATACAAGTGACCAATTTTATAATTGTATATTGTTGAGGACGTCTCACAGATGAACCCTACCGATTTTCAGCTTACTACAGCTAGTACGACAGGTCCTATAAATCCAGATATACTACATTTTGGATAACTTTCGGTTTGTTATCACGATACAGCTTTTCTTTGTGCCTACATAAAAACTGTTGCATCCATGTTTCACCTGGTCTATTATTTCTAAACTGCGGTACAACTTTACCACATTTCTCTAAATATATATATATATATATATATATATATATATATATATATATATATATATATTATTTTTTGAAGTATTTTTCTTGGGAGAGGTTCAGATTAAAGCTCTTGTATGTTAACTTGACGTTTCGCCTTAAATATAAGGCTTTTTCAAAAGTTTTTATTATAAATTCAAAATATGAAATACATAATTTGTAAAACAGTGATAATATTAAATTGACATTAAAGGTGACAAATAGAATAAACGTAGTTATGAATTTTCAAAAGAGTATGTACCTTGACAACTATCTTTAATGCAATGTGTCTTACTTTATTTCTAATATTTATATTTAGAGAGTGTTTGAAAATGTTAATGGATACATTTTAATTATATTATTGGTTTATTTTATTTTTTATAATTATGAGGATATATGTAAAAGGTTATGATAAATTTTGCTTAATTTTTCTGTCTTTCTTATCATTCAGTGCTTCAGGTTCATTTTTTATTGCAATCATTTGTTTAATTTTCAGTTTAGTGATGTTTTGGTCTTTGTAAATAATTTTTGTGTTTTGAAAATCAAATTCATGTTTATGAAGTGCAGTTGAAGCATTTTTTGTGTATTTATGACCATTTATTCGATTGTCTAAGTATTGGGTGGTCATTCCGACATATTTTTTTGGACAATTACGACAAGAAATAGAATATATTAAATTAGATTGTTTTTTAATTGGGTTTCTGCTTTTTAAAGGTGTGAAGGCAGTTGATGTACGGTAGTGTGACTTATGACATACTTGAATATTTTGTTTTTTAAGTATATATTTTAATTTTTCTGATAATTCATTTGTATAAGGTATGCTACATATTTTTGTGGGCTATTATTTATCTTGGTTTTAAATTTCGAGGCATTGTAATATTTTAATGTTCGTTGTTTTTGAATGTTTCTAATAAAGTTTATTTAGCTAAAATAGAGCTAATACAATTAGGTTTAGTTAACAATATATAAAAAAGTCAATATTAGTCTAAATTAAAACACACATACATTAGAATATAGTACACATAATCTCTAAAACATATATTAGTCATAAAAACTAAAAACAAATCTAAAAATAAATACAACAATAATACTACATCCATACATAATATAAATAAAACCATACAAAACAAATTAGTCACGGCTATTTAACAATATTAAAACTAGAAGCACAAAAATGAGAAGTCACTTGCCAATCAAATAGTCTCTTAGTCGCCTTTTAAAAATTTCTAAACCTATACTATTTTTTATATCGGATGGTAAAACATTGAACACATCCAATCCTTTTATAAATACGGAGTTATAAGTTAAATTTTTCTTATATCTACGTACCTGATAGTTACTGCTATGTCTGGTATTGTAATGATGTACTTCATTATTAATAATTAAATTATTTCGCAGATATACTGGTTCAATACCAACTTTAACTTTGTAAACAAATACAAGAGTATGATATTCGAACAGCTTTTTTGTTGGCAACCAGTTGAGTGTTTCCAACATTTCATTTATTGGAGTGTATTTTGAGCAATATAGAATAATTCGCATGGCACGATTCTGCATCTTTTGAAGTCTATTCATCTCATTTTGATTAAGAAAATATAAAATAGTTGCACAATAATTAAAATGAGGTAGTACTATAGTATTGTACATCATTAATCTTGCCCATTGACTAAGATACTGAGAACACCTCCTAAGATATTTGATTTTAAAACCAATGGTTTTTATAATCTGATTGGCATGATTTTTAAATTTTAATACACTATCAAAAGTTACACCCAAATACAAAAACTTGTCTACCCTTTCAATTTCATTTTCTCCAACTTTTAATTTTAAATTTACTTCATTCAGCTGGCGACTATCAATTTTTCCCAATAGTATCCACTTAGTCTTATTGGCATTTACCTTTAAAAGATTCACACAGCAATATTCATAAATGTTATTAAGTGTGATATTAATAGTTTTAATATTATATTGCAAATCATTACCATTGAAGTATATTAAAGCATCATCCGCAAATAAATGCATTTTGCAATCTCCTGCAACGCTTACAATATCATTCAGATATATCAGAAACAATAATGGCCCCAGAATACTACCCTGAGGTACCCTTACATTATTAACTATTCTATCCGAATGTAAATTGTTCATCTTCAGTTTCTGTTGTCTTTCACTGAGATAATCTATTAGCCACTTCAAAGCATCACCATCAATACCAATATTTTGAATTTTTTTTATTAATCTTTCTCTATCCACTGTTTTAAAGGCTCTTTGGAGAAGAGGAAATACTGCTATAATAAACATATTATTTTCCAATCTGTTAGAACACATTGTAAAGCAGTTTCACAGCTATGTTTACTACGAAATCCCGACTGGTATTCGCATATTATTTTATTTTCCCCTAAATAGTTTACTATCTGTCCATAAACGACTTTTCCCAATATTTTACCACCAAGTATTTTATGTCATTGGAATCACAAGGAAATCCCCACTCTGCGACGATACAAATTACTATAGCAAGATCTCCCTCCTCTTTAACGGAGAATACTGTTTGGCCTGCCTCTTTCTTCATATTAAGTCCTTTTATTTTTCGATACAAAGTTACGTAAGGGATATTATATTATTTGATAATAATAAATTTCCTGAAACATACCTAGACAGTGCTAACTGCAATGTTTCTTCACTGTAATCATGATATTTTCGTCTTCCGACTTTTCTCTTGTACTTTCTGACCATTTTCAAGTCATCTCTAAAAAGGTACAAGAAAATAAATCAGTACGTCACTGGCAAACAAGATAAAATTGTCAAAATTTGTAGGTTACATTATGATTAAAATATATATAGCCACTAAAAAAATACGCACAGTATCTAACATCTATCAATTTATCTATGTAAACAGAAGTATCCAACTAACAAAAATTGCATTTTTTCACCTTTAATTCTGTAGAATTGTAAAAAACCAGCAATCGCTTTTTTAAAGAACGGCTTTGTCATTACAAATCCGCCTGAACCTTAACTGAATGCCAAAGGTCAGACGCGTAGATAGCGCTGTTTGGCCGTGGGATGGGATGTTCAGTGACAAACCAGATTTTTTCAATTCATCCAGTGTTTTCAAGTCGTTTTACGGCATATAATATTTTAATAACAAAAACTTTGTTTCTTTAGTTTTATTAGGTTTTCTTTTTAATTTTTATTACAATTACAAGCCTTCCATGGTTTTACCAATTTTCTTAACAAAATGTTAGTTAATATAAATAAAATGAAAACATATATTCGGTTTAAAGATACTGAATTGTTAGATTTAACTAGATCTTTTTTATACATATACTGTAATCTGTGATTATTTTTAGGAAATCGGAGAGCCGTGCCTTTCCCCCTGGCATTGCTATAACTGTTCAAAACATCATCAGCTTTATATTGGTTAATCTTGAACCTAATTTGAAACTGCAAGCTTTGTGGTATTTATGTATCCAAACAACGGTAACTATAGCTATTTTTTTCTTTTAATTATCGTACTTCTTGTTTTATATATTTGTCCACATTGTAGAATTGCCTTTTAATGAATACTATAGTGGGTGTCAAAAAGTTAAAAACTTAGGTGGGTCCAAAAACGTTCAACTTACGAATATACGAACCAAGTAATGCATAAATCCATAGAGAAGACGATCAATGGTTAGGTTTGGGGAGAAAGTCATTTTACATTGATTTGGCAACGCTGCACTAGGCACATCAATATGTTCTCTTCTCGACGAACTTTGAATGTTTGATTGGTAAACTGAATTGGCAATACCGTGGGCAAATAATGAATGAAAGCACCATATGGTTTGTTTAGGAGAGTATTGCAGGATTATCACGTTGACGATAATTTTATCGCGATAAATGTATAAATTTGATTAACTTTTTACTAGCATATAATAATATATGCATTCAGTTGTATGCAGCTTCAGAATTAACAAGTCTTCTTACGTTGTGAACAACTAACTCTTAAATATGCACTAATTACGGACTTTCGTGATTGTTTTGTCCGTGTAAATAAAAACAAATGGATTATTCTACACTTTAAGATAAAAAGTCAGCGTAGATTATTACAGTTAAAATAAGGATACTAGAATATACGAATCGCGCGTGCGCCTCTCGAGGGTGGTACTTCTGACCAGCTAGTTTGGACGTTTAACTGTACTGTAATTCTTTCACTGTTTCTGAAATCCTGTTAATACCTACAATTAATTTGTACTTGTTCTGTAGCACATTGTCTCGATTACGGCTATGTACTTTTGCGCGTTTTCCACATTTGCATGGTCATGATACACTGTTAGAGAAAAAGAGTAATACACTTAGTTTATACTTGTTTCTTAATAACACATTGTCACTTATGGACTCTATGTTAAACACCATGTTACCATAGAATATTCCTAGTACTGTATATGTTTAAATAAGTCACCTTGCTATATTTCTTTATTTTTGCAGTTTTCACACAAATGCTATAGATAAACTATTGTTATTTAGGACAATGTGGCTTGGTCTCCCTTGCCCCACTTTTTGATAGTTTAGTGCCAATTGTAACACTTGGAGGTCGTACAAGTTGCACTCCATGTTTTTGTAAATAAAATTCTCTGTCGGCCGTCAACACATGCCTGGTTGACTGGATTATGATTTAAATATGCATGTGGCTTCAACATAATAAATTCTCTCAAGCGTCAAATCATTCTCAACATGGATTCTCAAACTGACAAATTGCTTGGTTTCCCTTGCCTCACTTTTTAATAGGTTAGTGCCAATTGTAACACAGGTGTGGCATGAATATATAATATAAGTTTAAAAAGCATATTCTTCAAAAATGTCTTTATTTCTAGTGGAAATATAATATTTCTTGGAAATAGGATGTTTCCCTTTCTCTATTTTTTGTATTCTCTTTATTTCAATTATTCATAAGAACCATAAAAATAAATGGAATAAATGTAACTATTATTTATATTTCAGACTTCGACAGAACAATCTTCATGCTATTCAACGCTATTGGGAGAAACTCTCAATCTAATTGACAACACTTTGAAAGAATGGAGAAAATCACATACTTTGCAACGACAAGTTCTACTACACCGATTGAAATCCTTACGGCAGCTACACCTACTGTTTGCTCATGCACAAGAAAAACAAAGTGCAATTTTAGTTTATTTAAATAAGATTGATTCAAATTTACGCCACACCAAAGACTTTGATTTTCTCAAAAAATCTCGATCGATTCTTGATGAGTTATAGCAAATATTAAATGTAAAAATGATATGATGGTAAAAACTTGTACATAATATGAAAACTGTTAATTGTTATATTTATTGCCAAATAAAAATAGTTTTATTTCTCTTGTGTTTTATTGACAACGAAGGAGGCTGGTTTTAAAGCAGATATTAATCATTACATTGTTTATATTTCAGATTATGTCAGTTATAGTTTCCCACTAAAAATATGACATAAATAATAATTTTGTGCACAAGTTTACATTAGATTAATTTTGTAATGAATCACTAGACCCCTATCACCACTGTAATATTTGCTATTGTCCTTATGAATGCACAGCCCTCTGTTACCAGTGTATGACAACATCTGGATCCCTGTTTTCTTGAATTTTGCAGCGTGCTGTCACCAGTGTCGTAGGGCACAATTAGAGCCAGGAATCCCCTTGTGGGTGACCTCGGGGGAGGAGGGGTTTCCTGGCACGAGAGGGCAAGGTCTCCGTGGGGCCTCTTGGGCTTATACAATGTGCCAAACCTGAGTTCCGTCAACCCGTTCAATCTTACTGGTCCGAGGGGAGGGGTGGTTGGTAAAGGAAACAGACTGGGTGGATAATATGTACATATATATTACAAGCCCAAAATAAATAAGTACAGTAATTCAACCCCGGTTGGGACAAAATAAAAGTTATTCGTGAGAGAATGTCCCGGTACAAGACATTAGAAATCAATTAGGGAAAAAACGTCTTTCATAGTCTAGAAGTAGATTCTCCTTATTATGACAAAAATAAAACATGTCTTGCATATGACTATCCCTGTATAAGGTATGAGCAACAAAAGTTAATGTGACTAGGGTAAAACGTCTTCCATAATCTGAAAGTAGTCTTTCCTGATTATGACAAACGAAATATATCTGGCGTATGAATGTCCCTGTATAATATTTGAAAGAAACTAACAGGGCTAGTAAAAAAAGTCTCGTAACCTGAAGGTAATCTGACCTGGTTATGATATAAATAGCGATTTCTTACATATGAATATCCCTGTATAACATATGAAAGAAACTAACAAAGACTAGTAAAAAAAAGTCTTTCGTAATTCTGAAAGTAATCTGACCTGGTTATGATATCAATAAGAGAATTCTTACATATGATTATCCCTGTAAAATATATGAAAAGAAGAAAAACCCAGAAAAAATTTAACTAGACTGGTGAAATAAGTTTTTCGTAACCTGAAAGTAATCTGACCTGGTTATGATATAAGTAAGAGATTTCTTACATGTGAATATCCCAGTATAATCTTTAAACTACTTTGACTAAAATTTAGGGTTCCCCTAGATTATTAAATCGATTGCAAATCGTACTATTACCTAAATAGGTTAGGTGAGGGGCCCAAATGTCAATAGTGCACTTACTATGACCAGGAAATGTATCATGGGACACCCAGACAAATCAAATAAGTGTCAATACGATATTTGTAAAAAAAATATGACAGAAAAAAAAACTTACGGTTTGAAATATCACAATTCACAACAAAACAGTATCACTGTTCACATACGGGCCATCGAAGATGGGGGAGTGCCAGGCCATACGGTACCTGATTACTCTATGAGGGTTACTCCCTCACTGCCCTGTGTTCCAAATTTTCTGCTATTTATTTCGGAAGATTTGGAGCGAGGATTGTTATTAAAAACATAAACTTTAGTTGTGTTATTTAATTACCTTCGTTTTGCCCTTGCTTATATTTTTTATTTTCGTAATTGAAGGTTAATTTTCAATTAATTTCTTTATACTAAGTTGCAAGACTTGTCTATATTTTTGATAAACAAACCATCGTGTGTTTTGTCATCGAACTCGTCGGTTGTGTAAGTTGTTTGTTTACATTTTTTCTGCTCTAGGTCAACTTTAGTTTTCATATTAAATTGAATTCGACTTATTTTATTATGAAGAAAATTATATCTATATAGGGTGTCCCTAAATTTCCTTTACCATATTTCGTGCTTATTACAATTTTAAACATCAGATGACACTGATTTACAAGTTTATCTACTAGAAGTTTCTGCCTTTTTTGTTAATAACATGTAAATATAGTACACATTATAAATATATTGTTGGTAGGGGCAGTAAACACGTTAAGTCGAATAAATTCTACAAACGATATTGAGCAATTGGTAATTAAAAGTAAATATACCAGTTGTTCCAGAAATGTTGCTGGAGTTGAGAACATCGTTGCCAGAAAGCAAGTCTGTTGTCTGACAAATGGGTAACATTTTTCTCAGGATAAGCGGTAAGGCTGGTGCCTATTAGGAAATGCCCTGGCGTCAGACACTGCAAATCGGACGGGTCGTTGGATAATGGACAAATCCAGCTCGAAGGACCAAAAATATGTTTGTGTCTAATTATATCTATGTGGAAAACAGCAATCCTTCGATAACACAGCTGGCCTCTGATTCCAATCGATGTAAGGAAAGGTGCTTCAATAAATACCACTTTCTAATAAAAATAACGAATATATTTCTTATTTTAAAATTACGGACCGGAGACTCAGTGGTTTGCACACTGAGCAACAAATAGTTTGTGGTGGTATTGTAATTCTATTTTCATCCATTAATTATACGATAAAGATAAATGTTACCTTAAATTCCATCAAAAGAATGCACAAAAACACTGCAATACGTACTTAATCACATTCACTTTCACTACAAGCGATATTATGTCTTTCTGTTGGAAATATGAACATAGGTACTACAGGACAGGAAGCTTTAACCACCTCGTGGTTTGGAAAAAATATATTAACAGCCCTTTCAGAATAAAACAGAACACGTGAGGAAAAGGGACTTGTTAATTCATCACTCTCGGAAGGGCACGGTACTTCTCCCCTTGCGTGCGGCATTTTCGCTCGCAAAACGGGTGCTTGCATGCGCAGTCGCTAACTGGAGATAAGCCGGCCAGGTTGGAAGGTTCTGGAAGACTTTAAAATAAGTGGCGTGCTTGCATAATCAAAAAAGAGGATTTGAATTACAACACCATTATAATGTGAAATGTTAAATATTTAACAAAATATCTTTCACATCTCTTTTTTCATATACCTTAGTTTTATTCGTAAATTGCTACTCCTAAAAATATTTTGTTGATTACAAAAATATGATGGTTGTCTATACATTTCTTGATTATAGCTGTTGTACCCGTTTTTATTTTATTGGTTACGCCTCTGGCCGTCACACATCTGAACAAGCTTTGTGATATGCGCGGTAAAACAGACAATCATTAGTAGATATTCGTAGACATTCATTCATATTTTAGAGACAGACAATATAACATTTTATTTTATTTGTAACGTAAAAACATACAGTCTATATATTAATTGTTTTAATAATTAAAAGTTTAAAAGAAAAAAGGAGTGTAAGAGTTTTTTCAACAACGAACCAGCTACAACAAGTTGAATACTCATCATATGGTCCTTCTCACTGGATTTATAAAGAAAAGTGGTCTTTGTGAAGAAACAACTACAAACTACGTATATCAATCACCCTCCTTTTTAACATATATCCTACATTGTTTTTTGTACCTACATGCAAATTTAACACAATACAGTTGAATATACTTGATTAGATAAAAAACATTTGTTTTAACTTTAACATAAACAATGCCGGGAAACAATGATAGCGGTAATTCTAATGTACAACAACCAAATCTGAATCAAAATGTCTGTCAGACTCGTATCACAATTGCGGACTAGTACACAAACTTGAAAAAAAGACGTGCAGTCGTTAAGGCACAAGCCACACGATTTAGAACATTTTAAGATACTTTTAATATAGAAGTAAATTCAATAGATGAAATACAAGTTAGGTTGGATAGTTTAAATGAGCTTCTTAATGATTTTGAAAGAATTCGAATTGAAATTGACTTCGGTGCAGATGCAGCGCTAAAAGCAAATGAAAGAAGCGCCTTTGATACAGCCTATTTTAAATTAATAGCCGATGCCAAACTGTTAATTAGAATCGCGGATGATAGGTCGAATGACATTGCAAGGTCAATGCCACCGCCAAGTCCATCGCAACAGTCAAATAATCCTAGTATAATAGGACAGGTAAAACTACCAAATATTAGCGTGCAGGAATTTTGGGGAAGTTATGAACACTGGATAGCTTTTCACGACAGATTTGTGTCTTTAATTGACGATAATAACCAGTTGTTCGATGTTCAAAAATTCCACTATTTAATAGCTTGTTTCTTCAGTCGATGATAGACATTACATCTGACAATTATGCCATTACGTGGACATTATTAAAAGAAAGATTTGATAACAAAAAACGAATTACCAATACTCATATGAAATCAATATTTGAATTAAACGTTAAAACAGAATCACACGTACTTTTATGAAAATTACTCGATGGGTTTAATAGACACATAAGGGCATTAAAAGCTTTGGGTGACCGTACCGAAAGTTGCAACACCCCTATTATTTATCCACAAAATTAGATGTCGAAACAAAACGGGAGTGGGAAAAACATATTAGTGACGAACCGATAGGGAACATAACAATACCAAAAATTAACAGACGAGAAGATTTCTGACATGGAAGAGAAGGTTTCTACGAATGTGAAAAGCGATATTTCGGCTATAAAGAACGATCTTTCTGCTATGAAGAACGACATTTCTGATAATATGGATAAGAAAATGTCTACTTTGAAGAACGATATATCAGCCGATAACTTATTAATGAAAAACGACTTTGCCGCTGACGATGAAAATGAAATTTCGTGTCTAAAATCTGAAATCGAGAATAAGATGTCAACGATGGACGAGAAAATCGAGAATAAAATGTCAACGATGGACGAGAAAATCGAGAATAAGATTACAACGATAGACGAGAAAATCAAGGAGTTAGAGGAAAAGATTGCCGATTCAAGAACGCGAGGCATGCCAGAGGAAGAAAAGAAGACCGAGCAAACGAAACCTTGCAAGCCAGAAACACTACCTAAGTTTGAAGACATTGGCAGTTTTACCCGAGTCAAGGCCCCAACGTTCGATGGAAAAATGTCGTGGACCAATTATGTGAAACAATTTGAAGCGGCCGCTAGAGTGAATAATTGGTCCGATAGAGACAAGGCAGTGAACTTAACTATCGCGCTTCGGGGAGATGCCTTAGATGTACTAGGGACCGAGAAAGATGACGTTTATGCCATCTGCCGTGAAAAAACACAAACAATGTGATGTAAACACTATTAGTAGTATTAGTAGTTTTGTATAATCAGCGTTTTTAAATGTTTCTTTTTTAAAACTGATATTAAATGTTTATGATGTCGTCATCAAAAGTATCTTTCTGTATTCATGGTTATTCAAATATGCTGTATAAAAATACTATGCAGTTGAAATTGTATAATTTCCCCGAAAATTCATTGAACACTACATGGATAACCTTAAAACGTCAAAAATGGATGGATGCAGTAAAAGACTATACTACCAAAACTGCTATCTACGGATATCAGTAAAACTTTGCGCCATGTACACGTCTCAAGTGACTCTAGAAAGTATAAAATTCCATTTAATAAACAATTCGAATACCTAATTAAATTAAAATCACAAAATTTTTTGAAATCACGTAAAATACCATGTCGTATATTAAATTTATCCACCTTTTTCTATTTTCAATTGATACTTACAAAGAAACATTCTACCAAATAATTCTCAATTTATTGACTGAAATTTATTCAGATAAAATTTTTATATATACATAGTTATTTTCCAACTAATTTTAAGCTGATCTAAAAAATCATTTGGCAAGAATGTTTGGTATAAGGCTGCAAAAATATTTCACATTTAGAAACCCCAAACTTGCTTATATTGTTACAAAAAATTCTATAAACAAAATATACGTTATTTAATAATGTAAACAGTTATCAAACAATTACTTGAAGAATAATTATCAATAATGGTAATAAAAGAGCTTTTCGAAGACTTCATAATACAATTATTTATTGATTTCACCTAGAAAACCACAACTAAAATGGAAAACCTCTTCAATTTTGAAAAAAATTATTCAGATTTCTATTTTAGAAACATTACTATCAAACTATACATCAAAAAAAAATTAAAATACTGAAAGATGAAATTTGATACCGACAACCCAGAAATTTAAATATCTCACATTTCAAAACCCCAAACTTGCTAATATTGTTACAAAAAATTCTACAAACAACAAAATATACGTTATTTAATAATGTAAATAGTTATCTAACAATTACTTGAAGAATAAGGTTGAATAATGGTAATAAAAGAACTTTACGAAGACTTCATAATAGAATTATTTATTGATTTTACCTAGAAAACCATAACTAAAGTGGAAAACCCTATGCTCAATTTTGAAAAAACTATTCAGATTTCTATTTTTGAAATATGATTATTAAACTATACATGAAGATGAAATTCGAGACCAACAACCCAGAAATTAAAATTTTTCACATTTAAAAACACCAAACTTGTTAATATTGTTAAAATTCTATAAACAACAAAATATACGTTATTTAATAAATAATTATAACAAAGGAACAATTTTGGATTCTGTGTTATTCAATCTTTGTATAAATGAATTGTTTTCAGTGAGCAGTACTGGATATATACAATTAGAGTCGTAGACGATACAGCCATTATTTATTAAAAAGATAATTGGTATGATTTGAAATAGTTGAAAATGATCTAAGATTAATTAAGGATTGGTTTCATCATAAATTACTTACTCTAAATTTTAATAAAACATAATTTGTCATTTCTTAATTCTAGAGACCATAAGAATAGCTTCACATATTTTTTATAGAAAAAAACTAGAGATTGTGCTTTATAACTTTAAGTGTTTAAAAAAGTTTATGTATAATGTGAAATTTTGGCAGAATAAATGATAATGGGAATGGAAACAGGAATTGGCAACAACAATACTTGCAGATATTGTACTATGGTCTAGTGGAAATCCATCTCAGGTATGGCCTATTTTCTTGGGGATGTGCTTCCAGAACATTTATAGGTCCCTTTTAGAGATTATACAAAGAAGCTTTATTTAGATTATTATGTCTAGTTCCAGCATGTGCCCTAGTGACGCACTGTATAATATAAACAAAATCTTTGACTTAAAGAAATTATGTTTTCTGTGTGCATCTGTAAGATATCATACTATGAAAAATAAAATTAAGTTACCTACACATACATATGAATCCAAAAATAATAATATGAAGCTCCTATGATGACAAAATCTTTAAGTCAAATTTTTCCTATTAACACAACCAAAAGTTTTGTGAAATTAACGTCTGAAATATCTCTTCATTCTCTGCAATGTCTATCCACTTCATAGATTTTATGCATAATTAGGTATAGTGTTTTCTTATTTACCAAAACATATGTTGAGGTAAATTCGTTTACAATTAACAAATTGGCTTTCATAAGTTGTTCGGGATACTAATGTTCAATTTGGGTTTATTACTACTGATTAGGGGTGTAGGGGTTGTGTCGGAGGGGTAGTACCTTTTGCTCTAGACGGTCACTCCAAGCGTCATAGGCGGGCGGAGGTTTAGATCAACTGGTCCCCACGAGACACCCAACTCTCACTTGATGGCTCCAAGCGCCACACCCTAGTAAACTGTGTTGACCCACAGGCTAAACCAAGTGAGGGTAACCAGATATGGTGATTAGCAGCGTCTGACCCAGAGTGGGCGGCTGCAAACAGCGCCGGACCCAGATTGGGCGGCTGAAATATGTGCTCACCAAGACGCCTAGCCAACCTGGTGTTCTACGGCAAAATACCCCTTATGAAAATGCCAGTTATACAAACTCATATACCCCAGGCGAGTAGAAGATTATCTTCAGAATCTCGCACTGATGCTAAATCAGTCTGTCCCATGGATTCTGGGGGGGACAATCATCTGGCAAAGAAACTTAAGAAGAAGAGATACAGAAAGGAAAAAATTATGTATATTGCAACATACAATACACTGTCACTACTATCGGAAGAACGATTAACTGAACTGGAGTACGAACTGGAAAATATCAAATGGGATATCGTGGGTCTTAGTGAAGTTAGAAGGCGGGGTGAACAGCTTGTTACTTTAAAATCTGGGCACAGTTTCTATTACGTAGGAGATGACGATAGCTCAGTGGGAGGAACTGGCTTTCTGATACACAAACGACACAGAATGAATATTTTGTCCCTGAAGAAAATCTCCACAAGAGTAATATGCCTTGTCCTCAGACTCAACACCAGATACTGTATAAAAATTATACAAACTTACGCGCCTACCTCAAGTCACACTGACGAAGAAGTAGAACTGTTCTACGATGACATCAGGGATGCTCTTAGTGGTCAAAAAACACACTATACTATCCTATGTGGCGATTTCAACGCCAAGATGGGAATAAGGCTGAACGATACTGAGTTTGCACTGGGCAACCATGGACTAGGAGGAAGAAATGATAGGGGCGACACCTTGCTTGATTTTCTGTTACAAAACAACCTATTCCAGATGAATAGCTTCTTTCCTAAGAGACAAAATAAGAGATGGACGTGGATAAGCCCGGACGGACGAACAAGAAATGAAATAGATTTTATAATCACTGATAAAAAATACATAATTAAAGACGTATCAGTATTGAACAGGATAACCACTGGAAGCGACCATAGGATCGTTCGAGCCAAAGTAACGATTGACGTTGATAAGGAACGACATAAGTTGATCAGAAAGACCAACAGTAACAGAACACGGGAGAGTCCATCAGACATGACTGGCTTCCAGCAATGCATCACAAATAAGTTAAGTGGCACCGAGACAGAAGAAAACATAAATGTCCTGAACGAGGCCATCACAACCGCCATACTAGAGAGCCAAAACGAATACTGCCCAACAACCAAGAAACAATCGAAATTAAGTGATACCACTATGCGGAAAATGAAACAAAGAAGAGACATGAGGAGTGGAAAACTAACTACTGCTGAAGAACTAAGACAAATGAACAGGGAAGTTTCAAAGGCTATAAGATGTGACATCAGAACATACAACCAAAAGCAGATCGAACAAACAATAGAAGAAAATAAAAGTATGAGGGTCTTACGTAGAAAGATGGAAAGCGGAAAGAAAGAAATGACAAAGATAAGGGATAAACTGGGGCATATTACAACAAACCGAGAAGATATTCTAAAAGTGGTTGAGGACTTCTACCGCCTATTATATAAAAGCCAAGATGAAATTAATTTAGAAGCAGAACCGGAGATATTGACAAAGAGAAAAGGCATCGTTAATCAAGGATCAGAATTATTGCCCGATATCACTGGACGAAATAAAGCTGGCACTGAAGAAAACAAAAAACAACAAAGCTCCTGGAGAGGACTGCGTAGTTGCCGACGCAGTTAGGGAGGGTGGTAATTGTTTACTTGAGAACATAGCAAAACTCTTCAATCTTTGTCTTTTCAATAGCACCATACCAGACAGATGGTATAATGCCATCGTGATCTTAATTCACAAGAAGGGTGATACAGCTGAACTGGAAAATTATAGGCCAATAAGCTTACTCAGTCATCTCTATAAACTATTCACGAGAATTATCACTACACGACTGGAAAACAAACTCGATTTTTACCAGCCAATAGAACAGGCCGGATTCCGCAAAGGTTTTGGAACAAATGACCACCTACAAAGCATCAAAACCCTGATCGAAAAATCAATAGAGTATAACAGACCGCTTGTCATTGCCTTTGTGGACTTCCACAAGGCCTTTGACACTGTTCAGATGAGTGCAGTTTTAAACTCCTTACAAAAATGTCGTGTCGACTATCGTTACACTAAGCTAATATACAACATATATAACAATGCTACCATGATGGTAAGACTGCACGAAAACACCAACCCCATAAACATAGGTAGAGGAGTGAGGCAAGGTGACACTATGTCACCAAAACTGTTTACCACAATTCTGCAATACGCCTTTGGAATGCTTGAATGGAGCGGAAAAGGCTTGAATATAGATGGATTAAACCTAACAGACCTGCGCTTCGCAGATGATATAGCCTTGATGTCAGACAGCCTACAGGATATTAAGATAATGCTGGAAGATCTTCAGGAGGTATGTGCTCGGGTTGGATTAAAAATTAATATATCGAAAACGAAATATATGACGAATCTGGTTCCTAGTGGAAATATTGCTATTGGTGACGGGGAGGTAGAGTTGGTGGATAAGTATACATACCTGGGTCATGAGATAAAAATCTCGAGAGACAATCAAACATGTGAATTAAGAAGAAGAATTACGCTCTCTTGGGCTGCATTTGGTAAAATGAGGGAAGTGTTTAAGGGCAATCTTCCAATGTGTCTGAAGCGAAAGGCCTATAATCAGTGCGTTCTACCAGTTATGACCTACAGAGCCGAAACTTTGACTCTGACAGCCACATCCGCTAAGAAGCTTAGAGTAGCCCAACGTAGGATGGAAAGATCGATGCTTGGTGTGTCACTCCGTGACCGCATAAGAAATGAAGACCTAAGGGCGAGAACAGGAGTCACGGATGTTATCTATCAGGTGGCAAAACTCAAATGGAACTGGGCTGGACATGTGGCCCGCATGACAGATGGTCGATGGACAAAAAGGCTGCTCGAGTGGAGACCAAGGACTGACAAAAGAAACAAGGGAAGACCTCCCACGCGATGGACGGACGATATCAGAAGAGTGACTACAAACTGGATGCAGAGCGCTCAAGACAGAATACAGTGGGCAGAAATGAGGGAGGCCTATATCCTGCAGTGGATGCGACAGGCTGATTGATGATGATGACTACTGATTAACCACGGACTTAAGATAGTCCGTGTGATTAACTGATTGTAGAATTCATTTTTATAGGAGAAATTGATAACATATTTGAAAAACTTATTTAAATTTGACGTTATAAAATGGCAAATGACATTTGTGTTGTGACGTCAACTGACGCAGTTGTGAGGACGATACAATTCGATGATTTTAGGAACGGTGCTCGAGAATATCAATTTTAGGAACTATTCGCAAATAGAGCAATCACAGGCTTGCGTATGCATGACGTTGGGAACGACGTCAAGAATAACGCCCTGATTCCAGATTCAGGGCATCAGTGCGGATGAAACTCAATCATCGACCACACCTGCAAGAAATGGATCACCGGTAGCGGCATTGATTTTTTTTAGCGAAATATCGAGACCACACATGAGAAACCCTAAACTTTAGAAATATTTTTACAAAAGTTACAACTTTTATTTTTTAGAACTGAATATCTTTTTAATAAATACATGGAAAATTATCATTGATGCTGCAAATGGAAGATCATATATCAATTATATGGCAAATGTATGCATACGTTGCCCGTAGATAATATACTACCAAAACTGCCATCTATGGATGTCAGTAAAACTTTGCGCCATGTACACGTCTCAAGTTTAGAAAGAATAAAATTTCCATTTAATTAACAATAAAAGTACCTAAACAAGTTTAGATCACAAAAATTTTTGAAATCACGTAAAATACCATGTAGTATATTAAATTTATCCACCTTTTTCTATTTTCAATTGATACTCACAAAGAAACATTCTTCCAAATAATTCTCAATTTATTGACTGAAATTTATTCAGATAAAATTTTTATATATACATAGTTATTTTCCAACTAATTTTAAGCTGATCTAAAAAATCATTTGGCAAGAAAAAAAATTATAAGACTTGGCCCAATTTTTGGTATAAGGCTGCAAAAATTGGGCCAAGTCTTATAAATTTTTTTTCTTGCCAAATGATTTTTTAGATCAGTTTAAAGTTAGTTGGAAAATAACTATGTTTATATAAAAATTTTATCTGAATAAATTTCAGTCAATAAATTGAGAATTATTTGGAAGAATGTTTCTTTGTAAGTATCAATTGAAAATAGAAAAAGGTGGATAAATTTAATATACGTTAATTAAATGGAAATTTTATTCTTTCTAAACTTGAGACGTGTACATGGCGCAAAGTTTTACTGACATCCATAGATGGCAGTTTTGGTAGTATTTCAATTATTTTTGTAGTTAAATATTCTAATTCGTTCTATTGCTCATTTAGTGATTCGTTTTCTTTACATGTGACAAGAATATATTCCTTAATCGAACATATTTTTTTCTAAGACTAGACTATCCACAAAATATTATATATACCTATATATATATATATATATATATATATATATATATATATATATATATATTGTTGTAGTATGAATGGAGGCGTACATTGTGACCCAGTGTAATGTAGAAATAAAGAAACTAAGTTTAAATTTTTTATATATAATAGTAATAATGACCATATCTGTCAATTGTAGTTAAATTTTCAGCAATTTTTTAGAATTCCAAAAGTTGAGATTATTTTAATAAAGTTTATAAAACTAAATTTAGATAAAAACATATAAAGTCATATTATAATAATAATAAAACAAATAATCAAATATAAATGACAATGAAATAAGTTAACTTAACGCAAAACCTTAGACATAACCAAAATTTAATGGAGGAATATGAAGGACAAACTAATAACTTGAGAAATCAACGATATAGCTACAGTATCTAAATCACATAAAAAAGAAAACAATTGTGAATTTTGTAATGGAAGTTTCCACCAATCACAGGACTTTTGAAAATTAAAATAATTAACAAGACAATTTATAGAACTGATTGTGACGTATTATGAAATTATAAACAATATAAAGTATAAATAGTATAAAACAATAGGACATTTATGTGAATAATAGAGGGATTTTGGACAAATAAGAATGACAATCAATCGTTATAAAAAATTGTATATCAAGTAGTTTATGAACATCCGCTTGAAGCAAGTTTGTTGATAAAAAAACAATTGAGTGTGGCGAGGAAGGTAGAAGCATAAGCAACTCCATGTCGGGGCTCTTCAAATTTTTTGCGAAAAATTATTAAAATTAAGTATTTCGGCCATTCTACAAAGTAGTTTTACAACCAGAGATCCTACCAACAAATGAAAACAAATTCCCGATCCAAAACCAGTCTTCTCTAAGTAATATGAGAAATTTGGTGATCTACAGCAGTGAGAAAGGACGCTAATAGGTGCGGACATTTTGAGACAATCGTTTTCTCAAATAACAGGTTAGTGAATTTATTTCTTTGGGTTCCAAAGACGAACAATAAATATAAATGATCATTCAATTAACTAATAAAATAGATATTAAAGGCCATAAATAAACAATACAAAGAACAATTTTGGAAAATAATTAATATATCGTTCAATTTTATAGAGTATAACAATGATTACTCACCTGTTTTTCAATCTATACATGTAGTTTATAAGAGATTTCTAAAAATACTTTTATAGTTTATAGTTGGTAATTTCATATATGTAATTAATCTGTTTCGTTGTTTATCACCATAGAATCTTTTCTTGTTTTATACAAGTTAATAAAAAATAGGTAAAAATCTTTTTAAGTTAAACGGTTTTATGTTAAACATACATTGCAATGTTTAAGATAAATGTACTAAAAACCAAAAAATAATAAAATAGATACAGTCGTGGGAATTATATGTTTATAATGCATAGACTAGACTAAAATAAAACCGTGGGGCACGTCAATTGTCTACAATCGTTGATTAAAATTTTTGTTTTGTAATGTTACACTATAATTAGGCAGTTGTTCAACCGACAATTGACGTGCCCCACGGTTTTATTTTAGTCTAGTCTATGCATATGTTTATAATTCCATTTTAGTACATTTATCTTAAACATTGCAATGTATGTTTAACATAAAACCGTTTAACTTAAAAAGTTTTTTTACCTATTTTTATTTTTTGGTTTTTATTTCGCATTCTGTTTAATTCATTTAGTGCTTCATTATTGCAAGGTTTCTTGCCCGTTAGTTTATTGCAGTCCAACTCTTTGGTAGCGGCGGCCATCTTAGATTTCAATTTTGCATAGTAAATTGTATTCTACTTGTTGAGACCTTTCATTTGATACCCATGTTGATGGGATTGATAAAACCTACGTTATCCGCCATTTTGTAGCGGCCGCCATCTTGGATTTAAATTTTTTATAGTATATTGTATTCTGCTTGTTGAGCCCTTTCATTTGATACCCATGTTGATGGGATTGATAAAACCTACGTTATCCGCCATTTTGGATTTCAATTTTTTATAGTATATTGTATTCTGCTTGTTGAGCCCTTTCATTTGATACCCATATTGATGGGATTAATAAAACATAAATTATCCGCCATTTTGTAGCGGCGGCCATCTTGAAATTATAATGATAATGAATAAACATAATTGTATTGTCACCAAAATCCAAAGTGTATACAAAATTTCAGATTAATCGGTTGACAGGAAGAGGGTGAAATTTGAATTACCTACTGAATTTGACCCAAGAATAAATAATAAAACAAACGGGGTGAGCTAAATAAAACCGTTTAATAACACACAGCCACACAAATCAATCATATATATTTCAATTTTCTCAACGTGTAGCGTTATTTAATACTGTGAGATGTGTAACAAAAGACTGCTCTGCGCAAGCGTTGTATATTTTTGAAGGTTGACCATTAATTTCAGTATGCGATAGGAGCACACCATAGGCATCGCATAATTTTATTTCTATAATTAAATAAAAATGTGATACTAAATAAATAATTAATTATAAGTTTCAATCGGAACATTCTTATCCATATTTTATTTGAAACAATTTATTCATTAATTAAATATATAAAAGCATATGGTCATTTTTCAATTTATTTCAATCGCCCATCAATCCAACTAAGATTAGGAGTATATATTTTCATGCCCAAATATCAAAATTGATCAGCAGCCGAAGGTAAAATAAATAAGGTAAGTTCGATAAACAAATAATAAGGTATAAATAGTAAAGTAATTATAAATAAACAATAAATAAATATGATTATTAATTCAATTGTCGGCCCAACGTAGGGCTATAATAAAAAAATTTGATATAATTGGCCCCAAAGTGGGGCAAATAATAAATAAATAATAAAAAAGAAAAACCATATATTAATACAATATATATATATATATATATATATATATATATATATATATATATATATAACTACAAAGAGATTCATGGGTAATTCGCGCAAAATAAAGGGCTACTGAAATAGAGTGGTAACCGTGGACATGCATGTTTCTGGCTCATTTTGCCTCTTCAGCACGGCATAACCAAATAAGGATGTGAAATTTGGGAGCAAAGATGTTAATCGAAACATGGGAAAACATAAAATAACGGATTTCAGCAGGGAAACCAAACGCTCATTTGTGTCTTCAATTGGAAGATCCCGAGTTTTCAGGACAACAACCACCATCGACACGGAGGCGCATATAGCCCCCCGCCATGAACCTTCTTTATATATATATATATATATATATATATATATATATATATATATATATATATAAACTTTTTCTATGCTGTCAATAACAACACGGAACGTAAAGAAAATCTATTTATAATTGAGCTTTTGAACCAAATTATAGAAGGAAATGTATTAAACTAACTAAAGATAATGTAAACATACGAATTCGTTACAAGAAAGCTACTGTGTGAGTGAAACGCGTCAAGTAGTTGAAATTGAAGATTAGTTCAAATATAATGAAGTTTTAAACAAATTATATTGTTTTATTTCATCGTTATATTTATTTATTTATTTATTTAAACGGAAAACCCCCACTACAAAATACAACAGCATTCAATATGGTTATGTTTACATTTAACTAACTTAACTAAGTAACAGTAACACAACATGATAATATCATAACAAGCATATATATATATACAATCACTTCAAAGGAACCTTACTAAAGTACTCTAAAGACTTTGAATGAGCCATTAAAAACATCCAATCTATCCTCTCTATTTAAAAATTCTAGAGATCTGTCTATGAATGAATGTCTACCATAATTAGTTCTGTGAAAACTAATGGAAAATAATTTACAATGCCTCAGCGCTCTTTGTGGAACTTCAAGATATATTTATATTTCAGGCAGCAAGGATGGACATGATGCAATACCATTTAATATTTAATAAATCAGAGAAATGTCAAACATAAGCTTTCTTTTATCCAGAGTAAGCAATTTTAGTTCATGTGAAATATGAGAATAGTCATGATCAATGAGATTCAAATTAAATCTATAATTACAATATCTCAAGAATTTGTTTTGTAATCTTTCGAGTAATAACTTATAAACAATATAAATATTGAGGCGTCCAAATAACTGTTCCATATTCCAGTTGAGATCTGACCAACCCAACATAAACAGACCTCACAGCTTCCAGAGATAGATCATTACAATTCCTCAAAGTAAATCCCAACATCCTTTGAGACCCAACCACCAATTGATTGATATACTCACCAAAACTTAAGTGAGAGTCAAAAAGTTTTCCCAAATCCTTAGCCAATTCTTTACTTATCAGCAATTGACCATCTATTGAATACGAGAATGGGATCATAGTTTCCTTTTTCCTAAAAGAGATCTTAAAGCATTTTTCAACATTCAAATCCAACAAGTTTACCCGACACCATTCAGACAGATTATCTAGCTTCCTTTGAATTAAACCAATACGATGTCATTCCAAACCACTAAGAATAATTTGAGATCATCAGCGAATATTAAAAACTCACACTCCTTTATATCATATTTGAGATCATTAACAAACAGGCTAAACAACAACGGAGAACAGTGCCCCCCACCCCGAGGGACACCAGCGCTTACACCAATCACTCTTGACAAAAAGTTCCCAATTTTTACCTTCAAACTTCTCCCACTAAGAAAACTAAACACCCAGTTTACTAATTTGTCTGAAAAACCTAAATTTTTTAATTCCTCAATCAACAAGTGATTAACTCTGTCGAAAGCTTAGGAAAAATCAGTATATATGGCATCAACCTGATCCCCCCTCTCTAAGGCAGTAGACAGCGTACCATTGTATGTAAGCATATTGGTTACCGTAAATTGATCCCCCCCCCTAAAGTTGTGCTACTCATTAATTATAATCTCTTAACACTGCCAATTCAAACAGTTATACATCAAACTAACAAAAACATTTTGGATTGAAGACTGTATAGATACACTGCGATAATTATTAATATCACTTCTTGAACCTGATTTAAATATCGGAGAAACAAAACTTTCCTTCCAACTATCAGGAAACATACCTGAAGATAAAGATAAATGAAATAGCCGACACAAAGGCAGCATTAAGGATATACTACCCTGTTTCAAGACCAAATTTGGAATACCATCAGGACCAATCATTCAACGAAGAGATGCTTTGTTTCAATAAGTTGTTAATATAATTTATCAGATTGTAATACTAGTAATTGTTACATCCTTCATTCTAAAACAAATGTAACTACTCTAACCTTACCTGCTAAATTTTGTATCGGTTATGAACCAAATTTTAGAGGCCCATTCTCTAATCAGTAACAATGTCGTTCATAGACGTTCGGAATTGCATTGAAAGAACCAATGGAATGCTCAAAGGTGTGCAATACGATCCTGCATTTGTGTCAAGAATTATATATGCTTGTTTTAAGCTCCACAACATTATTATAAAAAGGATTATACCTTCTTCATCTTCTTCGGCATTTTCCCATATCATGAGTTGACTGTTATTTCCATCCACAGTTCCCTTAAGTTCCAATCTCCTTCTTTCGGAATATACAAATTGATGAATATCTAATTTTATAGGAACATGACAACAATTTTGTCGATGAAGATGATATTGGCCGATTGGACGATGCTCATTTATTAAATAGGGTTAATAATACAGTTTGCAATCAAATTACAAATAATCTCTTTAATTGAGCAAGACTTATTGTATATTTTAATACAATAATTGTAGAACAATTTTCTTAAGTTTCTTGTGTTATGGCTCTTACATGGTACCATTTATAAGAATCAAAATGAAAAATTTCAATTATTAAAATAACAATTCCAGAAAATTTACAATGTCCATTTTAATACGATAATGTACTATAAATTCAAATTAACTCTTTTATAGGAAGAAAATTGAAATTGTTTTATTGAATTATTTTTTTTATGTTATTTTACTAAACATAACGACAATGCAAGTTTTTTAAAACCTTACATAGGACAACTTTTTATTCAAAGTGATAGAGTAGTACTCCCTAAGGCAAAGTAGTAGAAAATAATTTAACTACTTAGGAAGTACTACTCTATCACTTCGAATAAAAAAATTGGTCTGTCGGGTTTTAAAGAAATTTGCACTGTATACGATTTTTTCCAATAACACTGATTAAAGTATAGGTGACTCAGGAACCTGGTCCAAGCAAAATTCCTACCTAAAGTATTGTACTAAACATAACATCACAATCCACCAAATATCTGAAAATATAGATTTTTTTTAATAAACTGATTATTCAGTGTATCCCGTTAAATTAACACCATATTAAAAACTATTGATTTTAGAAAAAAAATTATTCTTTGTGAAAACTCTGCATAGTCTAACACATAAAATGCAATTACCGAATATAAAATTTTATAGCTAGTAACTTTTTTCGTAAAATTATTAATAAAACAGTTTGAAACAGGAAGTAAAATAATACTAGAGTCAGGTAGCTGTAACTCTGCAAGTGAGTATTAAATTCAATTGCAAACAACTTTTTAAAGTGTAATTTTTTGATATTTTCAAAAATAAAAGTACTTTCCTCTTGAGCTATATTGATATTTTTTGACAAATCTTGTTTACTACTAATAAATATTGATATTAGGTTATTGCGTTTTAGGATTTAGAACATGTAGTAAAAAAGAATAAGTTAATAACTAAAATCAATAACAAAAAACTTGACACCCACTTACGGACAGGGGGCACACTGTGGGCAATTTAAGAATATGAATCCAAGTCCAACACAAAATCATAATCAGGATACTTGACTCGAAGATTGAATTAACGCAGGTTTAGCATTTTTTCCTTTATTACCCTCATATCTTTGACATTTTTTGCAATTTATTTCAGGATTATTATTTTTTCACTTTCATCATTACAATTACTTTATTTTAGAGTCTTGCACCCCAGTACTTGACGTTTTTCTTTCTTCGATGGTCTTTTAAGTGACTCTTCAACTGAGTGTGTTCAACTAGTTGATTCTTAGGAATCCTACTTTGATTTGGGAACTCTTTCTCTGACTCTTCTCTAATTTCTTCAGTATTTGGTATATATGCAATTTTAAAATTTTAGTGGATATAACCAAATTTAAAAAATCACGTAATTCATACCTAATTCTATTTCATGAATATAGAATATGCCGTTGACTACCACCCAACCTATAACATCTAGTAATGGTTCTTCAGTATCTCATAAAGGTTTAATAGGATACCCTATGTTTCTTGTTTCTTTTGTGATAATTCTATTCTTTCTTGTCTTTGCTTTAACTTGACACTTCCTGTCGGTGAATGTCTGAAATTGGTAAAAATTATAACAAAAAACATATGTAATTACTGCTTTTATGGATAATACTAATAAAAAAAGAAAATCAAGTACTGTACATACCCTTTTCTATTCTGCTGAATCCTTAATAGAACCACCTAAACTATTTAATTTGTCTGAAAGCTGTTTCCCTATGTTTTTAATAACAACAGGGCTTATAGCATCAAATTTGTTATTCCTAAACTGTTCATTTTTGTATTCAATTCATCCAAATACATTATACATTGTGCCTATATTGTCTTGGTGTTTTAACTTTGTCTTTATCCATAATAAAAATTACGTAAGTGAATAAAAAGCTTATTTAACCATCTAAACATCTATAAACAAATAAATCAGTAATCTTTTGCTACCTAGCATATGTCAAAAATATACCAACCCTTATAAAATTGTAAAAATATTATCGTTATGTTTTGTCTTTAGATTTTAACGCAACGATATTACAGAATCTACTCTGAAAAATTATCGTTACCGTAACGACAAGTTACAGAATAGACTTGTTTTTTGCACTAAATACACTTCATTAGAATGTTCCAAATGAGTAAATTATTATTATTTGTGTATGCCTCTGCAATTTGGGTTTGTAGAATTCATTTTTATAGAAGAAATTGATAAACATATTTGAAAAGCTTGTTTATATTTATTTTTGACATAGCAAAATGACAAATGACATTTGTATTATAACGTCAACTGACGCTGATGTGAGGGACGAAACAGTTCCATGATTTTAGGCACGGTGCTCGAGAATATCATTTTTAGGAACTATTCGCAAATAGAGCATTCACAGCCTTGCGTATGCATGACGTTGGGAACGACGTCAAGAATAACGAGATTCAGGATATCAGGGTGAATTAAATTTAATCATCGACCACCACACCTGCAATAAATGAATCACTGGTAGCGACATTGATTTTTTAGCGAAATATCGAAACCACACATGAAAAGTCTTAAACTTTAGAAATATTTTTACAAAAGTTATAACTTTTATTTTTTAGGACTGAATATCTTTTCAATAAATACATGGAAAATTATCATTGATGCTGCAAATGGAAGATCATATATGAATTATATGGCAAATATATGCATACTTTGCCTGTAGATAATATACTTTTTAATTAATTAAAAAAAATAGAATTGCGGGGAGAGGGAAAAGACAAAATTTTCGGTATAAGAGTGTCTGTCGTCTAGCGCAAAAATATTTAAAAGAGGGCGGAGTCGAGACGTGACATGGCGCGAGTGACGAGCAGTCAATCTTGATGTCGTCTAGCGCAAAAATATTTAAAAGAGGGCGGAGTCGAGACGTGACATGACGCGAGTGACGAGCAGTCAATCTTGATATGCAAGTAAAATGTTCTAATTAAACATTTTTAATAACTATTATTTTAAGTATAATCAGTATGATACTACAATTGGCAGCTATTAGAAAAGTTAAATTTTTTTTAACATAAATAAAAGATTATTATCAGTAGTAATATAACAAGAGAGTGAGAATAAATTGAAAATAATTTGACAGATTTTTTGAAAACTTGTTGCCAGGCAATAGTCACGAGAGCCCGCAGGACAACTATCTGACACTTGCTAGACAAATAAAAGCAACAGTGATTATTCCCGAGAATAATCACAAGGGCTTTATTCCCACTATAATAATGACATGATTGGTTGAAAGTTACCCTTGTGTCAAATAAAGAAGCATTTCATTGGTTTTAAGAAACGTCAAAAAATAATCAAGAGAATAAAATGTTGTTTTCTGTACGATTTCATTGATTATATAAATTAAAAAACTAGTTATGTGTTTGCTGACTTTAATATTATATAATAAGTTCAAATAATTAAATACTATTAAGAGGACGAAAGTAAACATTTGTACAAAACACTTCAAGTTTTTTAGTTACCTTTCAGAAAACATCGAGAGGATTGGGAACCAAATAAAAATACTAGATTTTACAGTGCTCATTTTGTCAATATTCAAAAATCAGATAATCCCCTACATCCATCTTACATACCAACAATTTTTCCTGGCAAAAAAAATATCTATTCATTATTTGCATTTTGTATGTTATTTATTACACTGTTTACATCACAATGTTTTTCTTATTTAACACCAGGGCGCTCTACTTTCGGCAGAAGTGCTGCCTTTATAGTTCGGTCTCGATCCCTCCTCAGACAATACCTCTGGAAGAAACGGATGATTTTGAGCAGCTGAAGAAGAGGCTGGACATGCGATATGGCCACGAACATCTAGAACATTTGTACCAATCCCAGCTAAAGAACCGAAAGCAGAAACGTGACGAAGCATTTCAAGAATATGTTGTGGATATTGCCCGACTTGTTCGATTTGCTTATCCATCAGCAGCCGAGAACATGATGGAATGTTTGGGCATACAGGCGTTTATTGATGGCTTACGTGACCCCGATATGCAGAGGACGCTTCGCTTAGCCCATCCGAAAACATTAGTCGACGCATTGACAACTGCTCTTGAATATGAAGCAGCCACGATGGCTTCCGGATACAAAAAAGGTAGGACCATACAGGAAGAAGGTGACGATGACAGACTTGACCAGATCGTCAACTTGTTGAAAGGTGTGGTAGACAAGAAGCCGAAAAAAATCAGGTTCTGTAATTGTGGCGAGCTAGAGCATGCACGTAGTTCGTGTAAACGTTCTACGACTCCTGCAAACCAAGAACCTCTTAAATGCAAAGCATCCACGAAGAGCTGTACAACAAAGGTAGGACCATGCAGGAAGAAGATGACGATGACAAACTTGACCAGATCGTCCACTTGTTGAAAGGTATGGCAGACAGGAAGCCGAAGAAGATCAAATGCCGGAAGTGTGGCGAGCTACAGCACGTACGCATTCCCTCTAAGCGCCCCAAGACTCCTGTAACCCAAGAACTTCAGTCACAGGGGAAAGCAGACAAGGGTGAACATCCAGCTGATGTGAATCACCGAAAAGCCAACTCTTTGCCTAGACGGTCATGCCCTGTAGACAATTCACAATGCAACAAGTCGAAATCTAAGGAAGTTGCAGTTTCAAGAACTACAGTAGTCAATGAAGAATGGTCACCCACCAGGATCAGAGAAGATCAGGAGAATGATCCTCACCTGAAGATGATCCGGCAGTGGAAGGAAGAAAATCGGCGACCTACCTGGCAAGAAGTGTCCAGATTCTCACCGAAACTCAAGGCGTATTGGGCTCAGTGGGACTCCCTGGTCCTGGAATAAGGGCTGTTGAAAAGAGTCCTTGAAAACGATTATGGTTCCGAGACGAGGGGATAGCTAGTTACCCCTAGAACGAGAGTAGCTGAGGTACTGAAGAAGTTACATGACAGTCCATCGGGAGGTCATCTGGGAGTGAAGAAAACCCTTCAGCGAGTCCGTGAAAGGTTTTATTGGATGAACAGCTCCGACGATGTGAAGGACTGGTGTAAGAAATGTACGATTTGTGCTACGAGTAATGGACCACATCGCAAGAAAAAGGCACCTATGAAACAGTATAAATGTTGGAAGTCCTTTCGAAACGATTGCTTTATACATCGCTGGACCATTTCCGACAACAGAAAATGGTGGTAAATACATCCTGGTTGTAATGGATTATTTCACAAAGTGGGTGGAAATTTACGCGATCCCGAATCAAGAGGCCACAACTGCCGCGGACGTATTGGTGAAAGAATTTATCAGCCGATATGGAGTGCCCTTGGAAGTCCACAGCGACCAGGGAAGAAATTTCGAAAGTCATCTATTCCAGGAGATTTGCGAGAAGCTGGGAATGAAGAAGACCAGGACAACAGCATTACATCTACAGTCAGATGGAATGGTCGAGAGAATGAACAGGACTATTGGAAAATACCTGTCCAAAGTTGTATCCAGCCATCAGAGAGATTGGGACCAGTATCTTTCCCTATTCGCATTGACTTATCGATATGCTGTCAATGAGTTCACGAGCGAAACACTGGCGAAAATCCTGTTTGGACGTGAAATGAGGCTTCCTTGTGACCTGGAATTTGGCTTTCGGCCTGGAGAAGATATAGCAGGCGAAGACTACGTGATCCAATTGAGAAGAAGGCTGGACGATATTCATGAATTAGTTCGAACGAATCTTCAAGTTGCCAGCGACATAATGAAAAGTCGGTACGACTCGCAGGCCACAGAAGGTGGTTTTAAAGAAGGGGGCAAAGTATGGTTACACAACCCGACGAGGAGAAAAGGATTTTCTCTAAAATTACAAAAATCCTGGGAAGGTCCATACTTAATCAAGAAAAGGATCAATAATGTTATATATTGCATAAGCAAGATCCCCAACGGAAAACCAAAAGTAGTTCACCAAAACCGACTAGCGCCATTCGAAGGAGACCATGACCTAGAGAAAGGAGTAAACCATACTTCAGAACAACGACAAGATTTGTTCACTCTCCCGGAAGATTATTCAATTGCAACAACATCCCCGCCCGTCTCAAGAAGCACTTCGAAACCTATGAGACCATGTGTTGGAATCCAACATGAAGAAACTGCCTATGTCTAAGATAGCGAGTAACCGGTTGGATTGGCGAATCATCAGGAACATGGTAGAGATTATCTTTCAAGATACCGGTGTCCAGATATTAATTTGCAGCTACAACCCCCGTTATCAGTATCCGATGAAGACGGTGCCCTGCTATTTCCAAAAGATCGGAAAGTGTAGAAATGGGGCCAGTTGCCGATTCAAACATCCAGTCTCGGCTACACAAAAGTTCCAGGAGGAACTTCCATTTAAGGAGGGGGTAATGTTACGAAACAGCACACTGGTATAGTCCTTAAATCCGACTCTGTCTAAGACAGGTATGAAAGTTAAAATTATGGCGGATACGTAGTTTTTTATAACTGTTTACGATTGTGACTATCTTATCTAAACCTTGTTTTTGTGACCAGTCTTATCTAGAAAATGCGAGAGCCAATTGTATTTGTGTGTAAGCCGCAGTCTAGAATTCTCTAGCAAAAAGGCACTAATATATATAAAGGACCGATCAGCGGATAAGTTTAGTTGATAATTTGACATCGTGAGATAAACAAGTAAATAAATGAATATAAATTAGTGAACTGTTTACATAAATTAGTTTAAGTGAATGTACTGTGTATATAATTAGGGAATAGTGTATTGAATAAATAAATTAAGTAAGTGAACCTACCGAGTGTTTAAAGATAATCCCACCCGTTTACTGTTTAAATAAATTAGAAAAACATTAACACTTCTATCTTATGAGATGAGAGGCAGGAATAGAAATCCCATGCAACGGCTCAAAGAGAGCCGAAAGCGGCTCAAGTTTAAAAAATGGCCCGGAGTTAAAACAGACAAATCATTAGGCTCTGAACTCATAGGAGCCAGTGGTCTAGAATTAAGATAGGATTCGATCTCAATTATAATGGTATTTAGTTCATCATATGATAAAAATCTGATCACCTGTAACCCGAGGTGAATGTGTCTTTACAGATTTAATGCCAGCTTCCCACAATCCTCCAAAATGTGATGCAGATGCAGCTTTAAAATGAAACGAAATATTTTCATTTGACGCAGCATTTTTTATATGTTTAAGGTAGTTAGCCGCCCCAATAAAATTACTACCACAATCAGAGCTTTACCACGACGAGCTATAAAACGTTGCAAAGCTAAGAGGAAAGTTTCGCTGGACAAATCAGAGGCTATCTCTAAGTGAAGAGCTTTGGTGGCCATGCAAACAAAGATGCACAAATACACCTTACAAGATCTAGCCCCTCGGTAGCGATTCATCACAACATAAAACGAACCACCAAAAGCAAGGCCAGATTTATGGAAGGGTTTAATCTGGGACATTCTGACTAAGGGTAAATTACCCAAAACAGGTTGGTAATGCCGAGGATTTTTCTTCCAACATGAAATGCATTTTGACAAACTGAGCGTATAGGAGACAAAATTGAAAATGAAAATGCATGAAAATATGAAAAAAAGCAAATAAGTTAATCGACTTTCGCTAGGTAATATACAGAGAAATTTTATATCAACAGAAACAGGTAAATATCGAAGACTACTGCCAACCCGTAATACCTTTCGATCATCGATAAAACAACACAACTTACGAAAGGGTTTAGAAAATCCGTTTCCCTCTAACTCTTTCTCGAAATATCGATATTGAGTATATTTAACTAAAATCATCAGCGACTCATAAAGTTCATTGGAACATAATGGACCTGCCTTTTTTCCAGGGTAAACTTGGAATTGTGAACAAATCTCAAAATCCAAGCTAAAAGACGTTGAATAAACACAAAATCAGATTTATTTTTAACAACGTTTCAAGAAAATTACCATCGGCATAACAAACCAAGGTTACCTTTCGCGCCTCCTCAAACATTTCGGCACAATCAGAACAAGGAAGGGACGCGCCTGGAAAAGGAGTGGAATTATAAAGGAACTTGGGACCAGCGAACCAATGAGACTACTCCAACATCAACGCCAGTAAACCACCGCTGGAAGCCAAATCAGGGGGATTCTGAGCAGAAGGAACATGAAACCAACTATCAGGAGACATGCGTTCCTGTATATAAGCTACTCGATTGCAAACGAAAGTCTTCCATCGATGAGGAGAGGATTTTATTCAACCGGGGCTATTTCAGAGCCGGACCAAGACACCAACTTGTAAGCTTAACTTCTAGAATTCTGACTACAAAAGGCAAGAGTTTGACCAGTAACACAGCGGCAGACAATTCCAAACGGAGAATACTAACAGTCCGTGTTCAAGATTGTAAAATCTTGAATTTTATTGTTTACGATACTTTTAAAATATGTAAGATATTTGTATGCTTCCTTTCTTCATTGTATATATTTAAGGCGTAAATTCATTTTAGTTAATAGCGTTGTAAAAATAAGTTTCAGAATTGATAAGATCTTTTATATTGTTGTAAATTCGAAGGATAGTTTCATTTTATTTTCAACTTTTGTTAAATACCTTTAAAATATCACGTTTTGCAACAATAATTGTAAATAGTTTGGGCATTGAAATAGCACATTTTTGAAAGTCGACATCTTGTCGCATTGTTCTATAGTTAAGAAGTTAGGAAAATGTCACGTTTCACCCTATTATATATTGTATTGTGAAAACCCTAAATTTAGTGTCACTTCTGCATGAATTTTATGGTCGACGGTCGGAAGATATGAAAGACATTTTTGAATAACCTTTCTGAGTAAAAAGGTTACAATTGCTATTGGAGTATTCAATAGAAATTTAACTATTTATTGGCGGCACCCATAGTTGATTCTTGTCTATGAACCCGACAAGTCAAATGATACTGGCCAATAGGAAATATTTATTTTCGTTTAGTCAACCCAATCCACGTGCAAACACGCCCCTCACAGATATCTATTTAACACGTCTCACAACGTGAAGAAATCAGTTTCTCACTCATAAGTTCTACACTTATCGACGCGAGATTTACACTCATCGAATCGAGCTCAACGCTCAATAACAAAGTTAGTTTAATATTCATCAAATCGAAACATAAAGTGTCTTCCGATCTGAAACCACCGAAGTTCACCATTCACAACTTTGTACCATTTTGTAAATTTGTATATAATAAATTATTAATTTCGACATTAATTTTGTCAAATTAAGATTATTTACCTAGTTGAATGTCTACTCCAGTTGACGAAGTTCAGCTAGGAATATAATCAAAAACAGTCCGAATGGGAGGCACTTTCGACTTCGCGCATACAAAAAAGACACGAATCTGACCGTGTGGTAACACAAATATAAAACGAGGTACTTGAAGATGCACAAGGGATGAAAGATGTTTATTATATTGGTTCCACATATCACAAATTACTTTTGGAGGAAAGTTATTCCAGATAACCACAAACGTTAAATAAGATGCTTAGTAAACAACGTCATGGGAGCGAGAGAACCTACAGGATCAAATACTCTGACCAATTCTGACAACATACTTCGTTTAGTACAAGACTTGTCCAGAGCAGTCACCTGAAAGGAAAAACAATCCGTTTGTGGATTCCATACAAGACCAAGGATTTTGAAGGAGACGAACAACTATCATGATCAAAAGAAATAGATTTTCTACCTATATGAGACTCAGGCAAAACATCTAACAAGCGCAACTCATTACTGGACCACTTGCGCAATTCAAATTGACCTCGGGCTAATAAGGATATCAACTAGTTTCGAAGATGTTGCACCATTTCCAAAGTATCAGCACCACGAACGATATCATCAACGTAAGTGCTATTATGTAATACCTCAACTGCAAGAGGAAACTCTCTTCCTTCATCTTCACTCAGCTGCAACAAGGTCCTTAAAGCCAGAAAAGGAGCTGACGAAACACCATAAGTTACTGTCATTAACCGAAACTCCTGCAAAACTTCATCAGGAGAAAACCTAAATATGATCCTTTGATAATCATAATGAATTTTATCAACTAGTATTTGCCTATACATCTGTTTGATATCAGTGGATAAGACATATCTAGGAAGTCGGAAACCTTACAAAATAGTTAAAATATCCTGCTGCAGCTTTTTTCCATTAAACAAACACTGATTCAGAGAATTCTGATTCCCAACCTGCGCAGAAGCGTTAAACACCACTCTCTCAATTTGGTAGTCAAACTATCAGATCTTACTACAGCATGAAGAGGAATATAATAAACAAAACATAGGACGAGAGGTCTCTGACACGCCCTCCATGTTATTAAGATCCAAATAATCTTTCATAAAGGAATAATATTCTTTATAAAGAGAGGCCCTTCTTTCCATATACACAAAACGATTGACAGCAAACTCATATATCCCTGGAAAAACAGAAGAAGGCTCACGAAAAGGTAAAGCGACGGTATAACGACCAGTGTCATATCGACAGACATTATCAACAAGGTTTTGTTCACAAAGAACATCCTCAGGCGAAAAACATTCTACTTGAGGAACAGATTCCAAACTCCAGAACTGCTGAACAGACTCCTCCAACGAAACCGTTTGATCCATGTGACAAAACAATGATGTGGCGGATATCATAGGAGCAGAGTTGCAGCTACCCATAAGCACATATCCAAAAACGCTATTAACCGCGTCCGGCATCCCAGCAGGAGCCTTAACTTTGCCATCCAACAAAATCTGAGAGAACATGTCAGCTCCAAGCAGTACCTCAATCTTACCGGGAAGATGAAAACTAGAATCGAGCAACTTCAAATTAGCTAGGTGAGACCAGTGCTTAACATACAAACGAGCAATTAAAGACAAGAACATTTTGATCCACAGGCTTTATCATCATTACAACTCGACCAACCACTGTACTTGGAACGGCACCAATACCTTGTACGGATAAAGTAGCAGAAGAGTGTTTAATACCTAGACGACGCATACAAGACTGGGATACAAAAGAAGTCATGCCACCTCCATCAATTAAAGCTCGAACAGGTTGGTACAGTCCACAACTATCCATAATTTCTACCACCGCAGTAGCTAACAAAATGTTCGAGCTTTTAGAGGCAACACTGCCTAATGAGGCAACATGCGACCTCAAGGCTCCATCAGCGGCCTGAGGATCGACTGAAGCAGAAGGCGCCGAATCACAATCCACACTCTTACCAGCGTGAAGACCACCATTAGCGCCCTTAAAATGCCAAAGATTATGATGAGGGCAATTACAATGGTCACAACGAACTGTGACAGCGCAAGTGCGCGAATAATGCTTTTCTAAACATTTAAAACAAAGACGCGTTTTTTTACAAAAGTTATAACGGTCACATAGGAGATTTATTTAAAAATGAAGAACACGTTTGCAAGTTGTGACTTGCTTTGCATAACGAACAAGTCACTGTATTAGGCATCGAAAAAAAACTAGAACAATTACTAAATTTAGGAACACTTTTACTTAACTTTTGTTTAGAAGACAAGGATTTATTTTTTCTAGCAGAATTATGAGTAGGCATGGCGATAGCGAATATGAGTCGAAAGAAATGCATTGAATTTCTAAAAAATCAGATAATTCAGTAAAAGTGGGCATTTCACCAGACCCATGTAATAATTCAAAACGTTGCTGAGTCTCGTTATCGAGTTTAGTTAGAATTTTATAAGCAACACGAAATCCGAATTGTGATAACCTAAATTTTCCAAAGCAGAAAGATTTTCCGAAAAAGTGTCAATTAAATTACTGTAGCTATCAGAATGTTTAACCGTAGTAGATGGAGCTTCCTCAATTTTGCAACAATTATCGAGTATTTCAATTTCCTTTTAGAAATTGTAGAAATTCATGGACTGTTGGTTGTCCCTGTTCCTGGATTTCTCAAATTCTTTTTTGAAACCATAATCTAATTTTTGTTGATAAAGATAAGTTATTAATGCCTCTAATAAAACTTTGTGTTCATGTTCAAGATTTTGCAAGAGTATCCAGTTACGCCTACAAATAGTAGCAAAATATGATAGTTCGTTTGGATTGTGATTATTTAACTGTGGTGTGTTCAATAGTTCGGAGAAATATACATGTACAATTTTTGTTATGTTTTTATATCTTTCTCTTAACAAGTTTATAGCTACATGCAAATTTCAATCATTCACTTGTAATACATCTACAATACGAAAGACATCACAGCAACTGTTATAAAAATGCCTAAAACATTTGAAATTATAATGAAGGAAACAATGCAGAAAATTGTGGCAGAAGATGTATCGGTTCGATGGGTTGAAGTTGACCATGCGTCTCTGGAGTTTCTCTATCATTATTTCGTGCTTCGGATACAGCTTGATTGGGACTACTTGTGATACTGGGAGTTCTTGAACAGTTTCCTGTTGTACTGTATTCCTTCTATGACAGTTGGCTCATTTGTCATTAGGATGCTACTTCTGTTAATTTCTTGATTTTCAATTTTTACTGGGTGAACTATTCCCAATGAAATTACTTTTCTCGTTTGTTGAGAAAAATTCTCCATTGAGATTGATTTGGTGCAATTTTTTACATTTGGAATTTGGCATTAAGATTTTGCAGGCTTTCTACAGATAATTTGTTCAGCTACCATTGTTGAAGTAATGAGCAGATGGCAGAATCATTATGTGATCATTATTAGGGATGGGGTAGATTCTAAATGTAGGGTAAGCCTCTGGATAAAGGATAGGGATTTTTATAATTATGAGCATTGTCTTAATGGTAACACAAACTAAATATTTTGATGACTCAATTAGTTGGTAAGGATACTCATCGCTGATTAAAAGGGCGTTTTGAGAATATATTTTTAACAATGTTTGTTTTAATGTCTCCAGTTCGTCTAAAGCCAATAGCTCAATATTTGAAAGGTCTAGTTGGGATAAGGTTATGGTTCTAATTAGTTTTAAAAGGAATTCATTTACAATTTGCAGATTGAGTATTTCCTTATTGAGGGCAACGTATCCATTGAAATCGGATGAAAACTTATTTACTGCAGCAACAATTACTTTACTATTATTGTTTATTAAATTTAAGATTATTAAATCTCGTATCAATAGAATGACCAAAAGAAATTTCTTTGTTAAGTTTAGTTATAATTATTTTCTTTAAGTTCTATTGCAGTAATATGTGATTTTAATAATTCTAAGTCATAATCGTCAGGGTTTCCAGTTATGTATTTAATTGTTGTGCCTAGAAAGTTAAACAATTGCTAAGGGCCCGTTTTCTAAGGGTGAATCGAAAAGGTCATTGGGGTTTGTTTCTAAAGTGTTAGCTAATTTCTCTAAATTACTATGTAGAATATATCTATGATAATGATTAATTTCATTTGATTTGCCAAGTTCTTCTGCATAATAACTGTTATCGGGGATTTCCTGTATCTTGAGAAGATGTCCCAGGGATAGGGTGGTCCTGCAAAGAAGGTATTTCTAAAATATCTTTTTTTTTTCAAGATACGAAGTCTTTTTGCAAATTTTAAGTGTGTATTGGTTGTGTTTTGTTTATTCGTCTTGCCGATAATTTTTATTTTACTTTGTTTGTTTTTTGGATGTAGTCAATAAGGGGAGCTCAATTTAGGTCGATGTTTTTTCTGGTTACGTAGAGAGAGGAAGAGGGATCGATTATAGGAATTGATACGGCTTTTTCATTTCGTTTATCTAAAACTTTCTCACGTTTTTCTTTTTGTTTATTATATAAGTCAGTCATAAAAGGTTGTAGTTCGTCTTTATGTCTTTGGTTGTATGTCTCATATAATGGGAGATCAAAATCAAAATGTATTTCTTCGGCATAAGGGCCATAGTGAATTAAAAAGGTGAGAAGTTAGTAGCACTATGAATGTACTGATTATAAATTAAAATGGCATGTGTGAAGGTGTCGTCTAAGGGGTCTTCTGGATTTTGTTCTCGTAATGTTCTAAGTTTTTTTATTAGGATAGAATGGAACCGTTCAACAGGGGAATTAGAAGATGAGTTATTGACTATTGTGAAATGAATTTCAATTTTATGAAGTTTCATAAATTCTTTAATTACAGCAGAATTAAATTCAGTGCCATTGTCACAAACAATTTTTTTTGGATAATTATGATGAGAGAAATAGTGTCTTAATTTGCTTAGAATTGAAACAGAAGTTTTATCAGAAATTTTGTAATATTCGGAATATTTGCTGAACGACTCAACAATCGTTAAGTAGTAATTTTTGTTACAGTGGAACAAATCAATATGGATTATGTCAAAAGGTTTTTTTCCTAATAATGGACCTAATTGAGGTAATTTATAAGGGTGCCGTTCATATTTATTTTTCAAACAAATAGAAACTCGTAGTGGCCGTGGGGTACGGAAAAAGCTGTTTTCTCAATTGCATTTGGATGAACTTCAATTTGATGGAAACCTTGAGCTAGATCAAGAGTAGTAACATACATGGCTTTTACTAGGTTATCTAGTATGACTTCGATTTTTGGGAGGTTATATTTATCTTCGACAGTGTTCTCATTTAATTTACGATATTCAATAACCATACGGAATTTTTTCTTGCCAGAAGCGTCTGGTTTTTTGCTACAATCCAGTAGCGGAATAAGGAGATATTGACGGCCTAATAATTTTTTTATCGAGTATTTAATTGATTAACCTGTCTAGTAATTTCTTTCTGCATTGCTTTCGGATGTCGGAAACCTTTAACATAAATAGGGTTTTCATCTTTTGTTCGTATTTCGTGCTTAATGGCAGAAGTAAAAGTTAAGTCAGAGTTATCGTCATAGAAAATAACTTTTTATTTATTACAGAGCTTTAAAATTAGATATTGAGAGGTATTGAGAGATGTTAAATTCCATTGACAAGGTAAAAAATGAGCTTTCATCGGTTGTAGCCCAGTGGTCCCGAGAATTTTCTTCCTTAATTTGACGGTATTCTATTCTTATGCCTGCTCGAGCTCGAATTGAATCTTTCTGAGAGTATTCTTTCATTTCTTCCTCAAAGAGACGAATTACTGCAGATCATTTTCGAACTTGTAGTTTTTTAAGCGTCTAACCACAACAATTTAGCAAACTTTTTGGATCTCTCTTTATTAATCGTATCTACAAGATTGTTTTTACGTTAATAAAAATAATAAGGGTAAATATCTGATCTAATGTATTAAGATATCAAAAAGTCTCATACTCATAAATATATTTTTTTAGATAATCTTATCTTGCAATGAATAAATGATATAATCGAAAGTATGCCCAGGATAAAATTCAAGTGTTTTTTAAATTACTTGAGAAAAGATAAACTTTCAAGTGTTTTTCAGTATATAAAAACGGATTTTGATAAATTATTTTATAAGTAGATAGTCGTCATGACAGCAAGAACATTTTTTGTATTGTTTGCATTATGTAAGTATAGTATCTAATTAATAATTTTTAATTTCTTTTTGGATATTTCCTTGTCGTTGACCATTTTCTTTTAACTTTTCGAATTATAACTAAAAATAAGTGAATCGTTGAGAATGATGTAGATTTTATTTTAGATCTCATCAAATATTGTTATGTTGTTCATTTATACAAGTTTTTATTTAATTTTCTTTCACTAAATTCAATGACAGATATTTAACAATTTTTTACATGTTCCTGAATATAATAATTCACATCAAAACTTTACACCACCTATTTATAACGTTAAACTATTAATTTTAATCTTCGTAACAGAGGAGGACGCCTAATGGGGCTACAGCTTTGATTAAATGGAACATTTCTTTATTTTCAGGTTTTTCGGCATGAAGGGGTATAAAAATGTATAGAGAAAATGTTTGTTTTCTTTAAACGTCGATAAATTTGAAGAACTTAACCATTTTAGTGTTCTGTTAATTGTTACAAAAGCCTTAAGGGAACTAGTCAATTGGTTTATATCCCGTTTCATACGAGACGTATGATCGCGCCACGTCGTATGCACGCTAGAAATTTGGTTGGCTTTGAGTTAAGGAGGTCCAGGAGTGCTGTCATTTTTGGCCAAAACACGGTCTCATTCACTGATTTGAATGCGGTTTTCACCAATGTTATTTAAAAATATAGCATTATTGCATCAAGAAGGATTTATTACTTGTTATCTCCATCAGATTCTTGAGAATGTAATAATGCGATTAGGGATGAGAAGAGACATACGTCTGGGATGTTATTAGCCATATTTCAATATTGGCTTTATTCAAGCCCGACATGCCTTTCTTCAAGTTATCATCCTTTTCTATCTCATCTACAAATACTAATAACGTATGCCTTAATGAGACTAAGTATATACATAGCTTTGACAATTCACGAGGTTGTCAGTAACTCCTTCATGCTCTTAAATGTAGCTTTTGATGAGATAAGCGTATATCTGTATGAATACATTTTAAAGGTGAATATTTAAGGACAGATGCTGTTTTCAGCGGCTTGCATCCCTTTGTTTAGTCGTATCTACGCTTTAAAATGTTATAGAAATATATAATCCTGTTTAATTTGATTATCAATTCCTTTACTTATTATTTTTTTAAAATACGGTCCTGTTTTGTAGG
The DNA here is from genome assembly GCA_963921935.1 of Galeruca laticollis. Classification (NCBI taxonomy): domain Eukaryota; kingdom Metazoa; phylum Arthropoda; class Insecta; order Coleoptera; family Chrysomelidae; genus Galeruca; species Galeruca laticollis. Next base: position 103,282,304 of record OY998175.1, read on the forward strand.
GTTCTTTTGAAAATGAAGTAAACTGTTATATTACTGGCACTCATGTTAATAATCAGATATAGATAAAATTTTAATAATATCTCTAAAGATTAAAATATATTTCACTATTTCAAGTACCTAGTTTTATGTGAAAATAACATCGAGTATAAACAAATTAAGAAGAGAACAACTAGTAATTTCAAATATTACTACTAAAACTTATATTTTTAATTTTTTAACTTCTAAAATTATTAGAAAAACTTGATAAAATTTGAGCGCATGAAAAATTTACTGCCTTTATACCATATAAATCACAGTAACATTTGTCGCATTATGATTCTGTTTCTGTCTGAAACTAATACTTGCAAAAAATCAAATTTACGTTACAACAGTCGGACATTTTTATTATCTTTCTAAAGTTGGTGCTGTTCATGTATGCATTTATTTATTATCACCAGCAACTCTGTAATATAATTATTTGAAAACAATTTACTTTTTTACGGACATATTGATGAAACAATGTTGATTTATTAATACGGCTACAATAGCAATAATGTGGCATGTAATTCAATTATAAAACATATATACAATCTTTATATAATAATTTTTTAACTATTATATAAGTATCGCATAATCAAATTTAAGAAATTTTCTAGCACATTTATTATAGTATATTAAGTACCAAGTGTCAAAAAGGTTACTTTAGTTACGAGTTTTACTAGGCACGAGTGGAGCGAAGCGGAACGAGTTCCTTGTGAAACGAGTGACTAAAGACGTTTTTAACACGAGGTGCTTACTATACTTTTTCTTCGCCCGCGGGAAGGAAAACATTATATTATATTTGAATTATATTCATTACATGACGGACGATGACTGACAGCTGACTGACAAATCAAATGACGCAGAATAACAAAATTATCAAGGAGCATGAAATTTAACATACAAAAGATACACTTGATTTGACGTTTAAAAAACAAAAGATAAACGAGATGTGACTTTTCGCATTTTAAACACTAGTGTTTAAAGAGTCGTTTTGTGCATGTCAAACCCGTGCTCAAAGTGCGGTTTTAGTAGCGGAAGTAGAAAAAATCTTTTATAAAACAATTTTTTTATACTTTTATAAACATTGTATATCTGTTTTATAGTAGTTGCTATAGCTTATAAAATATATTATATAAACAAATTTTTTTATAAATTGTGCCCATTTTGTGTAGATATTTTATAAACATTTAGAAAATGTTTCTGAGACTAACATAGTTTTATAATATTTATCGCCATAACATTTCTATGACTATTATAAAATAGCAAATTGTTAGTTGAGCGCCAAAAAGCATTATAGTAATGGTCAACCATGCATAGTCGACAATTGCAAAAAATTCCTGGCTCAAATACTACGCGATTGGAGATTCAAAACATTATGGCTGCAAATGACATGTATTTTGAATAAAATTATACATAAAAAGAACTTTTGCAAGTGCTGGAGCCATTTTCTTTAAAGGAAATGAATGTTTGTGATACAATTATAGAAGAATTTGGACATAAACTGTTACGACTACCTCCCTACTCCTGCGTGTTCAATCCCATAGAGCCATATATGTGGTACCAACTTAAATCGAGCGAGGGCGAAAAAAAATACTTCTCCGACTTCAAGTGGTACTGTGTTCATTGGGAACTGTCTGAATGACATTCCTACCGAGAGTTGAAAAAGTTCTAATATTTATGTTATAAATGTTGAAAACTTGTACCTTTTTGTAAAATCAATTGCGCCAATTATAATTAATTTAGTCGAGGATAGCGATAGCGGCACTCAACTAAATATAGAATAGAATTGTAACATATAAATAAATTACTTGTATATGTCCTAGGGGAAAAGTGCCTGAGATGGCATACTTTTTAAAAAATTCATAACAAAAGTGTCCCCTAAATATTTTTCTTTATTTTTCGAGACCCAATAATAAAAGACATTGTAGAAAAAACTTGTGTATGATATTTTTTAAAATTGAAGTATAAACAAAAAGAATATTGTTATTTTTTAAAACTATAGCACTATGTCGTCTCGCCCACAGGGTAACGACGAGTTGGCATAGCATGAGGTGATGAGATGGCAATGATGGCATACTCCTCTTTAGTCTCTGCACATCTCACAAACAAAAGTTTTCACACGAGGTGACACATCAGCACATTCACAGCGTGCCTGCTTTTACATCGAATACATCTAATTCATTTTTCTGCGGATTTTGATGTAGAAAAGAGGCTGTTGCAGTAAATACACGCTGCATCATCATCATCGTCAGTTTCAATTCTATCTTCGTCGCTGGGAGAATTACCCATTTTTAATACGGTTTTTGCTTTCTTTGCTGCCATTCTTGATTCTTTTCTAGTTTTTTTCTGCAGTTTTTATTTTCAGTATTTCGATTTCAGGTGTAGTATTCAAAATTCCAAATTTTCCACTGTTTCCATTTCTTCTCTTTTTGCTCATTTCAACTTTTGGCGGTGGAGATATTTCAGATGGCTTTATAAGAAATTTATCGATACTCAAATTATTCATATTATGATCTTCACTAATCTTCTTTCCATTCTCAAGTGTTTGGAAAACCAAGTGACTTTCTTGCGTATTTATTACCACCTCCTTCTTCTGTGTATCGTCTTGTTCGTTTTCACGTTCTTCATCTAGTATTTGAGTATCACTTTCATATTCAACTGGTTCATTCTCCACATATTCTTGATTTTCAATTTCAATTGTCTCTACGATACCGTTGGCTTGCTCTGCTCCTACATCTGTAACTTCAGCAGCACGGAACAGATGATCGGGAAATACGTCTCTATTGAATGGAAAAATACCAGTTATTGCAAATCCACTTGTAGCATTTTTCATAGTTGCAGCTTTCTGGTAGGCCTCCCTAAAGATTTCACCTACTTGAAAATGGGTAACCACTCTTCCAGGATGTAATTTCAGCCATTTCTAGAGTTCTTGGTTATAATACGTCGTAAGGGGGCCAAAAAACGAAACATCCATGTGTACAGTGTGGCGGAAAGCAAAACAGAATTATACCGTTATCCTTGGCGTATGTTTGTGCCTCCAGAGTTTTATGGCTTGTATGGCCATCAAGAAGTAACAAAACCTCTTCTTCACGTGATGGCTTTATCATTCTTACAAAATATTTCAGCCACTTCAAGAATATTTCGGCATTAGTCCATCCATGTTCTTGAGCAAATGCAATTGAACCTACTGGGGCGTTATCCATTAGCTCATTTTTCATATTTTTTCGAGGAAATATGAAGCATGGTGGGATATAGTTTCCCCCAGCACTCATCGCACATACAACTGTGAAGTGTTTTCCCCTTTCAGCGCTTGTCAACACTCCCACCTATTTTCGCCCTTTAACTGCAAAACTTCGATAGTTTTTGGAAGGAACTGTTGAAAATCCGCTTTCGTTCATATTATACATTCTGGTTGGATCGTAGTTTATTTCAGTCAAGGAATTTTCCAACAGATCGAAGTATTTTGAGATCTGTTGCTTATTAAATGCCATAGCTCGAGCTGCTGAAGTTGATTCGAGCATTCGTAATGATATTTGAGGATTTCTTTGCCTAAATCCTTTCAGCCAATCATTACCTGCCATCTTTTTATCAAGGTTGAATTGATGAGGAATGCCATTCTGGACAGCCAAGTCGAATGCCAGTTTTTTCACGTCCGAAGTTGCAATTCCAAAAAATCTTTCTCCATGTTCTTGATATGTTTAACGATTTCGGCTTCCATATATTTATTAAAAGTTACTCGTTTCTCTCCCATATAACCTTTGGCAGCACCCACACTAAATTGGTTTGTACCTTGACAACGTCTTCGTAAAGTACTAAAAGGTACACCAAATGTTTTTGAAGCGAGCAACCAACTCATTCTTTTCTCTTGAATTGCATTTATGACCGCTTCCATATCTTCTTCTCTCCACTGCAACCAATTACTTTTTCTGTAATATTTGCCTACCATTTTCTGAAATGATTAATAAAAAAATAGAGATCATTTATACTTTCCAAATTCACTACATTCATTGAATAGTGGCTGACAGGGCGAGATGACATACTGCCATCTCGTCCTACTGCTGTGTATGCCATCTAGGGCTGAAGTACGTGCACTAACCTCATTACTATTTTCTCCTTTTTGAGACGAAATGCTGAGGATTGCATGCTACCAAAATGTGAGGTTAGGATTAATGATTTGAAATGTTAAAGACAATTTGTAAGAAAATAAGTATGCCCACAAAACACAACTCACGAATACTCAAAAAATATTTCTTACCTTCAGAATCACAGAGAATATTTCGTATAAGTTTGGTATATCGAGGTAGATTTACAGGCACTTTGTGAAACATGCACATAATGCCAGTTAGTCTACTGCACTGAGTTATTAGCGGTAAATTCAAATACAACTATGAGATTTAACTCCTATGCCAACTCGGCCACTATGCCCATCTCAGGCACTTTTCCCTATATTATGCAAAATATAATTCAAATTGCTTAAGTTCGACCCTGTAGAACATTTGCATCATTTTTTTTACACAATGGGATTAAACTAGGTAGTTTATTGCATTGATAAGCCAATACCGTTTATAGTGAAACTTATTATATGAACGATGAAATAAAACAATATAGTTTGTTTAAATCTTCATTTATTTGAACTAATGTTCAATTTAAACTTGTTGGCGCGTTTCACTAACACAGTAGCTTTGTCAAAACGAATGAAGGTAAAATATAAAAATGTCTTAATATATACAGTGCTAAATCTATTTACTAAGGTTAACAATGGTATTTAAAGAAATTACCTTGAAATTCATTCACTACAAACATTCCTAAGCTATCTTCTAGGTAAAGAGGTTCAATAAAGGAGACTGATTGATATCTATTTGGTCGTTAAGGAGATTACTTGAATATTTATTTTTGTTAATCTCTAGGGCCTCTAATAAATTTAAACTAAAGGATTTACCGACTACATGGAGAATTTCAAAATTTGGGTCGAAAATGTGTTGGTTTTCTATTAAATGATTTGAATAGTTAGAATCTAATTTTTTGTTGTCATAGCTACGTTTGTGTTCCGAAATTCTAGTTTTAAAATTTCTAAAAGTTCTACCGATATAAATTTTATCACAATTGTCATTACCACATTTTAATTTATAAACTTCTGATTTGTTTAATTTTGAAGATTTAGATTTATTATTTTTAATGAATTTGGATAAATTGTGATCAGTTTTAAAGGAAATATTCATGTCTAAAGTTTCTAAAAATGATTTAATTTTTAAGGATGGTGTTCTAAAGTATGTTAAGCTTTTAAATTGTTTATTATTTTTATATGAAGGGAATACTTGTTCTAAAGTCTGTTTTTTATCTTTTTATTTATGATATTGTCAATTAAATTTGGATCGTAATTATTATTAACTGCTATTTGCTTTATGATATTTATTTCTTTGGTATAATTATTAATATTTAATGGGACTGTTAAGAGTCTGTGTATCATACTATTGAAAGCTGCTAGTTTATGACTGAAAGGGTGGACCGAACTATTATGAATTGTAATATCTGTTTGTGATGGTTTATGAAATATAGAAAAATCATGTTTATTATTTATATTTGAAATTGTAAGGTCTAGAAAGTTTATAGACTTATTTTGTTCAAGTTCTACGGTAAATTTGATATCATTGTGAATCGAGTTTATGTAAGTAATGAAGCTCTCTAATTGTCTATTTGTACCGATGAAGCTAGCTAAAATGTCGTCCACATATCGGTGCCAGTACATACATTTTTTACTAAGGGGGTGTTCATGAATTATTTTTTTCTATATTATCCATGAAAATTTCTGCTAGTAGGGGGCTGAGAGGGTTGCCCATAATCAAACCATCTTTACTGCTATAAACCTCTCCATTGAAATGAAAATAATTTTGATTCAAACACACTTTTAATAAAGTAATGATATCAGAGTGAATTATAGGATTAACATTATTGTATGTGAGCAAGTTATCAACAAGAGTTATAGTTTCTTTAGGAGGTATACTAGGGAATAGATTTGTTACATCGAACGAGATGAATTTAGAATTATGGGATAGTATTATATTTTGAATATTATTAATTAATTCCGTTGAGTTTTTAACTGAAAATCGAGGTATGAATGAACAATATTTAGAAATGACATGTATAGGAATCTTTGAAATTTTGAATGAAGGTGCTGTGAAATTAGAAACAACTGGCCTGATTGGGTACCCCTCTTTATGGAGTTTAATTAATGAATAAAGTTCAGGGTGTTGCGGATTGGGTAAAAATAATTTATATTTTTCTTTATCGATATGTGGACGACATTTAAGCTAGCTTCATCGGTACAAATAGACAATTAGAGAGCTTCATTACTTACATAAACTCGATTCACAATAATATCAAATTTACCGTAGAACTTGAACAAAATAAGTCTATAAACTTTCTAGACCTTACAATTTCAAATATAAATAATAAACATGATTTTTCTATATTTCATAAACCATCACAAACAGATATTACAATTCATAATAGTTCGGTCCACCCTTTCAGTCATAAACTAGCAGCTTTCAATAGTATGATACACAGACTCTTAACAGTCCCATTAAATATTAATAATTATACCAAAGAATTAAATATCATAAAGCAAATAGCAGTTAATAATAATTACGATCCAAATTTAATTGACAATATCATAAATAAAAAGATAAAAAAACAGACTTTAGAACAAGTATTCCCTTCAGATAAAAATAATAAACAATTTAAAAGCTTAACATACTTTGGAACACCATCCTTAAAAATTAAATCATTTTTAGAAACTTTAGACATGAATATTTCCTTTAAAACTGATCACAATTTATCCAAATTCATTAAAAATAATAAATCTAAATCTTCAAAATTAAACAAATCAGGAGTTTATAAATTAAAATGTGGTAATGACAATTGTGATAAAATTTATATCGGTAGAACTTTTAGAAATTTTAAAACTAGAATTTCGGAACATAAACGTAGCTATGACAACAAAAAATTAGATTATAACTATTCAAATCATTTATTAGAAAACCAACACATTTTCGACCCAAACTTTGAAATTCTCCATGTAGACGGTAAATCCTTTAGTTTAAATTTATTAGAGGCCCTAGAGATTAACAAAAATAAATATTCAGGTAATCTCCTTAACGACCAAATAGATATCAATCAGCACCGAATACTACTCTACGAATAGAAAAGAAAGCAAATGTACTCCCGCCAAAACTTATTTATATTTCTAACACACCCGGAGGATGGCGCTGTCAAAGGTTGTTGCGCTACTCATTATAATTGTTCTATGTTTTGGTAGATGTCTCTGTAATGGCTGTAAATATGTAAACCTTTTATTGAATGTAAGAGGGCACCACGTCCTAGTATTTTCTATACGAGAAAGCAGTTGTAAGAAACGAACCGCAGTTTATTTTATTTTCTTCGTTAAAAATTAAACTTGTCCCTTGTGATTATAAGAATAATAGTGTATTCCTAAAATGGATTCAGATTACCGACCTCCTTTATCTAAACGGAAATGTTGCGTACCGAAATGTACAAATCGAGAAGGAAAAATGCATCGTTTTCCTAAAAATGAACCAATTGTATATAGCGAATGGATTTCAAAAATACGACCATTAAATTATCAAGATTTGTCTACTGAAGAGATCTATAAAAAATATGTAGTGTGTGACGAACATTTTTCTAGTGACTGTAAAGTTTTAGGCACAAGAAGAGGTCTTAAAAAGACAGCAATCCCAACTGTAAATTTACCGGATGGTAAGTGAATATATCATAAATTCGAATGTAAAAACACAAAACTAGATTTGAAATTAGAGAAATAGGTATATCTAAATGCACTTATCATAAAAAAATCACCCATTCTTATCCTATATGTTGACAGAGTTCATATATGCATACTAATTTATTTTATTTTAATTCCAGAAATCACAGTAGGTGATAAGGACAAAACTGTTGGAAATTATGAATTTGCTGTTGAAATTGGGGATATATATTTGGATCCTAAACCTGGACCAAGTACAAGATACGGTAATTTTTGATTATGAATAAATATGCTATATTGTATTTAATTTATATTTTATCAACATACCTTAATAGATTTGTATTTTTTTAGACGAAGACTATCCAATTGTATTAGATAAACAGTATGAAGAAATAGGATCTGAAACACCTAATAAAAGTAGACTTGAGACACCTCATAGGATTATACCAAGAACACCTAAAAAAGGTAGTTATTAGAATCAAGCTTAATAAATATTATAACTTCTAACTTTTAGGAGGATCCATCTTAAAAGAAATCAATGTATCTAGAGCAGTTCAATTAACGCCAAAAGCTAAAAAATTATATTCAAGAGTGTTGCAAAAAAATGTATCAAATGGGACAAAAAATAAAATCATTCAAAGGCCGCTTGTGTGCAGCTGAAAAAGTTGCAAACTCAGAAAATTACAGTTTTTTATTAAAATATATGAATGATCCTACATTTACATTTATTAAATGTCAAATAAAAAATCAACAATTACATCCCAAAGCTCGAAGATACACTTTGGAGGAAAAAATGTTATCATTGAGTCTTTATAAAAATAGTGCGAAAGGATACAAACTCTTGAGAAAACTATTTGCTTTACCATCAAGAAGGACTTTAGACAACCTTCTCACCAAAATACCATATGAGCCAGGCATAAATGAACATATATTTTTGTCACTTAAAAGCAAAATTGAAAAAATGAAAATGGCAAATGAAAAATTTTGTATATTGATTTTTGATGAAATGGCTATTAGCAGTCAATTCAGTTACCAGAGGGCAAAAGATATTATAATAGGGTTACAAGATGATGGTTCTGAAAGAAAAGCTGTTCTGGCAGATCATGCAAATGCTTTTATGTTGAAGGGAAGCAACCATTAGGTTTTACATTTAGTGAAGGCCCTCATAATTCCAGAGTTTTAAAGAATCTACTGAAGACTTTCATTGGCAAATGCCAAAGTATAGGATTGAAGGTAGTATCAACAGTTTGTGACCAAAGCGAAAATAACGTTGGAGCTATTAGACTGTTGCTGAATGAGACAAGGAGGAATATTTAAGAAGAAATGAAGAGAATAGAAATTTTGGTTTTGTTGTAAATAATCAAGAAATTATTCCTATATTTGACGTTCCTCATATCTTCAAGTGCTTGAGAAATAATCTTTTAAAATATGACTTACATTTTAAGCAAAATGGTCAATCCAAGATTGCCAAATGGAACCATATCATTCAATTTTATGAACTAGATAGTGAAGAGCCAAGTTTTAGAATATGTTCAAAATTGACAGATTCCCATATACATAGAGACAAAATTAATAAAATAAAAGTAAAACTTTGTACTCAAGTATTTAGTCACACGGTAGGATCTCTTATGAAAAGAATTTCTCAGTGGGGTAAGCAAACATTTTTGCTAAACTGTTCAAGTCTTTTTCTCGATTATCATTTTTATTAATATTTTTTTTGTAGTGCTTATACTCTTATTAACAAGTGCATTTCAAAATTTAATTTGTTGAATATTTTTTTTACGTAATAAAAACAATTTACCTCAAGAAGCTGAAAACACTGCAGATCTGATTTTGCTCTTCGACCAAATTTTTGATTCTTTGAATGTTTCAAGAATATCCAAAGGTCAAGCCAAACCTTTAAAGCTTGCTGTGAGGAAAAATTCGCAACACGAAGACTTTTGGAAAGAATCGCTTCATCTTATAAGTACGATGAAATATTTTTCATTAAAAAAGAATAAGTATTTCACTACTCCTTCTTTAAAAAACTTAAAACACAATTTACATGCATTTATTTATCTGAAAAAAATTTTAATAGAAAAATTTAAATTTAAATATATTCTGACAGCTGCCTTTAATCAGGATCCACTTGAAAATTTCTTTAGCTATTTCAGAAGCCATGGAGTTACAAATACAAAGCCAAGTGCAGCTCATTTTATCGGTTCTTTTAAAGCTATTGTTACAAATAATTTTATGGCAGCACATTCGCCAAATGCAAACTGTATCAAGGACTACAGTTATGGCTTGGATAACCTACAAAGTTTTTTAACTAGTGAATTAGTTCCAGGCATTTTACCTTTAAAAGAGCAGCCTTGTAACACCCCTAAACTTCCTAACGAAATATACAGCCAAGGATGTACAAAAATTGGAAAATATACAATGGTTGGAGCAATTGGAAAAATTATGTTGAAACAAAATTTGATTAAAAATTGTAGTGACTGTAGAAACTTAATTTTTAAAAGACATTATGTTCCTTCAGATGATGATTTTATCGAGAGCAGGAAATATCCAAATGCCCAATTAGTAAAGCCTGGTACTTTTTTTTCTTATTTAGTTTCGAATAGTTTGAATTCTCTTTTCTATAAAATACCAAGAATGTGCACACTTAAAAATATAAGTAGACATTTACTTAATAGTTTAGATACAGATTTTTATTTTAACACTTTTAACTGTTTAAATATTGAGCATAACTCTGGCAAAAAGTTGAAAGAATTAATTATCAGATGTGCTCTTTTTTGGTGGTGTAAAATTATTAATAACATTATTCAAGGGAAAGATAATAAATTTTATAAATCCATAATGCAAAAACCGCATAAAAATTTGATTGATCCTATAAAATTACATGCTTTAAAAAAATTTGAAAAAAGAAAAAAGAAGTCTCTGCAAAGGAGTATACCTTTAATTCTGTAAAAGTGAAGATTTCGATTAATTTTATTATTTATTAAGGGTTATACCTATACAGTACGTCTGAAAAATTTGGCAACATATGGGAAACTTTTTTATTAGTAGTGTTACGAAAAATAGTTATTCTTTATAAAAAGTTCTGCATGGCCCATAAAGTAAAACGCGAACGTCCGATGTCAATTTTTTAAATCGTATACGAGGTTTGTCAAAAAATTGAATTTGATACAAGAGTAAAAAGTACCTTTATTTTTTACAATATCGAAAACTTTAATTATGGAAAGTTGTTCGAAATAGAAAACTATGTTTTAATATACAATTAGAACATACTACTTAAAAAAATTATGTTATTTTTACAAATATTCAATGTATTTTTAAAGTGTCCATAGGAATTACAAATTACGTTTAAGTGCAATTACTGAGTACTCCACTCATTATCTCACTCCACTCAAAATTGATAAACTTTGACTTCCTGTTAAGAATTATCACAAATAGACAAATACAATTAATACACACTGACGTTTTTAATTTTGTTTACATTAGTTACAATTAGATTTCAATATACACTAACTAAATGGAATGTATTATTTATTTCTCGAAAGATTTTACTAGACTGACTTTCGGAAAGAGAAATGTCATTGTCAGAGACGCCTACATTTTAAATTATTTCGTTTAATTTTGTGTATTATAGTAGAAAATACATTATTCTATTTATGGTATTACTGATTTAAGTTAATTGCTAAAATATTTCAAATCAACAAATAAACATTTGAGGTGTGTCTCATTAGATAAGATAAAAGTTGACGTGTTTCACAACTATAATTTACAAAATTTAAGTTGAAATTGAAGTGGTCAAAATATTCCTATTAATTTTTTGCAATTTGTGGACACCCTTGTACATCTAATGTCAAATGTAAATACCTGAATATTATTATTTTCAAAAGCAGATATTTTCATAAAGAATAACTTTTTTTCGTAAAACTGTCAATAAAAGTTTCCCATATGTTGCCAACTTTTTCAGACATACTGTATATAATAATAATAATACTTTTTATAAATTCTTGGAATAACTAGTTTTTTTGTAAGTAGTAATGTATAAATAGTTTTATTTAGCAGAACATTAACTAACATTTACTAAGATAAAATCACTTCTCCATCATAATTCTTTATTTTCCAGTATTAGTCAAAGTTATTATATTTTCCAATGATAGTACCTTTGTTTAAGCATAAATGCCAAATAATCTCATGTTAAAAGCTCGGACTAATGTTTATTGAAATACATGTATCGCGAATGAGTATTTTATTCCATGCATTGTTGATGTTTCTTGAAAATTGTATAGTATATCTATATAAGTGAGCGCTCTGAAATGAATCAATATATTAAAGATTTCAAAGTAGAAAAAATAAGAAATTTTGTGTTAGAAAATGCAGACCAAGCTAAACAAGTACTAAAAGTCAATAGTTGTCATTGCAACTTCAAAATAATACATAATAATATTCGAAGCATAGCTAAAAATCTGGATGAATTTATAATATTCCTAGAGGAATTAGACTCCTCAATAGACTGCATAGTACTTACAGAAACTAGAATTATAGATGACATCGGAGTATATAATATTGAAGGCTATACAACTCTCTATAATTTTGGCAAACTCAACCAGAATGATGGAGTAGTAGTTTTCATTAAATCGAATTTATACCACTCTCACCAAAAAATTGAAATAAATGGTACAAGTCTACTCCAATTGACGGTGACTATTGGCAAAGAAGTTATTATTATTAATGCATTTTACAGATCACCTTGTAATACTCAAATCGCACCGTTTATTGATTACCTGGACAATATGTTAAAAAATCACCCAAAGAACTTCACATACAGTGTGTTTATCGGAGATATGAATATCGACTTGAATGAAAATACAGACGATTCGCAGATTTACCTGGACACATTAGGAGAGTATGGATTTAAGTCAGCAATAAATACTACCACCAGACCACAGTCAGGTACATGCATAGACCACATTTTCATTAAGTCGAAAAAGGGAAACCTTAAATCTATCATTAGTCTGACTGTGGAGACTTGTATTACCGACCATTACACAATACTATTGCAAATAATATTCAACGATAAGTATGCAAAAGAAACTACAGCCAATTCCAAATTCTATAAACAAATAAACGAAAAAAAATTGATGCAAGTCATTAAAAGTACGGATTGGAAATATATCTTTGAAATAAATGATTTGGAAAACTCGGTTACTGAATTTGTCAGACTAGTCCAAACTGCAATAGATGGATCCTCGAAATTCATAATAGTTAAAAACAAATATATAAAGAGGAAACCATGGGTTACTGGATCATTACTGGAATCCATTAATAAAAAGAATACTACGTATGCTAGATTAAAGAAAAATCCACAAAATGAAATTTTAAAAACTGAATACAATACTTACAGAAAAATACTAGAGAAAGCAATAAAAGACACAAAAGTGAAATGCTACAAAAACAAGATAGAACAAGAAGGGGCAGACTCAAAACGATTATGGCAATTAGTAAATGAATTAACGAATACAAGACAACATACCGATATATCATTGATGCAGACTGAGAATGGAAATATAACTTGCGATCCAATTATAATCTCTGAAAAATTCAACTCATTCTTTAGCAATGTAGGTGCAAATCTAGCAAAAAATCTTAAGCAGGACAGAAATTATACGGAAACGAAAATTAAATCAGATCACACCTTTATTTAAGCACTACTTTTTATGTATTTTTAACTTTATAATTAGGAACTATTCTGTACATTTCAACTCATCTTATGTTTTGTGTGCTGTTTTGTATATATATTTGTTTGTTGATTTATTTATATATTCTCGCTCTACATACAGGTATATATGTGTATTCTGATATACATAATATACCTCGTAGATTAACCTCTATTTATTCACACATTGTCTGTATATAAATTGTCATTTTTTATCTCTACCTTGTGAATAAATTATTATATATTTGAATTATAGCTATTAGTTGGTGTATTCTTTGTTTATCGGTACTAGGAACTGTATTCGTATTATAATATAATACAATGAAATACTTTTGTGTAGTAACAGTTACATTTACTATAATGTATCAAAAGTTTTTGTAATTATACACATCATATTTTGTCATGCTTATAATAGTATTTTTCTATTCCTATTAAATTATATATTAATTATCCATAGCTTTTGAGCAATGCTGAGGGGATATAACGGCACTAAAACGCCATCCAGATAGTACCTACATCAACAAACATGAAAATAAATAATAAACTTGCATTCTTTAGTCCCACACATATTTAGTTTACTGGTTGTTGAAAATTTACAGTTAATTTGGTTAATAAATAAAATGAGTAATTACAACTAAAATTTTTATAGCATTGTTATAGGTAACTATTAAGATTTGTGAATAAAGTTCTTTCTCTGTTCTTCCATCTTTGTATTTATTGTTATAGTCGTAGATAAAGTATAGTATTCAACTAGCGGTAATGGTCATATAACTCCCGCAGATGAAGTTTGTAATTCATCAAGTTACATTACCTCTCGTTAAATAATATACTATTATTATAAACAAAAAGTTTGTGTCTATGTATAAACAAACACAGCTATTGCTTTGATCTCATAAAAACTTGAATATCAGATTTCTTTAAAATCATGTTGATATATTTATTACTTTGTTAATTTAATGTTAAAATAAGGTAAAGAAATATGCCAATCTGATTTTAAACTAATCTGATATTTGACATAATTTTTACTAGACTGTAGATGCATGCTGTCCATTGTGGCAAGGAGTGCTTTTACGATTCACGGGTAGATGGCAATACGTATATTTAAATACTTCGCAACACAACCGCAGCGAGTTGATGTCGCATAGGGCTGAAGACGTTTAACAGGCAGATGCCCTTCTATTCGTAGAGTAGTATTCGGTGTCAATCAGTCTCCTTTATTGAACCTCTTTACCTAGAAGATAGCTTAGGAATGTTTGTAGTGAATGAATTTCCAGGTAATTTCTTTCAATTCCATTGTTAACCTTAGTAAATAGATTTAGCACTGTATATATTAAGACATTTTTATATTTTACCTTCCTTCGTTTTGACAAAGCTACTGTGTTAGTGAAACGCGTCAACAAGTTTAAATTGAACATTAGTTCAAATAAATGAAGATTTAAACAAACTATATTGTTTTATTTCATCGTTCAGTATGGATCTTCATCAAGTAAAAGCCACATCTATTCAACTTATTATATCTTAATAACTATTCTTTAATATTCAATTTGATAATTTGATGATTTTACAGTTTTATGATTTTTATACTTTTGTAATTATCTTTTAACTCTTATTTTTTCTCTCGTGCTTTATGGTTCTTTGCCTTGTTCAAGACTACACTATTGATATTATGGTTTTCGTTGTTAATATTTATTTCTGTGTCTTTCTTATTTCATAATGAATATTAGAAATGCTGCTTTGGGCACGTCCTGTTTGTATTTCAATTTTATGAAAAAATTTAACTAGATGAAAGAGATTTTCATGAGAATGTATCAAAAGTTCGTAGCTCGGAGGTATATTCAAGTTAGTGTTAGTATTAGTGTCTAATTTTAAATTATTTTCTAGTGTATGCAACTAGAAGTGAACCCTCTCCCGACATCATTCCAATTGATGGCGGAGTGAGTGGTAGCGGAATTACTACTAGATATTGGGATTGTTGTAAAGCATCTTGTTCATGGGTTGATAACATAGATACTCCTGATCTAAAACCAGTAAATTCATGTCTTAAAGATGGAGAAACGATAGCACCCATTACAGATTATTCAGGTTAGTAGACAGTTTTAGTTTTATATTTTTCATTTTCGTAACTTTATAAATAATATGCATTCAATTAAATTTTGTATTCAACTTACAAGATTCGATGTTCCAATATATACCCTGCTCAAAATAATTAGAGGAACACATATTTACGTCTTGATAATCATATTAATTTAATAATATTGTAACTGTAGCATGTACGTCTCGGGATTTTGGGGTTGCAGAGTAAGAAAATATGTTAAGTTAAATAGAAAATACTCGTATATTAATGTGAAAACACAAAAGTATCAAAACTTAGTTATTCATGTTACGATGGCGGTTATCATACTGCCTCCCCTTCTGCGCAGGTCGCCGTTGTAGTGGGTGTCGCTGGCGACCTCTTGCTGGTGTACATGTAAGTAGTATTACCAGGGGCGGTCGTAGTGTATATTTGTTACATAACGCTATTTCGTCGTTTGGCGCCTAGAATCCAGGTAACGGTTTGCCTCGGACGCCAGTTTTTTATCGTGGTCTGTACCACTTGCTCGAGGCAGCGTCAGTGAAGAATAAAATGGTATGGTATGGTAGTGACGAAATCGCTGCGGCCATTCGGGCATATTTTACTTACCTTCCTGGGATCGAAACCTGGGTATTTGCTGCTCAAATTCCATAGATAGTTAAGAATGGAGCTGGGATAAAATTACCCGTAAAGTTGAAAAGCCAATTAAATACAATGAGCTTTATTCAACACCAAACAACGGTACATATAAAAAAGAAAATTGAAATTAAATAAGAATCAAATTATTAATAGTTCACTACCAAGCGAAAGCAACAAGCAGGGCTAAAAGCACTAAAATAATCTAAAAGCGGGTTTCACTACAGGGTAACTACGAAAGCGGGGTATCAACGATTGCCATGCAGATATCAAAAGTTAAAATTCAAAAGCGGTGAGAAAACGGAATCAAGTGCGTAATAGCGGAACCTCTACGGAGTGCAAACGATATTGAGATCAGTGGCGGACGTTCATTCGTAGAACTCAGTAAAAATTTGGAAACTTACTTGTCCTTAGAACGACCGTGGCGGAGCTGTTTCTCTTTTCACAGCTATGTTTGAACTGCCTGCTCTTTAAAAATTAGTTCAACTAGGTACCTACTGTTAAGTACACATCGCTGTACTACTCTTATTAAATATAAACGCCGCCTGACAGTAAGAAATCCAATTTGAGAGTTATTCTTCATAAGGATACGAAGGTACCTATCGTCGATAGTGCTTTTTTCCTGGCAGAAAATTAGTAACTTCGATACAATATAGAAATCTAGTGTACCTTTTTTTCAAATAAAATTGCAAAAATAAAACAAAATCTACATATCACTTCTAAGACAACCATACCAACTAGAAAACCAACTACAAGAATTAAAGTGAACGAAGCATCCCACCTCTCTGTAAAGTTATGAAGAAAATTTGGTTTCTTTTCCACCAGCACGAATTAGTGTTTCACATTTCCGTAGCATGTTGCCTACGGATAACTTTTAATGGTATATTATCCCATTCTTCGATTAGAGCTTCTTTTAGATGATGCCAGTCTGCGGTGAATCGTGGATATGTGTACTTCCGAAAACGTCTTCCCAAATATGTTTTATAGGGTTTCCACCAGGACTCAGTCAGTGGTGGCCAATGCATGGTTTGAATCCCGTGGCGCTGAAGGAAGATCGTGGTGATTGCCGCAGTATTATGTTATCTAGCATAACAATGCAGCAAGATGAAGAAAATCGTGATTCATCCGTAAAAAGCTTTGGTCTCCACTCTCAAAGTTGTCAAATGATATGTCCACGAGCAAAATTTAAACACAACCTTATATGATTACTAGTTAATTAAAATAGATTTTCGCATGGGTCTTCTTGGCCTCACGACTAAAAACGTGCCTTGGATTCGGTTGACGGAAGGGTTGACATTCAAATTTCTTGTCACCAGCAGGATATTGGTAACATTGTTGACAGAAGCAACGCGAATGACTTATTCCTCATTTAGATGTCTTATTTTGAAAAACTAGTGTTAAACTTAACAATTTATGATGGACTGTCAAAATTATTTACTATTTCAAAACACACTACATTTCAAAATTAAAATGCCCATTGCAGTTCTTGTATCTAGTTTTTTGAGTTGGTAATCGTTTGTTATCATAAAGTGCTTAATAAAATGTTTTTCCATTACTTATATTCACAAAAAACATCATTCTTTTGAACTAGCGTTATTAAATTTCTATATTGTTAAAATCAACAAAGTTATTAATATGCAAATGTGTGTCCCTCTAATTATTTTGAGCAGTGTATTTTAACATTGTCTATCCCTCTTTAGATTCAAAATAATTCATAGTTGAAATATTCTGGATCAAACAATAATTTCAATTTGCAGTTAACAATAAAACAACTTTTCGTATGCAATATACCGATACCTATAGATTTTCTATACCTACTACCTACCCAAAATAGATATTTCAGTACAATATATATGAATTAGAAAGATTCAGATTCTGAAAATGATAACAATGTGGAATATACAGGAACCAGATGCGGTAATCGAATACAATCTGATATTCTCGAATATCGCTGAAGATAGTTAAAAAAAAATAAATGACAAAAAATTAAATGTATAAAGGATTAAGTGGATAGCAGGTACTGACTGTAAAACAATGTCTGTACCTAGAGGTTTTGTATCTCTCTATCTGAGAGGGTTAGTTGGACCCACAGCACTTAGGCCATAGCTGGCCTTTGTGCATTCTCCCAGAGCTATCCCATTTAGCTCATCGTCCACCCTGGCAATTCTAGGAAGGGGGACAGCTGGGATCATCTCCACTATGTGGGTAGATGTAGGCCAAGGCTCGCCCAACTTTGACTCTATTATAGACGATAACTCCGGACATTCACATATAACGTGCTCCACAGTTTCGTCTTCTCATTCACACTTTCTGCAAGTTGGTGTGACCGTTAGTCTCATAGTATGGACGTGTTTTCGTTGTTGGCAGCGACCCTTCAAAAATCCCATAACCAAACGTAGGTTCGACCTGGACATCGCCAAGTATTACTTTTCCGCCCAACCTTTCTATATGCGTGAAAAGTATTGGTTTACGTTTTCCATCAACAACAACACGAAAAAACGGTTTTTAGAAAAACTCCTGTGTGTATGTCGTCGTCGTCGTCGTCGTCGTCGACGTCGTTGTCGCCGGCCAGTTTTCCTTACATGTTGGCACGATGCAGCCTCCGGAGTGCAATAAGTCACCAATTTTATGATTGAATATTTTTCAGGACATCTTGCTGATGAATCCTATTGATTTTCAGCTCACCAGAGCCAATACAAGAGGTGCTACAGTACTTTAAGTACGATATTTTTGTCATTTTTGGAGAAGTTTCAGTTTGTTAGCACGATACAGCATCCGGAGTATACACAAATGACCAATTTTATGATTGAATATTATTCAGAGCGTCTCAAAGATGAACCCTATTAATATTCAGCTCACTAAAGCCAGTACAACGGGTCCTATGGTACTTGAAGTACCAAATTTTTGTCATTATTGGAGAATTTTCAGTTTGTTAGCACGATACAGCCTCCAGAGAGTATACGATTGATCAATTTTATGATTGAATATTGTTCAATGTGTCTCACAGATGTATTGATTTTCAGTTGACTAGAGCGAGTACAGCGGGTCCTATAAATCCAGATATACTAAATTTTTGGAGAAATTTCGGTTTGTTAGCACGATACATCCCCCGAAGTGTATACAAATAACAATTTTATGATAGAATATTGTTCAGGGCCACAGATGCGGAAAATTTAGTTTTAATCTTTGAAACCGTTTATTTTTTTTGCGTTGACTCGTTCCCAAGGGTCTCCTTGGCAAGTTTACATCCTTGCATTTCTTCCCATCGTTTCACCAATTGGCTGTGGGAGTGTCGTTTAACTATTTCCGCGATTTCTGTTGTCGAAGGCTAGAAGAGTCACTGGGTCCTAATATTCTTAGGCCGGTGGCCCTCCTAGCCAGACTATTCGCAATACGATTGCCTTTGCTTTAATTGTGTATTTTAAGATAATGTTATTTTTATCCGAAACTTAGGTTAATGATTGATGGCACTCCATTGCTAGTCTTGATGTCACGCGAGGTCTGCTCAGGGTTAGCAGGCTTGTTTGCTGTCTAACGTCTTTTCCCATAGCTCACTTTGTTCTCAGGCTCAGAGTCCTGGAATACAATCCACAACCTGAGCATTCTTTTGTTTTGGAGCCGTGTATATACGAATTGCATCTGTCACATTTTTTTCCGTATTTTGTTTTATTTCTATGTTCTATGGTTTTTCAAAAACAAATGTGGGTTCAACTGAGTCGTTGTTTGCTTGCAGCATGGGTAGCGCATTAAGCGCTTCCCGCCAGAAGCGTTGCCTCAGTTGCCCCATTCCTACATCAGAATTTATACCAATCGTGCGAAGTCATAACATTGACAATATCTCAACTTCTTTGATGTAAATATAAAGAGGGATACTACCATTGATCACCTCCATAGCAGCGGTTGGTGTTGTTCTTATGGCTCCTGTTGTGTTAATGCACGCCATCCATTGTATATGGTATAATTATCGCCGTCGTCTGCAGTACTTTCGGTACCCATGCAATGACTCCGTATGCTAGCATAGGTCTAATGACTGCGGTGTAGATCCAGTCTTGGCGAAAGGATCCAAGTGCGTCCCACCGTCCTTCGGCACTATTCATAGGCAACATATGCTCTGGTCACTCTGTTATCTAGGTGAGAGTTCCACGTTAACTTTTCGTCGAGGGTAATACCAAGATATTTCACCTCTTCAGAAAAGTTTAATTTGCAATCGAAAATGTTAGGGTGTTTAAACCCGAGATTTTCCTTTTCCTGGTAAACATGATATCTCAGTCTTCTTGGGATTGATAGACAGTTGGTGTTCCTTGCACCACGTTTCTATAAATTTGAGAGCAGCTTGAGTTCTTTCACAAACTATGTTCTCAAATTTACCAGTTGGCAGAATAGGTATGACATCTGCATATGTTATTGTGTAGAATCACATGCTGTTGAGGTGACTAATCAGTGTCTAGAACTATATTCCAGAGAAGTGGTGATAACACCTCTCCCTGCAGACATACCCTTGTAACCACTTCTCTAACCCTAATGTCTTCTGCTTACGGCCGGAGGTACTTTCTTAGCCTGGAGTTGCGGGGTGATTTTTGGAAATATTGCATTGTCAAACGCTTCCTCTATATCTTTGAATACATCCAAGGTGGATTCTGTGTTGTCCAGCGATCATTCGATTCTTCCAACTACCTGGTGGAGTACCGATTCGGTAAATCTGCCCAGGGTGTACCCATGTTGATTTGGATGAAATGGGTTACGAACCAAAACTTCATTTTTGTTATACCTCTCGCATAGCATTTCCATCGTCTTTAGGAAGAACGAGGCTAATTGGTCGGAATGCCTTCGATAGAGTGTAATCCATCCTACCTGGTTTTGGTAAGAATACCATGTCTCTCCACTCTCTTTGAATATACCTTAAGGTTAGAAAAACTCTAAATAAAGATTTTCACCAGGTGCGGCATGAGGTTTTCCAGTCCCCATTGTATTAGGGCAGGACATATACCATCTGGTGCTTTGAAAGGAGTGAAGCAAGATGAGGCCCAATTTATCATGTCCTCACTGATTATCTTTCTGACAAGATGCCAGTCATTAGGTTGTTCATGCTAGATCGATGTTGCAGAGACAATATAGCCGAGAAAGTGTATTTCCATTAGAATGACGGCACTTTCTCGGAGGTTGCAGGTATTTTTTCCATTAGCCCTCTTTAGTAGGCTATACTACGACGGGAGGCTTTGAAGAGCGTGTTTTGAAGTCTGGATGCCTGCGGGAAATCTTCGATTTCCTCACAATAGGCTCTCCATGCCATCCTCTGCTTTTGTTTTCACTTTCTTGAACTCTCTAAGGTCTGATTGGTACAGATATTGGTCCTCTCCGAGTTTGGTACGTTTTGCTTTATTAAACACTCTTCTTGCTGCCTTCTTAAGGTGTTCCAGTTCGGTGCACCACCAGATGTTGCTTTTGCCACCATCCTGGACCATCCTTATAGGAAAGGATTTTTTTTCAGCACAAATTACCATATTTTGGATGAATCCTGCGTATATTTCCAGTTCTTCATTAGTGAACAGGTTCAAAATCTTTTCAACACATAAGGTACCTTCTAAGAGTCTAGTGTAAATATCTACATCTGTTCTCTTCGGGTCGCAAGACTTCACTAGGGTTTTGAGTTCCTGGCGTATAATTCAGCCACCCTTGGTCAGACATGGAAATGTCCTCCTATACCTGCCAGTTTAGAATTTTATTTGAGATTTTATCTGTTGCCAACGTGATTTCTATAACTGTTTGGCTACATGCGTTAATGAAAGTTGGTTCCGTGCCTTTATTTAAGAGGCACAGATATTGTTTAATGATATAAATATACTTACCTCGGGCGTTGGTATCTTTGCTGCCCCAGCCCAGATGGTGAGAGTTTGAGTCACAGTCTATAATAAGCTCCACTTTCTGGTTGAGGAAGTGATCTACTAGGTCTTCCATTTCTTTTGTGGGTGGTAGGGGGCTGCGTCGGAGGGAAGGTGGACCGATGCTAGGAACAGCGCCGTGCTGTTGTCTCGTCCCAATGGGCATACCACTTTAGCCGCAGTTAAATCTGAAGTGCAGAATTGTGCCATAAGGTTGGTTTACTTTTTCTGGGAACGTATATTGCAGTCCTACGTTGTTGGTTGCTTGGTAAGCTAAAACGTTGGCCATTTAGAGAACTGACTCCTACAATTTTGGTCTTTATTATCAAAGGTTCTTGGATTATTGCTATTGCATCCTCAAGCACGTCAAGGCGGCGACATATTGTTGCCATTGCTACGTTTTTGTGTTGAAGTTTGCATTGAATGAGGTTTACCTTTTTTCGACGTCCTTACCCATGGCTTGGATGTCTTAGGTTCATTGTATGGTCTCCATCTCCTCCTCTGTCAGAGGGGAGTCGCCCTCCATGGCATCGGGGACGACATCTACGTTTACTAAGGGGGTCTCAGTGCTGGACGGTCGATCATCCGAGGTCCTTGGGACTGTAGAGATTCCCCCAGTATTGGAAGCCCTCACAGTTAATGATGTGAGCACATAGCTTAACCTCATCGACCTCTTCATTAGGATAGCCATATCCTCGTCTCCAATGTCGAAGACAAACATGTGTCCCAGCCCAGACGGCTCTTCTTAGCCTCGTGATGGATGGTGCACCACCTGTCTATCGACTCCTCTGGATTTTGCACCTTCAGCCTCCGCAGCACTTTCTCCGGATCATCAGATGTGGCTGTAGCATCATCCTCTGGGACATAAAGAGAAGCTTTGGTGAGCTTCGGGAGCTTATCCAGGCTGACGACAGCCAGCGCTGCATCCTTCACTGGCTTGAGGCTATTAGTTTCCTCTGTAAACCAGTTTAACGCCCCTGTGATGATCCCAAAAGACATTAATTAGATTTAATTAGATATTAATTTCAAATATTGCTAGCGGTCAGTGAACTTGAAGGTCACTGGCAAGGTGTAGTAAAGTCAATAGCGTATTAAGGAATCACGACTGTTTTATAAATCATGCGTCAACAAGGTCGAGGAACAGATCGTTGACTGTGTTAGTTTAACAATAGAATTTCCTATATATATATAGAGAATTCATTTGCCTTGATTATTATTATTAATAGTACAAACGTTATATTCTGTGTTACATATGGTCAGTAATTTGTATACGTAGTTTTAAATATATGTTGCCCCAGTGACTTTTGATAAACGATGGTATTTATTTAACCCTAAAGAATGGTTCAAGTGGTAAGTGTTTCCCGAAGATAAATGGTTCGATGGTTCAAAAAGTACTTACGAGGGGAACTTGCTAAGTAACCACCACACCCCATTGTCATCGAAGACCACCCTGATTATCTCAACAGAGTAAGTCGACGACTTGATTGTGGGTGCCTTGCTTTGGCTGCTGGAGGTGGTCAAGATCAACTTGTCCAGCACCTCCATTATCCTCTTTTTGATAAGGCTCGCCCGTTCAGCGCTACTCCAACTCTTCAAGGAAATCTAGAAGACACTTAAAAAAACCACAATATGAAGTCGTCAATGAACAGATAAATTTAGGGTGTTCTCCACTTTTAAACTGTCTTCTTAAGTGATAATTGTAAAGATCATCAAATATACTTTTCCTGCTTTTCTATATCATTGCACAGTTATACTGATCTAAAATGGGAAAACGATATCCAGGATATCCCCATAGTGCTAATACTAAGCTTTGATAGTTGTTATATCATATATTCTTCTTTTTTCTATTAATATATATTAAGTGAATGACAAGGTAGGTCACTTCTTGGTCTACCCAAAAATAATTATTAAGCATCAGGTAGGCATCAAATGAAATGTAACAAATGTCGTTCTGACGATGATATTTAGTATCGAAACAATTGTCAAATTTCTTAGAATTTTTAACATTTTATCAATATATTGTGGAATTATGAGTAGATTCCATAAAGTAAGGGCGGAGACAGTAAATTACAGTACAGATCTACTTATCAACAACGTCGTTTTAACTAACAACTTGTGGAATTAGTAGCTCGGTCTATCATCATCTAGCGGAATAACATTGTATAGCCAGCTCTTCCGATGGGGCATCTATCCCGGACTTACCCTATATTTATAGTGGCTTATTTTATTACAGTTTGTCATGATTTTGGAAAAATTTCATATTTTTAATAGTTTATAGCTTTTCTGATACAAAATTGGTCAATATGATTGTAATAAGTGAGATTAATATTACGAGTAAATAATTAACCCTGCGTCATTGTTGCCGGGTATCTAATACCCGACGGATTTTGAAACCATAATAACTTTAAAAGAAAATACGCGCGTTTATAGCCACTCACAGTAGCTGCGGTTGTTGAACTCTTCGAGAGTATTAACTACTATTTTTAGTGACAATGAACAGTACAGTTTAGATGACGAAGGTGAAATTTTAGAGCGAAGTTAAGACAGTCATACGGAACAAGAATGCAGCGATGATGAGCAAGAAGCAATTGTTTCAACCAGTAACCGGCAGTTTTATATTGGTAAAGACAATTCTACCAAATGGTCTCCGCAACCACGTCGGACTAACGTTCCCACAAGGTCAGAAAATATAATACTACAAAAACCTGGGATAAAGCCTATTGCGCAAAATGATAAGACTAAAATAGAGTGTTGGAGACGCTTTATAACTAATAATATGTTGGAACAAATATTGTCATACTAATGCCAAAATAAAATAGGGATAATTGTCTAACAATAAACAATCACATCAGTATTTATTCAAAGAGACAACTATAGATGAACTATTAGCTTTGTTCGGCTTGTTGTACTTAGCCGGACTAAATCGTTCTAATCGCCAAAATGTGAGTGACTTGTGGCAAACCGATGGTACTGGTGTGGACTTTTTTGGCACTGCTATGTCTTTATAGCGCTTTTATTTTTTGCAAAGCTGTTTGCGTTTTGATGATGCGTCAACACGCCAGAACGAAAGCAACTAGACAATTTGGCTCCGATTAGAACTATTTTTGATGAGTTTGTCTCAAACTGCAAGAATACTTATACTCCCAATAAATATCTTACAATTGACGAAAAGCTGGAAGCATTTTGCGGTAGGTGTTCGTTTCGTCAGTATATCCCGAATAAACCTGCGAAATACGGGATAAAAATGTATGCTTTAGTTGATGCATAAAATTATTATACAGTCAACCTTGAAAGTTATCCCGGTAAACAGCCTAAGGGGTCATTTTTGCAAAGCAATAAAGCTTTCGATGTTGTGGACAGATAAGTCCAGCCTATTTCTAAAAGTAATAGAAACATTACATTCGACAACTGAATTACGAGCATTCCACTGATAACACATTTATAACAAAACCACAAACTAACAGCTACAGTTACATTACGTAAAAATAAAAAAAGAAATCTCACCAAACTTTATAACCACGCCAGGAAAAGAAGTTTACAGCATTCCAAAAAGATATGACGCATATTTCCTACATGCCTAAACGGTCTAAAGTAGTGCTGGTACTGACTTCCATTCATCATGGCCAAAATATTGATCCAGGTAGTGGTGATAAACGAAAGCCGACGTCGATGTTGGTGATGAACTCTGTGGTACCTATGATGTATCTCGAAACACTAAATACTGGCCAATGACAGTATTTTATGCGGTCATGAATATAGCTGCAATAAATGGTGTAATTATTTTTCGTGAAAATAATAATTCGAAAACAAACCGACGTGATTTCCTTATAAAACTCAGTATATCAATGCTTGAAGGTCATATTCGCGTGAGGAAAAATATGGAAAACTTACCGAGAAGCTTACGTAAACGTATTCATGAACAAATTGGGGAAACTATGATCTACCCTCCGAATAAAAGTTCGAAAACATATACGAGATGTAAAGACTGTCCTCCTGCCAAAGATAAAAAAACTAGGCATAACTGCAATGAATGTAACAAGTTTATTTGTATGGAACACATTATCCCATTATGCCAAAGTTGCGTTTATGCGATAGCGAATAACTTTGTTTATAAGTAATACATAAGCTTTATTTTGTATAGTTTATAATTTTATGTTAACGTGTGAAAGTCAAATATATGTTTAGTACCTAAACGGTTATTATTTTTTGTTTTTGAATATATTTTTCAAATAACGTTGTAACAAATTAATCTCAGGTAAAAATTTTGATTTTCTTATGTTTGATGGTAATATGCTCACTTTATAATAAAATAATGTTCAATTTTTATAAGTAATGTGTATAATCACCTATTTCTTTAATGTAGAAAACTAGTATTGACATAAGCTTGATTCAGTGTACAGTAATGTACATGGGCTAAATATACCCGGCCACAACGGCTAAGTTCCGTTTAGTAACCACAATGACGCCGGGTTAATATACATCAAAATAAAGTTTTGTGATTTTCCATATTACTTTTACTTTTGAACAACAATTTTGAATGACAACTTCCATAATATTTTAGGTTGTGGAGAGGGAGGCACTGCTTTTACCTGTAATAACAATCAACCTTTCCTTATTAACTCTACCTTATCATATGGTTTTGCTGCGGCTTCGTTTACTGGAGGTTTGGATTACAGTATGTGTTGCTCTTGTGTATTGCTGAGTTTTGAAGGTCAACTTAAAGGCAAACAATTCTTGGTTCAAGTTACTAACTCTGGAGAAACATTGTATCAAAACCAATTTGATCTAGATATACCTGGAGGTAAGTTTCTAAGCACCGGTTATGTACAAATCCATGTTTTTTTCTGTAGTTTTGGTACAAATCATCAAATTACAATCAAGTAAAGTTCGACACTAAAAGTTTATTTACGGCTCTAACTACCTATGCAACTTTTTTATCAGTGTTGTATAAAAATATTTTCAATAACAAACCGTTAAATTTAAAATCGTTTACTGAAAACTGGTACTTTACTGCATGGGAATATTACTTTACGATATAGTAATGTCATCGATAACTAAACAGGAAAATGGAAAAAAGTTTCACTACATCTAATTAACAAATATCAATGCGTTTTTGGCAATCACAAAAGCTTTTTGTGTTACTTTTTCATTTAATTATTTCTGTAGGTATATCATTTCAGTAGGTTATCGATTTTAAACACATTATCATTAATTAATCTGCTAATTATAAAGTAACGTTCACATTAGCTAAAAACAATATAAAAACATAAGAATTTCCGAAATGTTTTATTGTTCTGTTTTTAAATCTACATTTTAATATATTGTAATAATTTCGCATCGCATTTTTTAATTGAGTATCTCATTTTCCATTGTCAACCTGACTTTTTAAAATCTTGTACCATATTTGCAACTACGTCTTTGTAATCGGCATTTTTAAAGTTATCCAGAACTTTCTTCTTTAAAACTTAACCACCATGCTTTTTCTGCTCCACTCCTAAACAGTGAGCTGGGCTTCGATACCACGAAATGTCGAGTTAACGAATCATGATATCCAATAAAATCGCTTTATCGCAGTCCAAACACTCTGTGGGTTCAAAATTTCTGACGATACATGAACCGATAAAGACAAAGACCCGAAAGGATGCAATCTAATATTATGTCTGCAATATACTTCTGCTTCTTACAGAAAAAAATGTCTGCAATATACTTCTGCTTCTTAAAGAAAAAAAAAAGAAAAACCATCCGAAGCAAGAGCCATAAGAAAACTTGAGTATGTCATGGTTTTTATCCGTTTTTTAGGTTTCCTCGAAACACGTTCAGTGTCTACCAATTATGTCTTCAAAATCGTAATCGAGCGATAATAACACACAAGAGATTCACACTTAACGATTTTTTAAATATTGTGAACCTGTGTAATTATTATAAATGAATAAAAATCTTTATCACTAATTTATTAAAAAAATATTCTTTATCAGGTGGTGTAGGTATCTATCCTCAAGGATGTATGGCACAATGGAATGCTCCAGAAACCGGCTGGGGTGATCCATATGGAGGTGTCAACTCAATTGAAGAATGCGACGAACTACCCGAAGTGTTACAAGGTGGTTGCAGATGGCGTTTTGAATTTATGGAAGGTGTCTCTAATCCTAACGTTACTTTTTACCAAGTCGAATGTCCTAAAGAGCTTGTTGATATTAGTGGTTGTGAACTTTAAGTTAAATTATGAAAAAAATAAAACCTAAATCAATCAAATAACCAATATTTGTAAAAATAAATGCTAAATAGATTTTACATAATTTATTACTTATCAACCCACATCAAATGCATCAGTATAAGTAATTGATTATTATTAATTTCGAGGCGTTCTTAAACAATTGTAGAAATACCTCCAAAACCTTGAACATTTTATCCAACAAATCTCTGCCGTTCCTGGAAGGAAGAAACAACCATTTTCCTGGCTATGTGCCATGACCAAAATTGAATTAAATTTCCCTCGAAAAACGTGACAATTGTGTTGCCTATGGCTAGAAAATATGAAGAGAAATGTGTACCATGATTTTGATCTTTGGGTCTCGCCAGCACAGTGGCATGCTCTCATTCAGAGTATCTAATCTGAACTGAAGCAAACATGGATACGACCTCTATTTGCTTCTTACATTACTTTATTAATTATGCGATTGAAATTATTTATACGAAAATTATATAATGTATAATGTATGTATATTTTTAAGCCTGAACCTATAATTTTTTTTTATTTTGTTTGATACATTTATCAAATAGTACAAATTAATGTAAAGCACTCTTCGTATTATTCAAATCATCAAATTATGAGTGTATATATGTATATATACATATATATGTATATATATTAATACGTGGGGCAACTATAAAAGAATATTGAATATATAATAATATATATATATATATATATATATATATATATATATTAAACTAAATTTGTGATATACTTACTTACTTTTATTATGAAATTTAAATGTAGATGTTTATTATTTAGAATTTTTGTTTAGTTTGGCTAGCTCAGTTATTGTTTTTTATATAGTTGTTATATTTATTATATATTTATTAATTCGGGAGCATGAAACCCTTTTTTCTCTTTGAGTCCTGGCTTTTTATAATGTTATATTTGTTTAAATAAAAAGAAAACACTTTATTTTTAAATAGATTTAATTTTAAATTCAATATTTTATATTTGATAATAATAATTTGAGACGCCTATGGTTATATTATACATACTTATTTATTTTGATAATTTCTTCAGTGCGCGTGCGTGAAAAAACTAGTCATGCGCTTTAGCATAAACGAACAATTCTTACACGTAAGAAGCATCTATACATATTATACAAACATAGTTTGTTGACGATGCAGACAAGTGAATGGTTCAAACACATAAAAGAATTTATATATATACATATATATATATATATATATATATATATATATATATATATATATATATATATATGTATATACATATATATATATATATATATATATATATATATATATATATATATATCATACATATATATGATACAAATTGCTGCGGAAAGAAAATAGTTATATACATAGATAGAAATATAGGAATTATTTACAGATGGACATTAATAAAATTTCAAGCACCATATTTATGCGATCACAACATGGCGTAAGTACATATTTTAATTTATTTAAATTCGGCCTTTTTATTAATATTAACGATTTATGCAATTAATTAACTATATAAAGTCTGTGCTCTTTCTTTTTCAGATCGATCATATTCGCAAATGTTTATCAATTTATGAAATCAAGTACCTATTTGAGTATTTTGAGTTTTTACTCTGATTATTGGCCAATAATATTTTAAACACACTGACCTGTTGTTCTTGAATTGGGATGAATGTCTATGGATCCCAGGAATACTCCTCTGAAGCTCCAAAAACCAAAAATGATGAGAAATTTCGAAGATTCTTGCCGAAAAACTTGATATAATTAACTGTGAGTATTAATAAGATTGTTTTTTATAGTACTTTATAGTTTTAATTGTGTTAAACTGGGAATTTCTTGAAATTTCTGGAACATTATCACACACACTCCTCGCTTCTTGACACCAGCTTCCCAATTCTTTTTAGCGTCCCCTCGATTCTCCACTTTTTTCAACAAAACAGTCTTTTGTTTTTCTTTAGGTCACTATTTCAAAGTTTATTTGTTGATTCACAATTTGTTCTGTCATATTTTATAACCAATAAAATATTGTGCTTTGCAATCAAATTAATTGAAACTTCTTTCACTTATTAGAAAAGTTTCATACATACACTCTTTTACATTATTAGTTCATTTATAGAGTTCCTATGAGTTTTTTTTATCGTACAAATAAATTAAAGTTGGTTATACTTAGATACATTTAAATGGTACAACATCCAATATTGTTATTGACAGTCTATCACTGTTACACTCATATTATTTATAAATATAAATTCTCTTATGTTATTTGTCTATACTCTTTGCATTATATTATTTATAATAAACTTTAACAAATTATTATTTATTGATTCAACGTTTATTTTATTTACCATATATCATTTGTCTATATGTCATTATTTGTTTATCTATGAAAATCTATTGAATTATATTCTATTCAATATTTGTATTTGTTTTTATTCTTACCTTAATGTTTATAATGAATTAACTATAATAATATTTGTTTTCATTTCAGATGAACAGCTGATTATGTTATGGAAAATAATCTTCGTCTTAGGCAACTTTATTTACATCATTACATTGGTTAGGCTATCTCTATATTTTATGTTATTATTGAGGTAATTTCTTTATCTATTATATTGTTATAGACAATTATTTAATATATCTTCACTTGATATGTTGTTTAAATTAAGAAAAGTGCTTCCTTTTCACTTGTTTTCTTAAATTATATTATTTTCATATATTTTCATACTAGCAACATATTTTTATAGAACTAATTCTCTTACTATCTATGATATCTGGTTCAATTCCCCTCAAATTTAAATTTAAATGATATCCATACCCTGGATATTTATTTAAATTTCAATTTTCTTATTATAAATGATTGATTTTATTTTATTCAAAAAAAATTTACCAATTTTATGGCATAATCTTAATTTCTTTAACTTTGTTTCTCAAATATTTGTTCACATATTTCCTACTACAAAACCTATTTCTTTCAATAACTGTCTCCTAATTCTTTCCTTAAAATACACTTGATTAATATCAATGTCCATTTATATTTTTAATATTACTTCATATAATACTTCTCTATTATCATTTCTTACTAACATCCACTTATATATCAACTTATTTCTTTGTAATTACATTATACTTCTATATACTCCTCATATCATATTTCTTTTCAATATTCATAATTCAATATAATTAATTATTTCTTAAATTCATATATATCAATATCAATTTCCTTATTCCTTCCTGTATTTTTAAGTAATCTATAAGATTCTAATTGACATTACATTACCTTCTATATTTTTACTCCATATCATTCATTATTATCCTTTCCTATCCTTTATTACTTGCATCTTATTTCCTTATTTAAAAAATGTGAACTTCTATTTGATACTTGAGTTATTCTTATTTTATCCCGTCTATCCTATATTTTCATATTTTCCTTCTATTTAAAGCCAGTATTTCTTATAAATTGTTTTCTTTATTTGTTATATATATTGATTTGCCATATTCAAATTTTTTAAAACGGTTTTCATTATAAGTTTTACCTAATAAATTTTTCTTTATATTATATTATATTTATTTTTTAGGTTCTGAAGAAACAAACGTGATGAATTTAATTGGATCACCAGCTGCCAAATGGAAAACAAAACTCTATCTACTATCTAATTTATCTTTGTACTCTACTTAATATTAAATTTTAAATCTATCCTTATGACTATTATTTCCTTTTTTTAAGTATTTTTCGTAACATAACATCATCTATTCATAATATCTATATACATGTTTTACATTGAACACTCCCCTTTCTAATTGTGTACCTGGATAGAATAAGCGATAACTATTTTGAGCATCACTATTGTCGACTACATATGGCCCTTCAAATGGTGATAATAACTTTTTACATTGATTTTCACCTTTCTTTGGTGTTCTCAAAGATCTTACTAGGACTAAATCTCCTTTTTCAAATCTAATCTTCTTATTATTTTTGTCTCATTTTCTTTTAATAAATCTTATAGCACTCCTCTCCAAATTCTTGCTTACTTTATTCAAAAGTTGAGACATATCCCATTCTCTCTGTATTATCCATTCACGTTCTGGGGGTATTCCTTTCAAAATAAATTGTGGACATTCTTCAGTAACTCCATTAGGTAATTGATTTAAAAATTTCTCGACTTGATTTAGATTTTCTTCCCATAAATTGTGTCTATTATTACATAAAATCCTTAAATACTTAACAACTTCTTTAATATACCTCTCAGCTGGATTAGATGAAGGTCTTCTTATACTTATGAAATTCATTTTAATATTATAATTTCAACACAAGCGTTTGACTTTTTCACTCACAAAGTAAGTAGCATGATCCAATATTAAGTTTTCCGGAGTTCCTATTTCTTCTATAAAATTTTTCAGACAAGATATTACTGTGTTTGCATTGGTACGTTGACAAGGAAAAGTTCTTACAAATTTTGAAAATATATCTACCATAACTAAAATATGTTTATTGCCTTGCTTGCTAGGTATTAATTGTGATATGAAATCAATAGCTACTATATGTAAAGGCTTGAGTGCTATTATAGGTTTTGGTCCACTAATATGATGATAGTTCCTTTCCTTCGCCAACTGACAAATTTTACAGATTTCTTTAACCAATGATATGTCCTTCTTTGCAGTGTAATTTTCTCTAAACAACATCCATAGTTTTCGAGATCCTATATGTCCATACTCCTCATGTAATTGTTTGAGAATTTCCTTAGCATATTCAGGTGTTATTAAATAAATTTCCCTATCTTCCATCTTCTTATACCAAATTCCCTCGTTTTGAAATGCTCCTCTTTTACAAGATTCTTGTAAATTTCTCTGATCCTCCATTATTTTTTCCAAAGTAAACAAACCTTCAGTTTTTTGCAACCTATTTATGCCAATTTGGAATTGTTGATCCTTCTTCTTCATTTCTGTTTCACGGCTAAGAGCATCCGCTACTATATTAGTTTTCCCAGGAATAAATTTTATTTCAAATTCATATTCCTGTAATAGAAGTATCCATCGATGTATCCTATTGTTTGCATAACGATTTTTAAACATTGCTGTTAAAGCTGAATGGTCTGTTTCCAAGTAAAATTTTGCTCCTAATAGATAAAAACGTAATTTAGTTATGCAAAATACTATGCTTGCCATCTCCAATTCAGTAACTGAGTATTTTCTTTCATAGTTTTTCGTTACTCGGGAAATAAAACTGATTGGTACTTCTCCTTCCTCTTGTTCTTGCAATAAAACTCCTGCTAATCTATCTATGGATGCATCTGTTCTTAAAATAAATGGCTTGTCATATTGAGGATGATAAACCTGCAAATTTTGTAAAAATATTTCCTTGAGTTCTTGGAAAGCTTGTTCTCTTCTAGCATCCCATTTCCATTTTGTTTCCTTCTTGAGTAATTCAATTAATGGAATTTCCTTATTACTGAGGTCTGGTATTAGTCGTTTGAAGTAGTTGAGAATTCCCAAAAATCCTCGAAGAGTTTTCAGATTAGTCGGTGTTTTATATTCCCTTATGGTTCTAATTCGTTCAGGGTTCATTCTCACTCCAGTAGAATTTAAAATATATCCCAAATACTGCACTTCTTTTTGGTAAAATTGACATTTTTCCATGTTCAAATTTAATCCTGCTTTTTCCAATTCTGCCAATATAGTCTTCAAATGTTCGTGATGTTGTTCTTCATTTTCTGAATATATTAATATATCATCGATATAGTGCAATGTAAAATGTTCATATTGGTTCAGAACAGTGTGAAGTGTTCTTACCAATGCTGCACACGAACTCTGTAAACCAAATGGAACAACACAAAATTGGTATACTACACCATCAATCATAAATGCTGTATATGGACGACTTCTTTTATCTAATGGAATCAACCAGAAACTATGCTTCAAATCCAGTTTCGTGAATATGTTAGCTCTTGTAATCCTACCAAATATCCCCTCTACGTTTAAAGGACTCTCATATTGTTTTTTAGTATATGAGTTGATATTTCTGGCATCCAGACATAATCTAATCTCACCTGACTTTTTTCGGACACATGTTATCGCACTTATATATGGAGAGTTGGATCTTTCTATAATACCATCTTGTATCATCTTTTCTAACTCCTGGTATACTTCATTTTTTAGCTTATAAGGAATGGGATAGGTTTTTATTTTGAAATTAATAATATCCTTGTTCATTTCCAACTTCTGTATATACTTTGCTGCTATGCATATTTCTTTGTTGAAGAGTCTTCCATATTTTGTTAATAACTCATCAATCTCCTTTCTATATTGTATGGGACAAAATTGTTCTTGTAGATCTTCCACAATTTCTATTTCATTTATTTGACATTGTCTTTCCTCTACCTCTTGTTCTTCCTTTTTGTCAAAAGTTATTATATTACCTTCACATACCATGTACCCCTGTTTATAATCAATAATCATCTTGTGATTGCTCAATTCATCATTTCCCAAAATTACATCATATTTTAAATTCTTAACTACTAATAATTGTATTTTATAAGCTATATTTCCCAAATAAAAATCTGTAATTATGGTACTATTTGTATAATATAAATTTTTATCATTCGCCCCTACTAATGATAGTTTCTTTGTATTTATCATCATAATATCATCCTTATTTAAATTATCTACTATATCCTGTTTAATTAATGTTACCTCTGAACCCGTATCTATTAAAATTCTACAAATAATATTTTGTAATCTACCCTGGATAAATATTAAATTAGGTTTTTCTACTTTTTTACTATTATTTTCATAATCTATAATAAATTCTCGAGGATGTTCATATCGCGATGAATAGATGATATTATGCACGTAAGGACGGTTTAAGCAAAATTCGCTATGTTATCCTGTCCAGGAATACACTCTTCTACCTGTATCTCCTGTCTAACCATGTTTACCTGTCTCCTATTATCATCCTCCCTATTTCTGTTTTGTTCTGGATTGTTTTGGTTTTTCTCTGCCATTTTGCCAATTTCTTCCTCTATTGTTATTATTATTACTATATTGATTTCTTCTTTCGAAATTGTTATGGTTCCTATAGTTCTCCGGATATCTGTTTCCATTATTCCTCTCTCGATTTCTATTTTGTTCCCCATTTCCTTGGTATCGTCTATCATCAAAGTTCCTGTTTCCATAACTTCTATTTCCATTATTTTCATTATAATCTCTTCTTATATTTCCATTATCCCTTCGTGTATCATTTCTGATATTTCCATTTCCATTCTCTCTTCGTGCATCATTTCTATTATTTCCATTTCCATTTTGATATCTAAGAAAACCATTTCCATTTTGGAAACTTCTTTCAACTCTCTGCAAATACCTAGATAAATTGTCCATTGTTTTTATGTTATGTAAGGATATCGTTTCTGAGACTTCGGAATTGAAATGTCTCCCGACATATAAAACTAATTCCTCCTCCTTCATAACAGGTTCCAAATATTGTGCCATGTTATAGAGTTGCATAGCATATGCATTTAAATTTTTATACCGATTGTAATCGAATTTCCCAAAATACAATCTTTCCCTAAAATTAGCTTGATGAATTTCACCCCAAAAATAATTCATGAATTGGTTCTCAAATTCTTCCAGATTATTTATGCTTTCTTCCTTATTACAGAACCATAATAGGGCATGTCCAGATAACATCCCTCTAATACAAATCTTCTTCTCCATCATATCTCTCATTCCTTTGAGTTTGCTTTTAATTATTTTAATAAACACCTTCGGATGAATGGTATTTATATTCCCATCAAACTTTACTCCGATATCCATGTTTCCCGTATAGATTACTCCACCTCCATTTCTCCTAACGTTAAATTCAA
Source organism: Galeruca laticollis (assembly GCA_963921935.1). Lineage (NCBI taxonomy): Eukaryota > Metazoa > Arthropoda > Insecta > Coleoptera > Chrysomelidae > Galeruca > Galeruca laticollis. The sequence goes on from OY998175.1 coordinate 103,318,476, forward strand.
TTTCTTCCATGCTTTCCTGTAATTTTCTGTTCATTTCTTCCAGTTCCTTATGAAATATTTGTCCAATGTGCTCGTTCCTCTCCTCACATGTTCCTGTTTGTTTTTGAAACTTTACATCTAATTCCTTAAATTTATGTTCCGCGTTTTGCTGATAATTTTGCATAATTTCTTCGATTGTTTGTTCCCTGAATTTAATATACTCCATTTCTTTCGTTATATCTTCTGTTTGTTTTATAACTTCCGCTTGGATCGTTCCCGGTAATTTTTCTTCTATACCTCTCTCTATTTCTTGAATTTGTTCTACTACTTGATTTTCTATCTGCTCTCTAATTTTCATACTGTTTTCTTGAATTTCAATCCGTATATGTTTGTTTTGCTCCACCATATCTTCTTTCACCTTATTTATCTGCTGCCTACATTCTTCATTTTCTTCCCTAAGTTTTCTGAATTATTGGATATCTTCATTTTTCACCTCTTCTATCTTCTTTTCCAATCTATTCATGTTTCCATTCAAATCTTCCCTAATATTCTCCTCCATTTTGTTCATATCTCCCCTCATTGTGTCCATGTTTCCATTCACGTTATCTATTTTTCCACTCAATTTTTGTTCGATTTTGTTCATATTAGCAATTAATTGTTGCATCATGTTCACCATCTGATCATCTCTACCTGTTCTTGTTGGCGCTTCCTGTCTCCTCTCTTCTTATTCCACACCTTCCTCATCTGTCAAACCTCCTTCCTGTGCATCACCTTCCGCTTTTTGTCCCTGTTCCAAATATACCGCTTGGTAATCTCCCATACCATGACTTCTTTCTTCCCTTTCCTCTTCCGAACCACTGTCTGCTCCTACCTGCTTTCCATCTCTCAACATCATTCGTTTTGCCATTTTAATTAAGTATTAAATTTTACAAATATAACCAAAATTTTTACAACGCCCCACGTTGGGCGCCAATTGAACTATTTTTTGAGACTGTATAATTTTAATTTGAATATTTTAAGATAGCTCAGTTATTTATTATTATATCGTTTTGTAACTATTGTATATTTATTAATTCGGGAGCATGAAACCCTTTTTTCTCTTTGAGTCCTGGCTTTTTATAATGTTATATTTGTTTAAATAAAAAGAAAACACTTTATTTTTAAATAGATTTAATTTTAAATTCAATATTTTATATATGATAATAATAATTTGAGACGCCTATGGTTATATTATACATACTTATTTATTTTGATAATTTCTTCAGTGCGCGTGCGTGAAAAAACTAGTCATGCGCTTTAGCATAAACGAACAATTCTTACACGTAAGAAGCATCTATACATATTATACAAACATAGTTTGTTGACGATGCAGACAAGTGAATGGTTCAAACACATAAAAGAATTTATATATATATATATATATATATATCATACATATATATGATACAAATTTCAAGATAGTTCAATGTTAGACGTAGTAGATTGAATGCATTCTCTCTACGAAAATAAAAGAGAAGAAACTTAATCTATAAATCTACAATGGTAAATCTTACAATAAAAAAACGGAGTTATGTCAAATAAAGTCTTTGTACTGTTTCTAATTTCTGTAAACTTGAATCCAAAGCATACAGACTCAACAGCAAGCAAATCGTTAAGGATATTTATCACTGTCTATTCAATAATTTTGAAGTTTCCAATCAAGATGATGATTCTCTCCTACAAAATATTTATAAAGATTTGTTACCTTTCAGTCCACTGTCAAACACTCTTTATAAAGGAAATCGTCTTGAAGAGATTATTAAACTCCTTACTAATCCAGTGTATACGGTATGTACGATTTACCCTTTCTTATCTTCTCTCCAAATTTTTGGAAATTATTTCTTTTAACCATTAAATACAAAACATGTCCACTTCAGCTTGCTTTTCTTTTATCGATAGTATCTGTTTAAAAGACTTCTATTTTATTAATTATCTCCTTTTTTAGAAAACTTTTTGACTTCTTGACAGCTCTTTCAAAATTTTCTTCATGACACTATTTTATTTATTTTTAGTCACCTGGATTTGAATCTCTTGGTTACCGCAAACAATCAGAGAGTAGTCATTAGACATAGAACAAGTATCCTTTCTCCTTACTCACCACTAACTTTTTTCTATAACCTCCAATTCCAATTGTCACCATTTGTCACCCGCACTTGACAAATATAAATTTTATAACATACTCTGTATGTTCGGGTAAATTACTCTACCTTCTTATAATTAAAATCCTACGTAATATATAAAATAATTTACAATCAATAAATAAAGCTTTGATACTCCTAGACTTTGGTCAATGGCTTGTGAAGGTATGTTTCTTTATGACTGTATATGTATATTATATATATATATATATATATATATATATATATATATATATATATATATGTATATTTATGAAAATTTGAGTTTTTTCTTGCGCCTTAAACTTTATATTTTTTCATTTATATATCTTGGGAACTTTTGTTCCTGGCTTAATTAAAACTTTAGATGGTTTTTGAAATTATTATATATTTCATTGACGTTTCGGTCGTTTTTGACCTTCATCAGAATATAAAACACTAAAAGAAAATCGGTTTTTAATATCCTAGTGTATACAACGTAAAACTATGACATACCTGTGGATTATATTCCAGCGAGTGCCACATCACATATTAAAATAAACTAAAATAAAATGAACTTCAACGATACATTTAAAAACATTTTACAATTAACAGTGTGCGTACGTCGACTTTCATAGTAGTTCTGGTGTCTAAGCCTAATTGTATTATTTGAGAATGTTGTTTTTTTCTCTATACGCATTTATTTCCTTTTAATAAATAGTTGTTAGAGTTTTTGTTGGGTTATCTACATAAAGTAGTTGTTTAATTTATTATTCTATTTCATTATATTGTTGTAAATCTTGCTTAAACATTTTCTGTCGGTCTTATAATTTAGGTTTTTTTTATTTCTCTGTATTTCTATCATTTCATAAATTTCTCTTTTCCTGGTGTGATTTTCATTTTTTAAAATTTTTGTATTTTCAAAATCAAAACTATGCTTTTCTTCTTGAATATGTGTTGTTAAGGCAGTTTTAATGTTCTTATCGTACTTGTGACCATTTAATTTGATAACCTATGTTGCTTTTCTTTTGATCAGGAATTCTTGACTTTAATTTACTGAAGTTGGGTTTTGAGAGGTTGTACCCTTTATGTGCAATTGTAATGTTATGGTTTTTAAAAATGTTGCTGAATTTTTCGGATAGTCCTGGTATGTAAGGCAAAGAAAGGTACTTTCTTTTGTTTGTTTGTTTTGTTTTTTTTTGGAGGTTTTGATTATGGAAGTTATGAATCCGTTATTTAAAAACGGTGTTTATCACTTTTTCCGGGTAGTTGTTGATTTTAAGGGCTCTTTTTGTTTTTTTTTATAGAATTTTCCCGAAATTCTGGGCAAGACAGTTTAATTGCACGATCGGCGAGACCAATAATTATCGACTTTTTTGGGACATGGGGTGTTGTGAATTGAAATTCAGGTATCTGGATGACCAGATTTCTTTCGTATACCACTCTGTTTTTATACTATTGTTTTTGTGATCGAGTGTTAAGTCCAAAAAATAAATTTTGTTTTGTTTTTATATTTCTATTGTGAATTGAAGTTTGTTGTGGTAACTGTTAAATTTATCTAGGATGGTTTGAGTTTTATTTTTTGGTAAGGCAGCGATAGAATCATCTACATAGCGAAAGAAAAAAGGTGTGTGAAAATTTAAATTTTTTAGAATGGTTTCTTCCAGGTCTTCCATCACTATCTGGGCAATTACGCTGGATATTGAAGCTCCCATAGCACAACCATCAATTTGTTTGAACATTTTTTCTTTGTAAATGACATAAGTAGATTTTAGAGTTAATTCTATAGCTTCTAGGAACTCTTTTAAAGGTATATCGTATATCTACTTATTTTGTCGAATTTTTTTGTTATTATTTCTTTAGCTTTTGTCATTGGTATGCTAGTGTATAATGATACTACGTCTAGGGATATTAGAGTGTATTCATTTGGTATATGTAAGTTTTTTATTTTATTTTTAAAGTCTACAGAGTCTTTAATGTACTAGTTATTTTGATTAGTGACATTTTGTAGAATGCCTTTTAAATATTTTGAAAGTTTTTCAAAGGACGATTGGATACAGGAGACGATTGGTCTAAGGGGTATTCCCCATTTGTGTAGTTTAGGAAGACCGTAAATTCTTGGAGGCTGGGCATTTAGAATTTTTAGGTTTTTAGATGTATTTGGGGATATAAACATTAAGTTCTCCCAACGAGATATTAACGAGTTGTTATTTTTTTGGTAGATATTAGTAGGGTCTGATTTTAATTCTTTATAGATGTTATTGTCTTGCAAAATGTCGTTCATTTTTTTATCATAATCATTTTCTTACATATTAACAGTTTTATTTGATTTATAACATTCTCAAATAATACCATTAGACTTAGACACCAGAACTACTATGAAAGTCGACGTACGCACACTGTTAATTGTTAAATGTTTTTAAATGTGTCGTTGAAGTTCATTTTATTTTAATATGTGATGTGGCACTCGCTGGAATATAATCCACAGGTATGTCATAGTTTTACGCTGTATACACTAGGATATTAAAAACCGATTATGTTTTAGTGTTTTATATTCTGATGAAGGTCAAAAACGACCGAAACGTTAATGAAATATAAAATAATTTTAAAAACCATCTAAAGTTTTAATTAATCCAGGACCAAAAATGCCCAAGAAATATAAATGAATATATATATATATATATATTTTTTTTTATTTTTCATTTATATTTCTTGGGCATTTTTGGTCCTGGATTAATTAAAACATTAGATGGTTTTTAAATTTATATTGTATTTCATTAACGTTTCGGTCGTTTTTGACCTTCATCAGAATATAAAAACACTAAAAGAGAAATTGGTTCTTAAAATCCTAGTGTATACAATGTAAAACTATGACATACCTGTGGATTATATTCCAGCGAGTGCCACATCACATATTAAAATAAGTTCAAATAAAATGAACTTTAACGATACATTTAAAAACATTTTACAATTAACGGTGTGTGTATCTCAACCTTCATAGTAGTACTGGTGTCTATGGCTAATGGTATTACTTGAAAATGTTGTTTTTTCCTATACGCATTTATTTCTTTTTAATAATAGTTGTTATGGTTTTTGTTGGGTAACATACATGAAATAGTTGTTTACTTTATTATTCTATTTTATTATATTATTATAAATCTTGCTTAAAGATTTTGTGTCGGTTTTGTAATTTAGGTTTTTTTTATTTCTCTGTATTTCTATAGTTTTGTTTTTCTACTTCTATTGTGAATTGAAGTTTGTTGTGGTAACTGTTAAATTTATCTAGGATGGTTTGAGTTTTATTTTTTGGTACGGCAGTGATACAATCATCTACATAGCGAAAGAAAAAAGGAGTGTGAAAATTTAAACTTTTTAGAATGGTTTCTTCCAGGTCTTCCATATATATATATATATATCTATATATCTATATATATATATATATATATATATATATCTATATATATATATATATATATATATATATATATATATATATATTATAAATTTTAATATTATTCACACTACAAGGGAGGTAAGTAGTTTAAACCAGTCGAGGACGATTTTGCGACTGACCGGTAGCGAGGGCTCTCAAATCAGTCAGAGACTGGTCAAAATACATAATTCCTGTGTTGGGTATACCATTTTATCTGCTCCCACGGGTAGGGTTTACGAAATAAAAATATCAGATTTTATATTTCTCAATTTATTTTGACAGTGACATTTACAAATTCTTTGACGGTTATGGACGCCTTCAACTACTCATGCATCGATCGCAATAATGTTCTGTCCTTTTTATATAAACCAGTGCAACACGACCGATGCAATCGAAATCGCATTTTGTCATTACTGTTACTAGGACGCTATTTATAAACAAAAAACTATAGTTCAATAAGCTTTGTTAGCTCTTGAGTTATTATTTTTCAAATGAGTGATTTTCAAATAGAATATGCAGCAAAGGCTACTTGCAACTGTTTATTTCCTGTAAAATCGAAAGGGCGACATGATAGAGCCTATAGAGCATTTAAAGAATGATGCCAGAGCAAAGATGCTGGTATTTCTGAAACTTCGCCGTTTGCATATTCCATGGAAAAATCTGAAACATTAAAGACACCGACAAGTTTGTGGTGCAAATATTCTATGATTAAATCAAGTTGATTTATAGAAGAGAATACAGATATATCAAAGTACGCTAAACTGAGAGAATTACGGCTACCAACCTAAGAACTCGAGCATTTTTATAAGAGAACATATCAATAATATCCTGATGCAAGTACCTGCAGGGCTATTCTTGAGCACTCGCAAATTCCAAGGTCATTCGCGATTTCCCATAGTTCGAACGATATTTACATTTTCGTATTCTTGACCACTCGCGACGTTCGCTAATACTCGCAGTGAAAAGCGAATGGAGCCTAGTGGTCGTTAATTTTGAGACAAACCGTTTTACACCGTGATTGTCTCTAAAACATTATCTTCAAATATATTGATGGGGTTTTTTACGTAAGGCTCTCCACTAGTGGCCGAGCATTGTTTCTTAAATTCAACCTTTTTGGCTTTTGTCCTGGATCTTATATCCAGCCATGTCTAAAATATAAATTATAATTAGATTGATGGAGTATTTCAGAAGTACAAATATATCTATCTTTCTCCATGCTTTCCAGTCTTTTTTGGCACCTATACAACTATTTAGGATGCAGAGATATCTTGCCACAATGATTGGCCGTCCTTTTGAGTAAAATTTGGAGAATACTTTCCACTTACTAAATTAGGATTTTTTTTCATAAATTCTACTAACAAATATTTTTGTTCCAATGTTACATACAATTTTTTAGAGTCAATAGTCGACATATTGCTTTAAAAGAATTACAAATAATCAAATAATAATGTACCAAAATCAGTGTAACTAAGGTAAAATCGAGAAATAATAAACATGATTTGTCTATGGGTTATATACTTGTTCTTTGCCTTTTACAAATCTTCTTTTTTGACACCAGTTTTCAATTGTTCAGCTGTTGCCAAACCGACACTCGCAAGGAATCGCGAAGGGTGGTCAAGAATACCACTTTCATCAATTGTTCGCAATTTGACCCTTCGTAAATTCGCGTATCAAGAATCAAGAATAGCGCCATGGCACTGATCACACATATTTGCTTATGAAGGTAGCAGCAGTCTTAGGCATTGCTGATAAATTATGCAAACATAGGATGGAGAACGTCAATCATAAAAATAACAATGACATTATTGTTGTTACTATTCCAGATTCTAAAAACGGTATATCACGTATATTTATAATGACTTCTCGTCCAACTAGTTTTTGTCATCTTCAAATTGTCAAGAAATATATAACGATTTGGTTAGAGATTAAAGCAAGAACTCACGCTTCCTTATGCGGTATCAATCAGGCAGATGCTGTAATCAATCAGTCGGCGAGAACACCATTTCCACGATTCCTAACAAGATAGCGCAGTTTTTGAATTTGGAAAATCATAAAACATATAGCGGGCTTCATTCAGGAGAACTTCGGCAACGTTACTCGCTAATATAGGAGTGGATGTTTTAGCAATCAAGACGCAGGGTGGAAATCTACTACGATTGCAGAAAGCTATGTTGCTGACAGTTTATGTAACAAAAATTAAGTAGCTAACAGGATTCTTCATTCTTCATAACGACACTTCATCTGTAACTTCTAGTAGTATGTCGCATCAGTTTATTAGAACGGATCAGTCAGACAATACTGAGCCTCTGTTGTTAGACCAGTTGGAGAAGAATGTGAAAATCAATAAAGATGAGGTAATAATTGTAGTACAGCAGCTTGCCGTTCAACATATTGTTTATTATTTGCACGACTCGAACTCACCATGGATGGTAAGTAAATCATTTACCACCAGTTGTCAATAGCAACTAGGCGTTTCGCGGTAAAATCAACTAACCTGCTTGAAAACAATTTAACTATAGTCTAGTTACCATAGCGAGAGCAGATAAAATAATTTATAATGCAATAAAACTGTTCAATTTGATAAATAAAAATAGTTATTACGCAGCATTACACGGCTACCTTTTTTTGCTTAAAATGGGGAAAAAAGATTGGGTGTAAAAAATACAATAGTGTGTCCCCTTTTCCATTTCTTTTCGGCTTCTATGTAGAAAGAAAAATTTCTCGGATCAATTGTGACTCATATAACAGGTTACATTTTACAATTTATGTTACAAATAAAAGTAAACAATAGTATTGCGTACTGGTCGTATCGAGAGTACCTTGGCCTCTAAGATGACATTGTTTGCCGTTTCCCGCGAAAAAACTGGTCTTCACCACCCAGATTATCTGTTCGTAACCAACTCATCTGAAAAACTACCTTATCTTGCACATTACCAACTACTAATTGGATATTTTAAAGATTTTTTTAGCTTTGAGAATAAATACGAGATACGTGTGCGCAATTGTAAATGAGCGTCAACTTGTCGAGTTGTGTTGAAAGGCATTTCTGTTTCTGCAATGGCCGAGATGCCAGGAATTTTTCTGTCAGTATTGTATAAAGTCGTTCTTTGGTGTACTGTTTCTTCTTTCTCTGTATTATTTATTACACAGTTAAAAATCCGATTTGTCTTAGTAATGAAATTAGGGATAACATTTTGTTAGATTTTTAATTCATAATACTACATATGAATATTTAAAATTTGATGTTCTTACAGCATATGTGGGACATTGGGAACATTTAAAGAGACTGTCATATTAAATGTTAGACAAAGTTGCATGTAAAGTATTGAAAAGAAGAGAAATATTCCAATGCTCGTTTAAATAGGATATTGGGAAAGTCTCTTATATAAATGAAGACAATTTAAAAATTTAGCAGCTACAACCAAATACTATTATTATTTGGCGGAGCCACTGACTGGTTCAACACTTCCCAATGTTCATGGCTTGGACTTGCTCTTACCAAAGATATTTAATGACTTTCTATGGTTGATCACTATTTGGGGGCCTAAAGTCTTTCCAGCATACATTTATAGTAGGTAATATACGTTGATTTATGGCTGACTGTATTATCTAAAGTATGGTATACATAAATCAGATAAACATAAAACAATTTTTTTGGGATATGAGATGTTGTTAATTCGGACTTAGAAATCTAGAACTTATGTTGATTTGTCAACTAGAGCAGTTTTGAATTGATTATTTTACTGTAAATCTCTGTACTCAAATAGTTTGTCTATAGTGCTGTTCTTTTTCCTCCGTACACTGGTGTAGTCCCTAAATCCGATTCTGTCTAAGCCATGTATGAAAGTTACAATTATGGCGAAGGCGCAGGGATTCCTCCGAACTGTTTACCATTATTTTTTGTGACTAGTCTTGTCTAGAGACTTCCAGGTAGGCCGCTTGTTTGTGAGCCCCAATCTAGAAGGATCCTGAAAAAAACACTTAATATATAAGAGAGGCTACCTACCAACGGAGTTAGTTTATAATTTGATCTTGTGATATAAACAGTGAACAAGTAAATAGTCCAAGTAGTGAAGTATTTATATAAATTAGTGTATAAATAAATTAAGTGAGTAGACATACCGTGTGTATGAATTTATCCCACCCGTCGTAATAAAAACGTTCAAATAAATAAGAAAAACATTACATTGGTGTCAGGTGGGGGGTAATATAAATAAATATCTACGCAAAAATGGCCAAGAAACTAAGTGACCTGAAAGTGACGGAACTAAGAGCAGAATTGGAAAATCGTGAGTTGGAAACGTCCGGTAAGAAAAGTGAATTAGTAGAAAGACTTAAAGTGGCACTGGAAAATGACGGTTTTGATCCAGAAACATTTTTATTCAATGACGAGGCTTTCACATTAATCTCGTCAATTTTTGCTATAAAGAATGATTTTTCTGATACGAAGAATGATATTTCTACCATGGAAGAGAAGATTTCAACTGCTATAGAAGTACGAGATTTCTGCCGATATCTTATCATTGAAAAATGACATTGCCGCTGACGTCGAAAATAAAATGTCGTCTCGAAAATCAGATATTGAGGATAAGATGACAACGATGAACGTGAAAATAAAATCGGACATTGAAAATTAGATTAAAACGATAGACGAGAAAATCAAGGAGTTTGAGAGAAATATTGCAGTTTTAAGAACACAAGATACGCCAGCAAAAGAAAAGAAGATTGAACATATAAAACCCTTCAAGCCAGAAACACAACCCAACACAGATGATATTGGCAGTTTTGCCCGAGTTAAGGCCCCAACGTTCGACGGAAAGAGGTCGTGGACCAATTACGTAACAGTTTGAAGCAGCTGCTAGAGTAAATACTTGGGCCGATAGGGAGAAGGCAGTGAACTTAACTATCGCGCTTCGGAGAGATGCCTTAGATGTACTACAGATGATACTACTGAAAGAAACGGATGACTTCGAGCAGCTGAAGAAGAGGTTGGACATGCGATACGGCCACGAATATCGAGAACATTTGTACCGATTCCAGCTGAAGAACCAAAGGCAGAAGAAATGTCAGTTATTCCAAAACCGAGTCAACTATCTAGGTTTTATAGTGAGCAAAGAAGGAGTGGCGATGGATCCAGAGAAAATTGCTTCCATTCAGCAATGGCCGCAATCAACAGACAAACATCAAATTAGGAGTTTTCTTCACTTTGCACATACTATAGAAGATTTATAAGAAAGTTTGGAGATATTGCCAAGCCCCTAACTCGACTCACAGAAGAAACAAGAGCTTTCTAATGGTACAAAGACTGTCAAACAGCTTTTGAAACCTTGAAGAGGCATTCAACCACGGCGCCGATATTAGGATATCCATTAGGTACCAGAGGAACACTTTATTCTTGACACTGACGCAAGCAACGTAGGAATTGGAGAAGTGCTCTCACAGATCCAAGGAGAAAAAAAAGAGTGCTGGGATATTTCAGTACTCTCCAAACCAGAACGAAACTACTGTCTCACAAGAAGAGAACTTTTGGCGGTAGTGAAGTCCGTGGAACACTTTATCTCTATGGAAGGAAGTTCTTAAGTCGGACTGATCACGCAGCACTCAAGTGGTTAATGCAGTTCAAGAATCCCGAGGGCCAGATCGCTAGATGGATTGAACGACTTCAAGAGTACGATTTCAACATCGAACATCGAGCTGGTGTGAGTCACCGAAATGCCGACTCACTGTCCAGGCGACCGTGACTAACAGACTGCTCCCACTGCAACAAGGCGAAATCTAGGGAAGCTGCAGTTTCAAGAACTACAGTAGTCAACGAAGAATGATCACCCACCAGAATCAGAGAAGATTCTCACCTAAAGAAGATTCGGCAATGGAAGGAAGAAAATCGGTGACCTACCTGGCAACAAGTGTCAAAATTTTCCCCAATACCAAAGGCATATTGGGTACAGTGGGACTCCCTTGTCCTGGAAGACGGGCTGTTGAAAAGAGTCCTTGAAAACGATGATGGTTCCGAGATAAAAAATACAAATTGTTATCCCGAGAACGAGAGTAGCAGAACAGTAGCAGTACTAAGAAAGTTACACGAAAGCCATCTGGAGGACATCTGGGAGTGAATAAAACCCTTCAGCGAGTCCATGAAAGGTTTTATTGGATGAACAGCTCCGACGATTTAAAGGACTGGTGTAAGAAATGTATGACTAATGTTACGAGTAATGGACCACATCGTAAGAGAAAGACATGAAACAATATAATGTTGGAAGCTCTTTCGAAAGGATTGCATTAGACATCGCTGGACCATTTCCGACGTCAGAAAATAGTGGTAAAAACATCCTAGTAGTAATGAATTATTTCACAAAGTGGGTGGAAATTTATGCGATCCCGAATCAAGAGGCCAGAGCTGTCACGGATGTACTGGTGAAAAAATGTATCAGCCGATATGGAGTGCCCTTGGAAGTCCACAGCGATCAAGGAAGAAATATCGAGAGCCAGGTATTCCAGGAAATTTGTGACAAGCTGGGAATGAAGAAGACCAGGACAACAGCGTTGCATCCACAATCAGATGGAATGGTCGAAAGAATGAACAGGGCCATTGGAAAATACCTGTCCAAAGTCGTTTCCAGCCACCAGAAAGATTGGGACCAATACCTTTCCCTATTTCCGTTGGCTTATCGATCGGCAATAAGTGAGTCCACGGGTGAAACACCTGCGACAATTCTATTTGGACGTGAAATGAGAATTCCTTGTGACCTGGAGATTACGTGATCCAATTGAATCGGGTAGTTGAAGAAGTATAATATTCCATATAATGCGAAATTAAACTGAGATATCCATTGTGTCCTTTTTACGTCAGCGCATCCATTTGCCGAGAGTACGATAATATTCCTCTAATACAAACGTGCAACCGAAATACTTAAAATTCGGTTGAGTGGAAAAAAGATAATATTCTGCAGGAATGTTATCTGTTTTCAACTTAATGTGATTCACAGACAGCAAGTAGTTTTTTATCTTACGCATGCAGCGCTAGTTGCTCTGTTCAAAATCACTGTACAGGTTATATTAGATTATAGATTGTTTGTGAGCAGTTATTGTGTGAGTATTTTCAAGTTATTTGAGCGTTTATGCGATTAAGTTTTTTGAATAAGATGTCAGATATAGAGGAACAAGATGTTAATGACCTTAGAGGCAAGAAAGGTAAAGCCAATAAGTCAGAACATGGTAAAGGAAATGAGAAATTGGCCAGGAGCAAGGGGGAAGAGTTCGTCACTACTAAAGGACGCTTAGTTGAGGCTAAAGCAACGAGGCCAAACTGTTCATGCCGTAATAAATGCATGGACAATTTTTCAAATGAAAATAAACAAGCTATAATCACGTCTTTATGGAGTGGGCAACCAAAAAATGAAAAAGATACATACCTACTTGATGGGTCTGATAGAAAGACATGGCGTTTCTACGCATCGTCCTACCCAAGCAAACTCAAAACAAATAAATCCCTTCCTCTTTTACATATTTCGCTATGAAAGGCAATATTCGTTTTAAAGTATGCCGTAATACATTCATTAGCTTACATGCTATATCTAATACAACATTGGCTAGTCTTTAAAAACTGGTGGTCTCATTATTTTAAAAAACCTGTACAAGTATGAATCCTGCTGGATTAACCGTCAAAATACCATTCACTATTAGTAAGTACAGACACAGTGTCTTCAAACAGGCTGGCAGAGGATACGTACAGTGTAGTGAATATATAGGCAGTTTTTGTGCCAACAAATTCAAACTGAGTAAAGTTGACGAGGTACTTCTACCTAGTGCAAGGGCATATATGGGAACAGTCCCAATAAAAAAAAGATTGAAGATACTTCAAAAATTTTACAATACATACCTGAAGAGTTTCTCCCATTCTTTGAAGAAAAACTCACCTGGCCCACTGCAGAAGGTGACGGTGATGGTGACGACGAGGAAGATTAATGCCAAGTTTGAACTGAAAATGTTTCTTAATATAATTTTACTCTTAAAACAAGTTCTTTTTCGATAAAAAATAAAATGTTGAAAATTTTGGTATTTTTATAATATTTCCTTATTTTGAGTGAAAAAGGAATAATATTCCAAATATTAAAACCTCCTTAACTCAGGTAATTTAATAAAAAAAATCTCAAATTTATAACTAAAATGCTTTTATATAGTACTACAAGTTAATAATTGATCACTTTTCTATTAAACTAAAAAAAAAGATTTTGGAATACTATCCTTTTTCCACTGATCGATTCAATTGAGAAGAAGGATGGACGATGTGCACGAATTGGTTCGAGCGAATCTTCAAGTTGCTACTGACAGAATGAAAAAACGGTATGATACGCAGGTCACGGAAGGCAGTTTCAAAGAAGAGGACATAGTATGGTTACACAACCCGACAAGGAGAACAGAATTTTCTCCAAAACTACAGAAATCATGCGAAGGTCCATCCTTAATCAAGAAGAGGATCAACGCCATCATCTATCGTATAAGCAAAATCCCAATGGAAAACAGAGAGTAGTCCATCAGAACCAACTAGCGTCATTCGAAGGACACCATGACAAAGAGGAAGGGGTGAACCATCTACAACAAGAGTCTGACCCAGCCTTCGAAGAATTTATGGGCGCAAACGGAGGTACCGGGATAACTAGATACGGAGTCACTACAGAACAAAGACAAGATTTGTTCACGGCTCTCCGCCAGTGACAAACACGCACGAGGGTGGCAACCGTCTTTCGAAAGAAGTTTGGACAATTAGATAAACTTGAAGATCAGATGCTAGCCCATGGCAAGGCACTGAGACTCAAACACAATTCGCGGTACGTCTTCTACGTGGTAACTAAAAAATGAATTTCAAGATCGATCTACCTACCGCGATGTATGGGAAGCGCTGCGAAGCCTTCGAGATCATGTGCTGGAATCTCACGTGGAGAAACTAGCAATGCCCAGGATAGAGAGCAACCAGTTGGATTGGCGAGTCATCAGGAACATGATAGAGGTGATCTTCCAAGAAACCGGTGTCCACATCTTAATTTGCAGCTATACCCGTTAAAGACGGTGCCCTATTATTTTCATACGACCGGAAAGTGCAGACATGGGTCCAGTTACCGATTTAAACATCCAGATCCGGCTACAAATGAGTTCCAGGGGGAACTTCCTTTTAAGGAGAGGGTAATGTTACGAAAACGCACACTCGTGCAGTCCCTGAGTCCGACTCCGTCTAAACTATGTATGAAAGTTAAAATTTTGGCGAATGCGTAGACATTTATCCCAACTGTTTACCTTTTTGTGACTAGTATTATCTAGAGACTTCCAGATAAGTCGTTTGTTTGTGAGCCGCAATATATAAGAGAGGCTACCTACCAACGGAGTTAGTTTATAATTTGATCTCGTGATATTAACAGTGAAGTGAACAGTTGTGAAGTGTTTATATAAATGAGTGTATATGAATATACTGTGTATATAATATAAATTAGTGAATAGTTTAGAGAATAAATAAATTAAGTGTGTATGAATTTATCCCACCCGTCGTAATAAAAACTTTTAAATAAATAAGAAAAACATTACAATACAGTTTGTGCAACCCAAACATTGAGCGGTGTAACCTTAGACTATTAAACGCACTGTGTTTAATAGTCTAAGGGTGTAAGTTAGAGTTTATTTCATAAATTGTCGCATTTGATGTCTAATAATTTTTTTAAATTCTGCAGCGTTTATTTGAGCCAAAAAACACTTTTTGGTGCTACAATTTCTTCATCAGCTTCAGTTTCATCGTATTCATCGATTAATTTTTTAGCCAATTCCATAGAAATCGGTAAAATGGTGATCTCGTTACATAATTTTCTCAAGGCAGAGTTTCTGAAATGTTTTGACTTCAGGTGAGTAATTACCTCAGATTAACAAATAAAATAGATATGTTTGTTGTGATCTTTTCTTGCCCCAAACATTGAGTCACATCTAAGCTCACCTGCGGACACTTCCACTGCTTTGCCATATTTACAAATCCTTTTTAGTTGCGGGAAAAATGAAATTAGAAGTTTAATAGAAAATGTGTTGAAACGTTATGCAAATGAAAAAAGGTCATACTAATTTATGCATTTGAGTCGCTATTTTAAAAATTAATTAATAATACTTGAATTTTCATTAATAAAGGCATATTCTTATATAAATTTTAAACAAGTATTTGTTGTATTCTTAGATACCTTTATGGTTATAACTAAAAGTGGCAACATTGCTCAAAATTTCAGTTCCTGTTTAATGTGTCAATAGTAATCTATTTAGTAGTTGTGTCCTTGTTTAATTACCATATAAAGAGAGATTACGTCGTAGTATTGTAGTAAATAATGTCAAACGTGGTTTGTTTATAGTAGCGCCATTACGACTAGAGAGTAAACATTTAGTTCTTTCGTTTTGATGTGTTTTTCAAAACTTTTAGTGACAAAATAAACTTTTAAGTTAATTAATTCAATGTTTTTGGATTATCATGGTTCGTCGGTGCCAAGTTTGTCAAAAAAACAGCCGAAATTACCAAGGCCATGTAGCTAAAATACCATCCCCACGTTTTGTAATTCATTCGTTATTTCACTACTGGTGTTTAGAAATGTTGGCCGCAAAAATAAACGTGTTTATGAATGAATAGCCCTCTCTATGTTTATTATTACTATAAGCTAATTACAGGATAACATTTAGGAGTTTTAAATCATCAGCGTTTAATATCAGATTTATGTAATGTCCATTGTTATAGGTTTGCAAAACATTTAATAGATATATTTGTTGCTGAACAAATTGATTAAATTTAAAAGAGACCACCATCGCGTTTTAGAAAAGGAATGAATATTTGTTTCCTTCATGTTGTATTTTTTCCGAATTATTTTCCAACTATGTGCAAAAATATTCTGAATTTTTTTTAGTTTCGCTTAGTATTACGCTTTCAAAACATGTATTAACTGCAATATGAATTGCATGTCCGAAACAGCATATATGGACTTTTCCCATATCTTTAATAGCTTTTAGAACATTACTTCCGTAATCTGTGATAAACGATGTATTTGCTTCTTCTTCGATATTCTACACTCGTTTAAAATCTGGTTTATATGATT